>CM062809.1:534089429-534689429 GCA_031772625.1 Pinus tabuliformis | reverse complement strand
AGAATGGACATTTATCGCTAACATACTTATAGAAAGAATCTTATTTACAATTACCTTTCCTTGAAATGTCCTTTCCAGCTGAATTTCAACTTGCTCATTGAAATATGGATGGATTTCCATTAATGATTGCAAGATGTTTAAAGGAGAATATAACATGACATATTGTGGAAATGGAATTTTAGATACGATGGTCTGCAAAAAATTGTCAGTCTTATGTACATATGTTAAATTATTAATAATCTTCTGTGAAGGAAAACTTTACAAATGCCTTTCAAATGGGTTAATGGAGTATGGATGGAAGTTTGATAGATTCAATGAAAGATCATTAATAGAATTAGATAGTTGGCCATATTGCAAAAATACACTCTTTTGTTGGCACTGCTTTTGAGAAGAAATAAGCAAGTGAGAAGAGATGAACATCAATTGAAATTAGAAGATTAATAACTCTTTATGTTCATGATTGTGATTTGAAACTTCATTTTCCCATTTAGGTAATGCATTAACTGAATCTTCAATATTAAACTACTCAATATATGCCAGCATAAGATATCTAAAAATTCAAAAATGAAAACAAAAAGTAATTCTAAAATCAAACAAAATAATTGAAGGAAAAATAACAAAATCAAATCGTAGTTTACACTATTGTTAAAATTAATGTTACAACACAATTGGTACTGTTTTACAACAATTTCTTTTTCACAAGAATTGGTCACAATAATGGAATTATAATGATCACCAATACCAATTTGTGAATTAGATATAGGGTCAAGATTATGAATAGAAGTGATAATTCAATCATCATAAAAATCATAGATTGGAATGGCTTCTTCAATTCTAAAACCACGAGTGTGATTAATTGTTTGAAAATAAGAACTAGTTGAAACAATTTTTGAGTTAGTGTGTTCTTCATTTTCACATGTGATTTGACTTTGATCTCGAGGATTCAATTGAGAAGAAGATAAATCAACATCTTCAGTGTCAATGTAATCATCATAAATAACTTCACAACATCCTCTAGAATTCTCTTCATTCTCATCCGAAGTATCAAGACAAGAAGGAATATGGAACACATGTTCATTAATGCCAGCGGAATGATCAATAATTGTCTCTCTATATTGATAAAAGCTAATAGGAAAACTATTTAAATCAACCTCTATGTTTTTTGGAATAACATGAATGAAGATAGGGGATAAATTTCTATAAGCAAAAATATCACGATAGAGGGAAAAATGAGAGCTTGAAGAAATGAATATGAAACTGTCTTTATTTGTGAATTCTTGTGCATTTTCTTCATTGCAAATTTCATATTTATGATAATTAATTTGTTTATTAATGATTTCTTGAAGAATATTGATTGGCTTCCATGAATTTTTCTTTTTATCAACATGATCAAATTTATAAATTTGTATAGCAGATCGCATATTATTGGAAACACCAATTTATGCTTCTACATTTTGATTTAGAATCTATTTTTCTGAATTTAACTCATAGTGATTTTGAAATTTCCTGGAAGATTATACTTTCACATTATTGTTCTTATCTTCTTGCAACTAATTATCAAATTCTTGCAAGCTTTGTGATAATGATTCATTAAAATGTTTATCATTAATACTATAAGAGGCGTGTAATAAATTTAGGAATTTATCATACATGGTTGAGGCCAGTTCATCACGATTAATATGCACCTCTATATCAGAATTTTGATAATGTTACTAGAAGTTGAATGAGAGTCATCAAAGATTGTAATTATTTCATATGGATTTGAAATGGGAGGATAAGAACAAATATATTCAAACCAATCTGCCAATTCAGTTCCTGAAGGTTTATCTTCAGCTTCGGATCTCAAGAAAATTAATTGAAATGTAACAGTAAAATCTAAAAGAGATTCATTTTGAAACCTGCATAGCTATTCAAATTCATCACATACCTTTTGATAATTATAACCATCAAATTGATAAAGGAACATTGTGATAAATTGATCCCAATTGTGAATAGAGGTAATTGGAATAGATTGACACCAACTTCTAGCTTTTTTTGAGAATGCAAGAGTAAAAAATATTGCATAAAATACCTTCATCAATATCATGAAAAGTAGAGTTTCAAATACATTGGATGAATTTTAAAGCATGAACAAATGCAGAAACATTTCTCTTATCGTTAAAATTTACATTTGACAAGTGTCTTACTATTTCTGATGTAGTATTGACATATGCATGTCTAGAGATACAACTCCAAATGGGAATTTTGAGAGGAGTGATTGTGAAAAATAAAACTTTATAATAAAAAAAATCGAAAATATAACAAATCATAGGCCCTCCTTCTACCACCAAAAATGTTGAAGGCTCGAAATTCCCAACCTCAACATTATAAGGGAGACCACCGGGTCGAGACCTTAGAGAAGCTTATTTTCTGTTTCGAATGGTGGTTCCAATTGGTTAAACAAGGTTCAGTTATCTTATCTCTATCTCTAATAGCTTAAAGTATGATTTTCACTTACCAATAGAGAAGAGGAAATAGATCAACCCTCTTGCTGATCATGAAAGAAAGTGATCCTTAAGCTGATCTAGGGCTCAGCCAAGCCACAACTAAATTTCTCCTCTTTGATAAGAGGACTTCTAGAAATGTAGAATTAAATCTAAATGTGAATTAATCCTAGAATGCAAGAGAAAGGAAACAAATCTTAAGCCTATCTTGATTCGGAAGATGTAGATCTAACCTAACCAAGAGAAAAGTAATTAAATGATTGAGATTTCAACATCGTTATTTTATGATGAATATCTAGCTAATGAAGTAGTTCAATTAACTGATATTATAATTTACCAAACATGTTGTTTAGAGATTTATTAACAATGAATGATGAACCAATAACATTAGGAAGTAGTTCTCATAATGCCAATGGAAATTAAATCAGAATTAGATGACAAATTTCTAGGTAAATAGTTACTCAAAAATATGATTTAAGCATAAGAGCATAAGAGGAAATTAACAACATATCTATGAAACAAACATATTAGATAGCTAATCTGTAAGACATGAATTCATATCTACAATAGTGCATAATATAAATCCAATTAACATAATTCTGCCATCAAAAATGAATTTCATATTAAAAATAATAGTATTTCTAATACAAATAAATTTGAACCTGTTCTCCTGCTCTGTTCTTTGAATCTGATCTCCTACAATCTTCTCCAAAGCATAAACTCTGTTGCTAAAAGAAAGAGCTGCAATAGTGCAAGCTCTGCCTCTCATACACAATTTAGAAAATAAAAAAGACAAATCCCAATAATTCCCATCTCTGATATTGATCCTCTCTACCTTCAACGTAAAATATCTCTTACAATAGTGTTTTAAGAATTAAAAAATTGTAGAAAAGAGAAGCCATTTGCACGTTCTACAAGTCACTATTTATAATTTACAAAAATGAATTCCAAACAGGAGAGTTGTTGAAGAGTAATTATGCTCCAACAATTTTCATTGGCCCAAATTCCCTTCCTTTTATTGTTGTAGAAATTCCATTGATTGAGATCTTCTTTTCCTCATCTCTTCAATTGTTCTCCTGCCAAAACGAATTAAAATTCAATTAAAATACAAATTAAAATCAAAATACCAAAACTGGAACAGAAAATATCCCCAATCAAAACTTATTTAACTAAATAAATAAAATGAAAGCTTCTCATTGATCCATATAAAGATCTAATTGGTCAAGGACAACATAGTTGAATGGATTCGTATTCAAAGTAAGTTATGAGAAAATGAAAACGCAGACAATTAAACTCAGAAAATTAATTTTGTTTAAAAATTCAGAGCTTGATCTTTTGATAAATTTTACACATATTAAATGATCAAATGTGGTTATGCAAACACCTGAGAAATATTATTGATTATTTTATCTATCCAACAAGCCATCTCGGGTCTCATTTGGCCAAGTAAAATTCAACTTATGAGCTTCCAATGTTGAGGTGTCAAAATTGCAATTCTAGAAAATTTGTTGCCTATGCTAAAATTAGACATTTTTATTAAAAATTCTAATTCAATTAATTGTAAAATTAAAATTATTAAATTAATAATTGATTAAAATTATTAAATTAATTATATACAAAATAATATTAAATTATTATTATATCAATTATCTACATTAATTATATGTTAATTGGTTTACAAATGATTTAAATTATATATAACAAATTTAAAATATAAAATTATATTAAAATAAAAATTAAATAATATTAAATTATTTATTAAAAAATAAAATTAAAATAAACATGTTACAAACCTAAAATGTGCTTACGAAACTTATAAAA
The DNA here is from genome assembly GCA_031772625.1 of Pinus tabuliformis. Classification (NCBI taxonomy): domain Eukaryota; kingdom Viridiplantae; phylum Streptophyta; class Pinopsida; order Pinales; family Pinaceae; genus Pinus; species Pinus tabuliformis. Next base: position 534,685,125 of record CM062809.1, on the reverse strand, counting down.
GTTATTAGTTTGATATATTAGAACACTAAGTCAATAAGTTTGACTGCTAGCCGAGGACAAGAGCCATCGGACTTTTAAAATATCGGGAATTATTAATGTTGTTGTTATGAAATGTTATGATATCCTGATGCCTGATATGGAGAGGGACCGAGAATGAAATGTCAGGCCATTGAGTTTTTATATATCGGAGAAAATTGGATATGGGGAATTTTAAAACCAAGTTTCTGATATGTAAAAGAAGTGTCAAAGTTCTGATATGAAGTGGGGAGTGAAGTGCGGTATGGTGTGGAAGGTGAGGCCTATGTGGACGTGCTTCCTCCCCTTCATAGAAACTATAATCATTTTAATTATTATTGAAATTTTTTAGTCTCGGGAGCTCTTAAATTAATGAGGATGAGCTTAAGTGGCGTCCATTTTGGTAATTAAAAATCCTACAAAATGAACTACAACCACTACGCATTTTTGAGATTTCAGTTTTCGTAATTTCTTCTGAAATTAGAAATTGGAATCAATTACCAAGATCTCGAAAACGCATAATTTTATTTGTTCTACAATTTGGCTCGGTGATTTTGTACGATCGTTAGTGAAAAATGAATAAATTAATGAAAATTGACTATCAATTAATATTTACAATCCATTACTAATTTATTTACAAAAAATTAAGATAACATACATTTTGTACATTTTTTAAACGAGACAATAAAAATTATCGAACTTTAGATGAGCACCATTTCCAAACTCTATAACCAAATGAGATGAAACAAGTATCGATGGAAACCTAGAAAAAATTCGAACACAATGAAGCAATTAAAATAAAAATTTGATGAAAATGAAAAAAGACAAAAATTGTAGGACACTTAATCAAAAGAAAATATTAAAAGGTGATTTAACCAAAAATGAATGGAAAAGGTCCCCATTATTTGAAGTAAATAAGTAAAAATGTGGGGTGTTGGGTTTTCCCTACAACATGACCCTAAAACTTTATATTCATAAAGTTGTGTCAAACCCTCACAAGGTTGGTATCAAACAAACAAGAAAAATTTAAACAACTTTGTTTGGGGTTCTGGAAAATCATATTTGACCAATCACGTGCCTTGTTGTAGGCATAAATAGGATGGGCGTTTTGAGAATGACCAACAGGAAAGTAAATGAAGGAGTCAAAGGGATAAGACACAAATTAGAGGTGAATAATTATGTCCTTTCATAATGCAAAAATCCATACCTACAAACAGAAGGTTTTAGTTCAAGGTTAGAAAATGAAAGAAATTATAAATTTGATGGGGTGAGATTTTGGGGGTTAATCCAAAATCCCAATTCCCAAATAAATCGAACCTGAGGCCTGTGGGTTATGGCCCACAAAGCCTTATCAGAAGAGTTCTTAGGCATGAAGCCTTTTAAAATTATGGACTTACTTTAGAATCGGAGCCACCCTTTTATCAGCGCTTTTAATCACCCATCGGAAGCCACCACCCAACCTCTTTATTAACTATAGCGTTGAGCCTTAAACCCATGGCCTCACATATATTAATACATGGGAAAACCATATAATTTCTGCCTTGATTCATAAGCCCAGATTTCAAAGATTATAAGCCCGCCTTTATGAATATCGACGGTTCTGGATATTGGCGGTCGTAATAAACTCTTAAATCCAACCCTCGACGCCCTTGCGGACCCGACACCTTTTACACCTCTTCCTATAATGACTTCAGGTCCGTTATTTTGGCAGGTTCACATAGGCAGATTTGTAACACAAAGGATTTGCGGACCCGACGTCCCATTCAATTGTTCTCTATATTATTTCGGCTCCGGTAATTTGAGGCTTTCACATGACAGTTCTAAAGGCCCTTCTCCGATGCAATATTTGGTCTCGGACCCAATAGGGGTCTGGACCAATCTTAATAATATTTCGCATCCACTACACTGTTGCTCAGTTCTCCGCTCCTCTGCGACTTCATCTGGACCATTGATCTGGAAGATCAAACAGCTCCTGTGTATTCTCTCGTCGTTCTGATGGAAATTCTGGGCTTTAAACACAGTTCTACCATATTGCATATATATATTAGTAGTTCATTTGATCGCCATCACGCCTGGGTTGATCAACATGCATACAAATTTAGGAATTAAACCATTCATGCATATATATACGAGACAGAGTTAAGAACCCATATACACACAGACACACTGTAAATACAACACACATATATTATAACATATAAACACAACACGGTTACAATTCTAAGGCATTTCAGCTTTAGAGTGAGACCCCTCTCGACTACATTGTCCACTTCACTATTCTCACACTCTTATCTATAACACTCTGTCCCTCTCTTGAACGCGCAGGTTCATATACATATATAAGAAACATTGGATCGGATCACTGGAGGGATCCGATCAAATCCACTCCTTGATTTTCTCCACAAAAGCCCTCAAAGCTCTTGGTACATGCATGCATATGCACATGGTAGATTACATTAGTAAGTCTTCAAGACATATCAATTCTTTTCTTTAATTTTGCTTTAACTGCTTTAAAGCATATTTTCCCTGTTTTTCTCCCTTCTTTCAGCTCTGCTGGTCCATGCGCTCCTCTTCGCTCCACTTGGATTCCTCCCTTTTCTAAGGGTGCTGGATGCTCCTGCATCAGACTCCCGAGGCACAAAAATTTATGACCTCCTGGTCATATGCTTCTTCCTGTCCTTAGCAATTCTACCCACTGGTTCAATCCTTTAGTGGAATTGCCTTCATGGTCTTCAGTGAGCTGCAACCAAACCTCTGCAGTAACAGTCTTCCTCTGCTACATGATACCTCACCAAGCTTCCTCCTGAGCTTAGTCTTTTGGCATCCTTCAGGTTCTCTCCTCTGGAACCATATGAGCATTCCATGCTCTAGGTTTGCTGCAGTCTTCTCACCTTCGGCTATCGATCTCTGTGCGACAGTAAGACCACAACTCTCCAGCTTCAACAATTGTACCTCTTGCTTCTTCTTCTTTCTCTCTGGAATCCTTCTCCCCATAGGAAACTTTCCCTGCTCTGATAGCAAAACTGATGGGGTGAGATTTTTGGGGTTAATCCAAAATCTCAATTCCCAAATAAATCGAACTTGAGGCCTGTGGGTTATGGCCCACAAAGCCTTATCGGAAGTGTTCTTAGGCATGAAGCCTTTTAAAATCATGGACTTACTTTAGAATCGGAACCACCCTTTTATCGGCGCTTTTAATCACCCATCGGAAGCCACCACCCAACCGCTTTGTTAACTATAGCATTGAGCCTTAAACTCGTGGCCTCACATATATTAATACACGGGAAAACCATATAATTTCTGCCCTGATTCATAAGCCCAGATTTCAAAGATTATAAGCCTGCCTTTATAAATATCGGCGGTTCTGGATATCGGCGGTCACAATAAACTCTTAACTCCAACCCCCGATGCCCTCGCGGACCCGACACCTTTTACATCCCTTCCTATAATGACTTCGGGTCAGTTATTTCGGCAGGTTCGCATCGGCAGATTTGTAACACAAAGGATTTGCGGACCCGACGTCCCATTCAATTGTTCTCTATATTATTTCGGCTCCAGTAATTCAGGGCTTTCACATGACAGTTCTAAAGGCCCTTCTTCGATGCGATATTTGGTCTCGGACCTGATATGGGTCTGGACCAATCTTAATAATATTTCGCATCTGCTACACTGTTGCTTAGTTCTCCGCTCCTCTGCGACTGCATCTGGACCGTTGATCTGGAAGATCAAACGGCTCCTGTATATTCTCTCGACGTTCTGATGGAAAGTCTGGGCTTTAAACATAGTTCTGCCATATTGCATATATATATTAGTAGTTCATTTGATCGCCATCATGCCTGGTCGATCAACATGCATACAATTTTAAGAATTAAACCATTCATGCACATATATATATATATATATATATATATATATATATATATATATATATATATATATATATATATATATATATATATACATATATATAGATATATAGATATATATATACGAGACAGAGTTAAGAACCCATATACACACAAACACACTGTAAATACAACACACATATATTATAACATATAAACACAGCACGGTTACAATTCTAAGGCATTTCAACCTTAGAGTGAGACCCCTCTCGACTACATTGTCCACTTCACTATTCTCACACTCTTATCTATAACACTCTGTCCCTCTCTTGAACGCGCAGGTTCGTATACATATATAAGAAACATTGGATCGGATCACTGGAGGGATCTGATCAAATCCACTCCTTGATTTTCTCCACAAAAGCCCTCAAAGCTCTTGGTACATGCATGCATATGCACATGGTAGATTACATTAGTAAGTCTTCGAGACTTATCAATTATTTTCTTTAATTTTGCTTTAACTGCTTTAAAGCATATTTTCCCTGTTTTTCTCTCTTCTTTCAGCTCTGCTGGTCCATGCGCTCCTCTTCGCTCCGCTTGGATTCCTCCCTTTTCTAAGGGTGTTGGATGCTCCTGCATCAAAATTTAAGGATGCTAATGAGGAAAAATATCAAAACCTACATACCTGTTAAGGAGAGAGGAAATGCCTTGTTCCATCACTTGTGCACACCAATAAACAAGAGGTCAATAAGAGAAACATAATAATAAACCTTGTTATCAAAGGACTACAAATTTTTATTCACAGGTGGTTATATGGTTGGAAAATAAAATAGGGTTGAGTTTCGAAGTGGGAAAAACCTGAGAAACTCATTTTACACACAAAAAAAAATAAAAAAGGATTCTAGATTCTAATTTATATTACTAAGCCTTCACCTCAAAATTATAAATATTCATTCTAGAAAATGGAAGTCAAAACTGTTGAAAAGGACGAAAAACCCCAAGGCGAAGAAAATATGTAGAGTATGATAATCGATGAAATATAGTGAATATTAATTGTCTATTAAACAAATTAGTTAGTCTCATAGGTGAAGTAAATATTCTAGATATTTGTGCCCAAGATATGGACATTAGAAAGAAAACTCTCACAAAAGAAAAATGAAGAAACTAGATGAAGGAAGTAGATCCAACAAAAGAATCATAGTAAAAAATTGTCCATTAAAAAGGAAGATAAAGCCGAGAGACTTATCTAACGTACATTAGATCCTATATGCATGACTATTGATTTAATTCCTAGAGGAGAAAAAAATTGGAAAGTGCAAGGAAAACGAGTAAATCATATGTTGGGAAAAAACATGTAAAGAAAATTTATGAAATTAAATGTCTATGCAAAATACTTACGCCAGTAGAAGAGAACAAAAGAAGCATGAGCTTACATGTTCTCGAAATCGAGTTAAAAATGAAATGAAAATTATATGGCTATAAAAATATCAAAAATGACGATAGACACCAGATAAAGTGGCATGTTGCCGCTATGGTGAAATCAATAGAAAAATAACTCACACAATAGCGAAACAATTAGAATATGACAATTTGGTTTAACCCTAACTCATCGCCACCCTTTGATTTAGCAAGATAAATATATACCATCAAAAGTGTCAAGTACTTATGGTCACATGGATGTAGCTTGTGTGGCCTACAAAGAGCAATCTCAGGTGTGAAATAGTGGGTCAATCCCATTCAAATGTCCCACATGTAATCCATCAATCACCATAATATAGTCCAAAGAGCGATAAGAATCAAAGCATTGATATGAAAGGACTATAAAAATAATTGGTTAGAAAAAAATAAATGCCTATATATATATATATATATATATATATATATATATATATATATATATATATATATATATATATATATATATATATATATATATATATATATATATCCTTGAAAATTGTATGAGAAATCCAACTTGGGGAGTGAAGGACACAAATGAGTCAAAGGGAAGTGATGCAGATAGGGTTATTCCCTCAGAGCTAACCTTAATTAGTCCCCTCCATACAATTGAAAGCCCTAATTCTTAACCATCTATTTTAATTACCACCCAAACATCCATGAAGATTACATGGATCATGACTACTAAGCCCTTGCAACATAGTGCCATATATATATTGTGGGCCACAAGTCACATTAAAACTAGATGCACATGTTCTACGTGGTTAGGTGTTGAGATCGTAGTACAAATTTTAAGGGGAATAAGTGTTGTTGAGAGCTAAATATGTTATGTGTTGAAGAGTATGTGTAAATAATAATATTGAGGATGAAAGTGTGGATTGCTATTGTTCGTGACCACCTTAATAAACAATATTTAAAGTGGATAAAATGTGGGACATGGTTATAAGAAGCCAACCTTATATGTTGACTTATAGAGAGTTAGGATTAAAATGCAATAAAAAATTATTTTATTATATCAGATTTGATAATGGGTAATACATAAATAAAGAAAATAGAAACCATTATCTTCCTTGGAAAATGATGCGATGAAAGGTGGTCAACTTGGCATTATGTTTATGTATTGAGGTGAAAGAAGAACCATTAGCCTAGGTATTTCAGCCAACAAGTTTTATTTTGGACTAAAATCAAGAAAGAAAACCAAGATTTATGAAAATATTTTATTGAAAATAGAGTGAGAATATAATATAGTAAAGTATTACTATTGTTTCATGCTTCTATTACCAAAACGGATTAAAAAAAAATTGTTACCTTAAGAAAGTGAGGTACATTACATACACATGGTGTATAACACAACACATATGCATACACATAGTGCAACACAATGAATACACATGTCTTGATACAACTACTACACAATACATAGGACATAGTACCACACGTACATAAGTTAACACATATGACATGTACAACATGTACAACATGTACAACATAGGACAACATGTACAACATGTACACAATAACAATACTTCACATATAGAGACCACACCGTCTCTACCAAGCAACCTTTCCTCGAGTTTATTTCCCACTCCTTATTGCATCCATCCAAAATCTAAGTCCAGAGTCGATGGCTCTTTCAACTATCCATGCTTGTCCCAGCATGTCACATATCACACTTCTTTCATTTTGTTGATGTATCCTCCAAAATTTCATTTCTAAAACATAAACATAGACATACTTATAGGAACATAATATAAAATCATATCCACATTATACTAACCTCATAAAAATAATGTCATTTTCATGGCATTCACCTACAAAAAATAATTATCCTTCTAGAAGAATGATCCATGACAACCCTATCAGAAAATGACACACACACACAAAGATATATATATATATATATATATATATACACATCAGCATAATCATGATCACAACATAATGACCACTACTCATAAGATCAAGGTTAAGAGAAATTCCTTTATCCATGAAACATATGCACAACATTGAGAATAATAGTTCCCAATTTAGCCAAGGTATCTGATGCCTCAAATCCATTTACTTTACCTTTCCTTGATTACCTTTCTCATAATTGTCCCACCACTATCCATTTATCCCCATGGACCTAACCAACCCAACTAACTATCATATTCTTTCTTTCAACTGCACTTTACTTATGCATTGTGATTCAAATGGGTCTTACATTACTTTTTGGGTTTCATTCAACTCTCACTGGGCTCCATTAACTTTTGTATTCCCCCAACCAATTCTTAAGAAGCTCAAAAAATAAAAGGAAAGCATAAGAAACAAACAAGAAGAAAACCATGAAAAACTAATAACAATACAGCACCACAAACAAGGTGGCATGGACATGCGTCAGACACAATCAAAACCACAAATCAAGTAGAAAAAAATCACAAAACATCGAAATCACACAAATTTCAACATATACCATGACTCAACCCTCATGGATTCCCAACGCTTCCAATGGAAAGCTCAACCTAATCTTTCCTTAAGATCCATGGAAGTCTCTTTTTCCATGTAATTCCCTGCATCATACTACCTTAAACACACAATTGTTAGTGTATAAATAAATATAACAATATAGCGGTTACCTTAATTTGTTGTACCCAACACACTCCCTGTAACTAGACTCATGCACATGCCATCTCTCAAGGGACTCCAATTCCCTTGACAAGTCCACTCAAAACTAAAAACATGCTATTAGTCCTACATGATCAACTGTCTACCATGTAGCTTCCTCGGCACCAAAGTGCTTCTATGAACTTCACTTCCTCTATTTCTTTATCCCAAAGCATGAGCTTATTCTATTGCAAGGTGCATTGAGGCTCTACCTAGAAGTCTACCCCTAGTTCTAACTCCACCTTAATCATGGATACCTGGTGACCAACCTACCTATTATCCATTGCTGCATAGATACGGGGAATGTTTTGACATACATCCCCAACTGTCCACACCTCCTATGCACTATAGATATAAGGCCTATGATGCATCCATTACACCACTCTAATGCGAAGGGTAATCCTTCCTGTGATGATTTCTATCACAAGTTCAATACCTCAATGGTTTTACATCTTCTGACATCAAACTCATCCCAAATTAGGTCCTCATCTTTGATGCCTCTAACATGCTTAACATGTTCACACTAGATTTATGCTTTTTCCTTTAATACTAAGGGAACCTATCTTGTCTTGCTTGAAATCTTCTGGAAAGTACTACTTCTCACTCCTATGAGGATGTTTATGGTAATTGTGATGACGTCTCTTAGAACCAGAGCTAGAATGAAATCCATAAGCACTATGCCTCCTGCCAGGAGTATCCAAGATATTCCACCTCGGACTATATCAACTTTGTCTAACCTCTGTCTTCTCAGAGACCTATTGCCATATGCCTCATTAGTTTTCTCCTCATATCGAGAACAACTACATTGAATTCTGCTTGATTTTCTTGATCTATGGAAAACCTTTTCTATATCTCCATCATCTTGCCATTTTCTTCGTTGCAACTTCTCATCTCATCCCTTAGACTCCTCCATCTATCGGCCAAATTAGGGGAGTATTCTTTTCCTTGCTTCTCAACTGACCTTTCCCATTCCATAGAATTCATAGCATTATTGTAAGGGGACTCACATGAAATTTATTCCACCATTATGTTATTCATCTCTGATCTTCTATTGTCATGCAACATACCATGTTAGATAAACCAAACAAAAGACATAATCAAAATCATAGATCAGTGTATCTCAGGGAGGCTATCACATCTATAAAAGTTATTCCATATTAGCATGATAAATAATAACATCAATAGCTTAACTTCCATGCAAGAAACCTCCATGACAATAATCCTTGTGCATACAACCACAATACATATAATAATAGGTTACTATGATGGATGACTAATCGATGCATGTGCATATGACCTCACTAATCAACTACTATCTACCATGCATGTAACGAAAACAACAATATAATGAAATACATTCATATAATTTCAATACATATAGCAACCATTAACCATCATGCCTACATGTCAGCATATAATTCATGGATAATGATATGCTTTTACCTCGAGATCCAGTGCTGCAACCTCGCTTTGATACCACCCTATAACCACCACTCCCACATTTACCCACTTTTATAAGCTCTCTAGGGTAAACATGTGCTAAGTGCTACTATGACATGAACCTACATCCAAGTTATAGTTATGCAAGTGGGGCCTACAATCCAAAAACCTATTGATACCTCTTAGGAGCACTAGATGACCTAGAAATCAATCCACAACCTCTGATGATCTGATCCTAAGCTATAACTTCTTTTCCACCAGCGTAACACCACAAAAAAACCCGCAATACAACATTCATTTAGTTATGAGGCTCCACCCACACCCATAAGCCTGCTTCGATGCATTTATGACCCAAAAACCCCAATTTTGTGTCAACAGTTCCGAGATTTGAGCCACTTTTCTAGACTACCCTCCACCACTACCCAAAATTTCCTGTAACTTTCCAGAAACATAAAGATGATGATAACAATGCTAACCATTAAAAATTTTAACAATAACTTGACCTATATATGCCTAATCTATGGTATATATTTCATCAAACATATGATAAGCATATAAGCTATAGGTCATGAATGCATATATGATCATATAGTTTTGAAATTCATTTGACAAGAATACTTGATGCTCTCTTTAGGTACTTTAAACAACACTTTTTATCCCATGCATTCATCAACCATTGAGTAATTTAAAAAATCACGAACAAGAGTTATAGCTAGAGCATATCATATAACTAGGTATATAACCAACATATAACTAGGATAAAACCTATGAAAAATCAACCATAAAATCACCATCATAATCAATACAAATGATCATTGATCATAATAGGAAATATCTCATATCAACATATCAAAAATTCCATCTAATTCAATGACTTTCATGTACCACCTGACCATAGATTGCATCAAAGCGAATCTCTCTTTCATCCAATCACCCCCGTGCCATATTCCAAGAATGAATGTAGGATCATAGGGCATAAACCAAAACAAAACCAATCAGGGCTTCGATATGCCAAACCACTTCAACCATCAACCATAGTGATCTCACTTATATGGTCCATAAATCACTAAAATCAACCAAATTGGCCTCTACCCAAATTTTCCAAGTCTCTAGGAACTAGTAACTCAACCCACAACTAAATCAAGGCTCCAGAGTGTTTTTTTTTCAAATTGTGGCTCCATGGACTAGTCACTTACCCCACAAGGCTCTAGAGAATTTGTCCCAACATGTAGGCTCTAGGAACTCGAAACTCACCCCAAGTTGTTCCTAGGCTCTAGAGAATTTGTTCCAACCCACAACCATAGGGAACATGAGAACCAATAAGAAAAACAAGTGGGAAACCCACAAAACCATGGCTATAAGGAAATGGAAAGGGAATGCTAAAACCATTGTCAATCTAGGAAAATATCCATGCCAGTGACAAGACATAACCACATAACCACATGCATATACCATGCATAAAAAAAATCAACATGCTAAATCTCACATGCACACTGTTACCTGTAATCCACAACCAATTTCTATCCTTACTTGTTGTTGCCCAAGCTTCCTCTTGAGCACTCTTGCTTTCCTTCCTTGCTTCTCCAAGTATTTTTTCCTTCTCCTTGCTGATCCTAATCAAGATATAACCAAATGTTTTCAATTGATTCCAAGGTGCCTTTTTATCATTGGTATCCCTTTTTCTTCATTTTCCTTCATTTTTCCTCTAATTTTCCTTGCATGAATATTTGTGTCTCTTCACCTTACTTTTCACCTATTTTCCTTATTTGTCATAATTAAATGCTAATAAATGCCTCTTTTCCTTTTCCATTTCCTTTTATAATTACTTTTCCAATTTTCATAGCCATAAATAAACTGCAAGTGAACCCCACTATGATGTTCACCCACCATTCATCTTGGAATATGTGTCCCATGACCTTGGTCTTATTTTTATTTACATGGAAAAAAAACCAATAGTTGTTACATATGATATCTTAAAACCTTTCGAGCAATAGAGATATCCTTGAATTCTTGACTAACAAATGCAACGATGTTAACAATATTTTCTGCACAAAGAAAATATGAAGCAATATCCACATCTTCTTCTATCTTCAAAACTTTCCAATTTCTCCCTAAGATATTGTGACCTAAATTATTCAGATTTCATATCCCCTTCATAATAATTTTAAATCTTCTTTCATACCTCATGGACTAATTTACAATGCATTACCTTAATAGATTCTAAATCTGCCAATTAACTTAAAATATCATGTTTTGGTTCGAAATTGTACATGTAGAGTTCCTTATTAGCTGCATCAATTGAAATACAATTAGGGACATTAAAATTGGACTCCATAATTTCCCAAACATTTTCTCTGAAGGATATGAGATAGGTTTACATTCTTATCTTCCAAAAAGAATAGATGGATCGTTCCAGATGGGTGTCTTACTTACTTCCCTATTTTTGGCCATCTTTCCTTGAACATAAACTCCTAGTAGTTAACTATTCCTTAAGGTAACCTTATTTGACTGCACTTATAACACCAAAGATCACACTGAGAAGGGGGGTGAATTAGTGTGAGAGAAACTTTAGCATTTCATGAATTTTCCTTAATAAATAATTATATTGCAATGAATAATAATGATATTCAACATATAAACACATAGAACAATGCATCATAAAGATACCATCACATCAATGACGCGTCGAGAATCACGGAAAATTTTACGGGTGAAGTTCCAAAAATTGGCTTTTCTTTATACATTTTCTAAATAAAATATTTTCCCATTTGGTTAAAAATTCACTTATTTTTTACATATATATGATTAAATGGATGATATTCACCAAAAAATTATCAATATTAATAGTAAATTAACTTTTTTTATTGAATATTCACCTGCATTCTATATTTATGACTTTTCAAAATACAATAGTTGCCTATAATACTATACATAGGCATAATATTTGAATCCTTAGAAAACCCCTGTCGAGAAGCCATCACATCAATCATAAAGAGACAATATTTTACATGGAAACCCATACATGAGAGCCGTAAATTATGATTCTTTATTCTTCAATTCTTTATGTAGATTTCCAAACCTCAACTTGTTGAAGGAACTCACACCCAAGATATGTGAGTTACTACTTGTTGTGGGCTACAACCTGATTGAGGCATGAACCTCAAAAATGTGCAAGAAACAACTCATTATAGGCTACATTGTGATTGAGACACCAACTTAACTGATGAGCAAGCTTATACTTTCTCATGTATAGAATCCAATAGAGGCTCCAACCTTGATGATGAGCAGGCTTTGACATTCTCTAGGATCCAACCTTCATGGAGGAACCCTCCTCCTTCTTCAACCTCTTATGGATCTTTTTCCAAAATATTTCAAACTAGGTCCACTTGCTCTTTGAATAATAGAAAATTTTAAATGGAGTATTTCTATAGTCATAATGGTCTCAATGCCCTATTATACAAAGACGGGAACCTTGCTTAAACATGTTCATCAATCTTATCATATATGACTCATCTTGGATTGCGATTGTGGTGCAAACTCAGAAACACTGCAAGATACTCAGAAGTCCTCAAAAAACATAACTGAGATTTATGTTCATCAATCTCATCATATATGACTCATCTTGGATTGCGCTTGTGGCGCAAACTCAAAAACACTGCAAGCTACTCAGAAGTCCTCAAAAAACATAACTGAGATTTTGGCCATGAAGGATACGTATATAAGGCTCTTCATACAATTATAAATATCAACCCCTAAATTAGGAGCACCGACCTTCTATTCGAATCTAATTTTGACTAATAGTGAGCCGAGAAACTCCCAGAAACCATATAAACCAATATATTAAATTTAGGTTTCTACCAAATTCCCCTTTCTTGGACCACTTCTATAAAATGGAAAAATTCTATTGATTGATTCAACATAATGGTATTTCCCTGACCACTTAAAGGTTCTAGAAAATGGAAACTATAAACCATAATAAAAAAATTATTTCCAACCTGACACCCAATGGGACACAATCTTGGGCCTTGCTGCACACAACATGAACCAGTTATCCAGTCGACCATTAATGAGGCTTGAAATTTCAGATTATAAAATTCTTATTGTTATTTATAGAGTGGGGATTCAACCCCTTGACTGATCAAATATAATATTAATACATTAATCCAATACCATTGCAAGTTGACCAAATTATCATATTAATAACAATGAAGGGCCCAAGGATTCAACCCCATTACCAATCAAATAAAATACCAATACTTTAATCCACTACCATTGCAAGTTGACCATATTATCATATTAAGCATTCATTGACCCCACAATCAGTTTAATATTAAACTGCTATAATTGCCAAGTTGTCTCTACCAATGGTGCCACTCCCAATGCCTATACCAATTCAATGTCTCAACTGAGTTCATCAATTCATTGAGCCTATCATCGATTTAATGTTAGTCAACTACTGCTACCAAGTTAGCCTGACCATTGTCACCAACTTATATACACAGCCAATGTGAAGTCGACCTCTCCAATGGATTTGTTGGATTCGTGACTAGTATAATATTAATCTGTTAACACTATCAAGTTGGCCTCACTAATGGCTCGATCTCATATACACTATCAAGGATAGTCAACTTTTCCAATGGATTCATTGACTTGTATGATGTGATTGGTGGGTGATTTGACAGGTCATACCATGGATATTAGGCTACAGTTATTCTCATAAACATTTTCCGTATGAATTCGACCAAAACAAGTCAGACTTCAACTCGTTTTAGAAAAATGTAGCTATGTATTTTTACCATAGTAGCTCTTATTGTGGTTATGAAACTTGCCTCTAGTTCTCCATCCTCAAGCTTTTCCAAATCAAGTATTGGGTACCTCCATTATTTGTTTCTGATTCATCATTAGGCTTATGCCAAATATGTCGATGAATTAAAGCTACCTTCATTCCAACATCACAGCCATGCCCATGACTATTGAAACAAAACACAAGAGAAACAAAAGAAGCATCCTTTTATTCAACATAATTGAACCTAAACCTAGACTAAAATGATGAACCAAACTCTTTCAACCAACGACAAGATTCATGATATGTTATTCACATTCATGAATGTGTTTTTCTCTGAGCATCTAGATGCATATATATATATTAATGTTGTGGTCCTAAGGCTAGAATAAGCTGATCCTGGGCCGACGTTCAATACTTAGGATCATGGTATTTATCTATATAATTGTTACCATATGACCATGCTAAAGCCAAATGCTTAAGTAATGTTTTTAATCTTCATGCTAAGGTCCTGCCACATGGAAACCCATGAGGTGTGTGATGTGCCACCCTTATTTGGGAATTTTATCTATTAGAAGTTTCCAAATCTTCTTTCCATGTGGCAGTGTCAAGTGCCACCACATCACCCTATTGTCATCACTTGATGTTGTCACCTACTCATAGTGCAAGGACACCATGTCACCAAATGTAACAAACCTAGTGAAAATTCCAAGTAATAAAAGTTAAAAATAATAGCCACGGTTGATGGGACACTTATTCCAAGTCGAATGTTGGGAAAGACATCCTAGGGGCTGTTCATTTGGTTGTTTATGGCTAAGGAAATTGTCAAAGGAAATGACTAAGGCTTTGGAAAGGAAAAATAGTATTTTTGGCACATTTATTTATAAAAATAATGGAAATTAGGAGAAAATTTAGGTGAAAGGTCACATGTTGCCTATGAGGAGGAAAATGAAGGAAAATAATGGAAAATGAAGAAAATAGAGGCCTCATTCATAAAAAAGCTTATGAGGATTAGTTGGTAACCCCTTGCCAATTTAGCTTTGGACATCTCTCATTATTCTCTCTCTCTCTCACTCTTGGACACTTAGAATTTCTTGGAGCACTTTGGCATTGGCGAAAGAAAGGAAAAGAAGGCACGAGGAAGCAAAGATCAAGGAGGGAAATGTAGGATCAAGCAGCTACATCAGGCTTCATTGTAGCGATCGACTTGCATGTGTATTTTTCTTGCTAGATTTGGCATGCATGGTATTGCATGTGGTTCTCTTCTATCATGGCATGGGTTTTTCCAAGTGTAACACGGTGTTCTTTAGCCTAGCATTACCATTTCCTGATAGATTTGATGAGATGGGTTATGATATTCGGTTAATGTGGGATGGCCACATGGATTCGATGTTGAGTGGGGTGGATCTTTGAAATGACAAAGACATGGCCTCATGGTCCCTGATCTGGACTATGGATCACAGTAAAGCCACTAGCTTGGTAACCCCTGAACTAGACTGTGGGTTGCGGTAAAGAGAGGATTGTGTTCCTTGGTGGGCTTAGGAATCCTTGTTGGTGAATGGTGGGATATATGGTAAATCCAAGTGGTGGATTTCCCTCCATTGGGCCTAGTATTCCCAGGATGGGATGTATGGTGAAATTTGGAGAGTATGTCTCGGTGTAGGGCCTAGTGATCCCCACATCTGATTGTGGATTACAGTAAAGCCTTAAAGACTAGGAGGCACTCAAATTCCTCATGGTGTAGGTGGAGAACTCTGGTAGTATCCATGCTTATTTGTTTCTTTTGGTTGTTCTATGAGTCACATATTCATGCTTCACATATGGCATGGGGGTGATTGGCTAAAGAGAGACTTGGCTCAGCCAATCTATGGTCAGGTTGAACATGGTAGTCCCATCTTCAATTGGCTTATTGCATCCTTAGTGAAAGGTTATTTATCCTTGTATTTCTATGAGTATTTTGATGGATTATATGTGATCTATATGGCTATACTTTCATGAGTACTTATGTTGTTATTATGTTGGTTATATGTGCGTGTTATGACAATAATTATGTATGGCTCTCTATTGGGAACGCGATCCCCTAGGGACAGTTTTAGGGCTAAAATCCCATGTTTTGGGTCGAATTTTGTAATAAAGTTGTAAAGTCTCCGCATTTTGTGGTCACGAAGCATGAAGGTGTCATAAGTCATAAATGGTTGTCTGCCCTTAATTTTGTAAAGTAAAGTCGGCTGTAAAGATATACCCATGGTCTGTGGACCATGGAATTATATAAAAATAGCTAAGTAAGTAACATCTAAGTAGTCTTAATGAGTCATGAGGTGTAGATGAAGTCTTTAGTGATAAGGAGGAAAGTCTAAGATTCGGCTCTTAGTGTAGGTAGAGGCTCTGCAACTGAGTGCGCAGAGGCGTAGGGTAGAAGTCTGCAGCTGAGTGTGCAGACCCTTGCAGCTGGGTGCACAGGGTGGGTAGAGTCTATAACCATCTGAAGATATCAATAAAGAGAAGTATTCTATAAATTTTGCGTCTTTGTTTCCTGTTAATGCATCTTGTCATATTGTGTATGAAGTTCATTTATAATACTTATGTGATATGCGAATGCATGTAATTATGTTGGAAAACTGAACATAAATAAGGATATCTGTTTATGCGGTGCTAACTATGATTATCTAATAAGATAAGTAATTTGCTTAAGATAACTTGGGAATCTATGCAATACGATGCCTTCGCAGCGAGAAAGTATCTGAACCGAAGGTTAGGGCTACGTGAAGGTCAGTCGTACCCTTTCACAGAGGTATCGAAGGGAGGAATAAAGGGTTAGGCGGACGGAGCCCTAGAACTTAACGACCTACTCGAAAGCAAGAATAGAAGGAATAAACTGACATCATGACCATCTCAGGGTGCAGAAACTTGGTTACAACATCATCCCATACTACTTCGGGTGAGACTTTGATCCACGCTCCGTAGGCTGATGCCGAAAGGGCCAGTAGTGTCAGAATTTGTTTGGCTAACTAATGCTGAACCTAGGTACAAGCCCCACAAAGCCAAAAAATGGTTCCATTGCCAGGACTAGAATTTGCATAAGAGATCTGTGATGCCGTATCACTGGAATCCAACTAAGAATTTGGAGACTGGTTGGATAGGAAGATCCATGAATTCATAGTGCAAGAGAATAGAAATTCGCGACTAAGAAAGGATTAGTGGCTGGACAGGTACCTATATACAAATATATAAGAGATATTTTTATGTTCCTTTCCAGTTGAATTATACGAGTGGATCGTCAAGCTAGAAGATAGCTAAGGAAGGTGGAGACTTCACGGTCCTATTGTTTGGACCTCAGAGTTAGTACAAATATTTGAAGCCTCTGAGGATAAGATCACCCACACCATCAATCATTGGCTCAATTGCATCATAGGATGATTTGTGACTGAATTCGTAGTCAATACCTCAGTCAGCTATAGCTAGGCGGAGCAATGCTTTTTCAACGGTCCGCGAGGTAAGTACTTGAAGTCTTTGAAAACCTAGATTAAAATGTTATTGTGTGAAAAATGGGTTATGAAGCTACCTTGATATTCAGAGATATGCAAAGTGGAAAGACTTACATGAATGAAGGAAGAAAGGGTCTTGAATATAGCCCATTAATTTCACCTCCATTGGGTAATGAAGAGGGAGTAGCGCAAGCTTCTCTGTGAAGTGCTATTTAGTTAATAAGACAAGGATTCCTATGACTACCATCTCCACCCACACCGCCTCCACTGAAGTTCAGTATGGAACATTCAGTGAAGTTGCCTTTGTGTAAGGGCTTGGGAAATGAGGACCTGGACCACTTCTAGTTCATGGTGAAAGCTGTATGGGAAACTCAAGGTGTTGCAGATGATAACATGAATAAGGAAACACTGGTTAGTGCTCTGTAGGATCGCGCGCTAACCTGGTACATTAAGTATTCTAATGATTGCCGAAATGCTAGAGTGGCAGACATCTAGACTGCACTCAACAAAGAATTCAGTAGGCCTAAATCTAAGGCACAGTCGATTGTGGGGTTCAAAGAAATCACAATGAATCCAGGCAAGACACCTTGGGAATTAGATCATAGGTTGAAGTGTCAAATCCACAAAGCTAATATGAACTTGACAGATGGATAGCATCACAAATGGTTTGTGGCTTCATTCCTCCCACACCTAAGGGTTGCGCTATCACAATAGAAGATAACAACTTAGGTAGAGGCCTTGGAGATTGCAATGAGACTGCATGAAACAGAGGTGAAAGATCCAAATCTGGGGGTTCAGTAGGTCCATGTGCAGTTGAAAAATCTATGCCTTGAGATGCAAATTTTGAAGCAGGTCAGAACAGTTCTACCAAAGGTGCACGAAGAGGTATGGTGCCTAAATTTTAAGGGTTAGGGGCATGAAAAAGACCATTTCCCAGTCTTTGTGAACTACATGCCAGGAGGATGACCAATGCCTTTAAGGCTGGAAACTCAAGAAGGACCAAGCAGGGGGCCTGGATGGTGTTGCGATATATGTCAGGTAGCAAGAAAACATGCCACAGATAACTATCATTTGCTACAGAAGTTTGTACAAACACCACAACAACTGTTCTATAACTTTTGTAGTTTGGTAGGGCATGATGAGCACAACTGCAGAAGCTATGAATTGATGTTCGATAGAACACCTGCCTGTACGATTCAGGTAGAAGTGCAACCCCCTGACTAGAGCGTAGGGATGGTGCGAACAGGCTTTAAGGGGTGGGGATGAGACCGAGGCCAAGGAGGACCTGGAAGAGGTCAGAGACAACTGATCTGCTACAATTGTAGAGGACCAGGAAACTATGCCTGTGATTACACTAACCCAACGCATTCATCATGAAAATATTGCACTCTATTTGATCATGAGATGGACGAATGTCCTACACTGATAGTGAGGATATGCGACAAAGGGGCACCACCACCCCAGCCGACTCAAAACCTACAAATGATGAGGTTTGAGTCTCACGAAGAGGATCTGAATGTAAATATAGTGCTCCGTAGTGGAATTGCAATAGGAGATGATAAGGGGAGATAGCTCGAAGACAACACATGGGTTCACGAAGCTACGGTGAAGGAGGCTAAATTTGATTTGGAGCGCGCATGCGAAATGTTCATGGAAGAAAAGAAGAGCTTCGTTGAAGCCTCCACCTTAGGGAGCAAGGATAAGCCTGATCAGGAGATGGACCCTTCTATGCTTACAACCTACCTAGAGACCTACATGAAGTTGTTGCATGATAAGAAGGTTGTGAAGGGATTACAGGAACTTATAAATAGATGCGCTAGAAACACTCGGGGTGAACCGTGCGTGGTACGAAATATTGGTAAGCATTAAACAAGGATAGGATGGGAGAGGAGACTGACCATGCAGATAGGAGAGTATGATATGGATCAGGTTATTTTGGATCTAGGGTCAGACACGAACATCCTACCGAAGCAGACTTGGGAACGGATGGGAAGACCTGCACTGTAGTGGTCTTTGATTCAGTTAAGGATGGAAAATCAGCAGAAGATCATCCCCATGGGGTGGCTGCAAGGGGTGACTGTAGATATTGAAGGCGTGAGCACACTGGCTGACTTTGAAGTAATAGAAATTGTGGATGATAGAAACCCCTACCCTGCGCTCCTTGGCATTGATTGGGCTACTAATATGAACGAGGTAATCAACCTAAAGAAGCGAAAGATGATATTTGAGAAGAAATCACTCTGTGTAATAGTACCCCTAGATCCTGCTAAAGGATCATGCTATACTGAACCAATCCGCGATTACGAGAGCGATGATGATCTGGACTGTATCTATAAGATAACATCATGAGACCAAGATTGGGTGAATCTAGTAGCCGATGGACGAGTTACATGGGATCATAAGAGTTCCTGCACCTAGGACTCTGATGAAGAACTAGAGTGCTGGCAGAATTGGTTAGATGTAGTAACCACACTGAGCTGTAACATGATGACCTGGTCACTCCACTGTGTGTCATTAGAGGTAAGATATCTGCCCACTTATGATGGCTTGAATGATGTAGATATCTTTTTGGATGTATTCAAGAGGGTGATACCGGAGAAATAGCACTTCCAGGCTTTGGACTGGGCACTGCGTGCTATGCCGACAAGGTGGTGGGGTATGCACAAGGGTAGCTGTGATGATTGGTGCGAATGTAGGAGGATGATGAGAACATGCTTTGGGAAGTTGATGGTATGACTAATAGACAAATATCATGGGCAGGATGATCCGCGCACGCACTTGGCCAAATGGGCTCAGGCTTATGGAGAGAAGCCCCAACCTAAATGGGTGCACTCGTTTTGTCACACCCTGGATGTCATCCCGATGAAATGGTACTTAGAAATGGAGCTCCACCATGGTACAAGTGAATGGGATGTTTTCCGCGAGGAATACATAATGACATTCAACTTTGAAGACGGGTTTGACTATATCAACGAGGCACTACAAGAAGTAAGAGTAACAATCTTTAGCATACTGCAAGATCCTTTCGACCTGATTCAGCCTGATTGGGCTACTCAGCTGAGTCACACACTAGAGTGCTATAGCATAAGCACTGAAGAAGAAGATGAGGATCCGCGAAAGGTTAACATCCCTGAAACAGAAGGTCACCACGAGGTTGAAGGACCGTAGATTGAGAATCCTGATATAACTGCGCCACTGAAAACGACACAAGTAAACATTGGTACAGAGGCAGAGACCAAATTCGTGAAGATTTGAGATTACTCAAACTATGCGATGGTGGATAAGGTCATTGAATTTTTCTGTGAATACCAGGATTTATTCCCTACCAAGTTTATGGATCTAAAGGGGATAATCGGGGACCTAGGTGTTAGGAAGATCACGTTGAAGCCCGACACGAACCCTGTTAAGAAAACATCTTACCATCTCAATCCGAAGTATAAGGAGAAGGTATTCTTAGAGGTAGACAAGATGCTCGTAGCAAGCATCATTAAACCTGTGGAAGAATCTGATTCGGTGAGCCCTATGGTGGTACATGAGAAGAAACAGAAGGATGAAATAAGGATATGTGTAGATATCAAGAATTTGAATGATGCTTGTGTACATGATCCCTTCCTGACTCCATTCACTAATGAAGTGTTGGACAATGTAGGTGGCTAGGAAGCTTATTCTTTCACTGATGGGTTCTCTGGGTACATCAGATCAAAATCACACCCGAGGATAGGAACAAGACAACCTTCGTGACTGAGTGGGGGTGTTTTTAGTACACTGTAATGCCTTTTGGATTGAATAATGCGCCTACGATTTTTTTGCACGTAGTCATCGCGGTGTTGAAGGAATTTATTCATAAGTTCCTGAAAGTGTACTTTGATGACTGGACTGTGTTTGGGCTGGTGAAACGCCATGTCACCAATTCATGCCTGATGCTAGATACTTGTCGAAGATACCAAATTGCGTTCAATCTAAAGAAGTGTCTGTTTTGTGTTCCTTTTGGGACCCTGCTGGGTCATGTCATTTGTAGACAGGGACTGATGGTAGATCTCGTGAAGATCTTGGTGATACTTAACTTAGAAGTGCCAAGGAGTGTGAAACAGCTGCGCTCTACCCTAGGACACATAGGATATTACAAAAAGTTTATCAAAGGCTATGCCCAAATCACCACACATATGGAGAAGTTGTTGAAAAAGGATGTCACATTATGCTAGAACGAGGACTATAAGAAAAGCTTGGATGTATTGAAGGAAAAGATGGTCACTATGCCAATTTTAGTCTTCTTAGATTGGAAGAAGGAGTTTCATGTACATTTCAACGCGTCATGCATAGCGCTAGGAGTAGTACTGACATAAGTTGGTGGAGGAGACTTCGACCACCCTATAGCATTGGCAAGTAGAAGGTTATCCAAGGTGGAGAAGAAATATTCCACCACTGAGGGTGAAGTGCTAGCCATGGTATACGCACTCCAGAAGTTTAGACACTATTTGCTGGGAGGCCATTTTAAGATGTATACGGATCATTCCGCATTTGAATACCTGGTCAATAAGCATGTATTGGGGGGAAGAATCTACAGGTGGTTGTTATTATTCTAGGAGTATGATTTTGAAGTTATTGTGAAGCCTAGATGACTGAACTCAGGACTAGACCATCTATCGTGCATCGAAACAAGGGAAGAGCCAACTAATTTGGAATAAGGATTGCCTGATGTGTAGCTATTTGCAGTGCATGTCACAGATGGTTATTTTGAAGATATCATACACTTCTTAACGGTAGGAATTTCTCCGGAAGGATACATTGTCCAACAAAAGAAGGAGTTAGTGGTGCGCGCGACAGACTTTTCTGTCATTGCTAGGCATCTGTATAAAATGGGGTCCGATGAGATATTGCGATGGTATGTATCAGAGCTTGAAAGGAGTAGTTCCCTTGTGAATGCTCATGGGGGCACTGTGCGAGGACATTATGCAAGGAGAGTGACTACACAAAAGATTCTATGCGTAGGGTTGTGGTGGCCAACCCTCCATCAGAATTCGAAAGCATACTACAAAGCGTGTGATGTGCGTCAAAGGACTGGTAGGTCATCGTGGAGGGATGAGCTGCCTTTGAATCCATAGATGACATTACAACCCTTTGGGAAATGGGTGATAGATTTTGTGGGACCCATCCAGCCCCAATGAAAGGCGAGAGTAAGGTACATTATCATCATGACAGAGTATTTGACTCGATGGGTGGAGGCATAGCCGGTGAAGGATTGCACAGGTGCGACTGCTGCAAAGTTCCTCTTTGAGTATGTACTAATGCGATTCGGGTGTCCAAATATTTTTATGAGTGATCATGGTACACACTTTTTGAATGAAATGATTAGCGGGCTGACGGAGGAATTTCAGGTATATCACCAAAAGAGCATGCCTTATCACTCGCAGGCTAACAGGACAGTGGATGCATTCAATAAAGTGCTAGAGAACGCGTTGACCAAGGTTTTCAATTCTCAGCGAAGTGATTGGGACATATCCATACCTGCAGTACTATGGGCATATTGAATGACATGCAAGAAGTTGCCTAGAAAAACACCCTTTAGGCTTGTATATAGCGTTTAAGCAGTGATGGCCATGGAATACATTGTGCCTAGTTTGCACATAGTAGCACTCATGGGTATGATGGATCATGGAACCTTGGAAGAGAGGCTCGTGCAGCTGGCTAAGCTTGAGGAAGCGAGATTTCTAGCTGTATTTCACCAACAGGTCCAAAAGCAACGCGAAAAATCATGGCATGATCGGCACATTAAGTTGTGCACCTTTAAGGTAAATGCCCTGGTTTTGTTATATGACAGCAAGTTTGTTAAATTTCCAGGGATATTCAGGATGTATTGGTTAGGGCCCTATGTCATTAAGGAAATTACAGACGGATAAGCGGTGTAGCTAGTCAAATTGAATGGAGATCCCTTCCGAGGAAAGGTGAATGGTAGCCACTTGAAGCCATACACCAGCGGTCCAAACATGTGACTATATGAAGGTAGCATAGTCTTAGCACTCTAGGCAACTGAAAGGAGGCACAGGATGATAAACTACACTGCTCGGGTTGGGGAGCTGCGTGATTGGAGGATTGTGCGAAGAAAGGGAGTGTCACGGGGTTCTCGGCAGTGCGAAGGGAGCTATGCTACACAGGGAAAAATCGCGCGGGTCGGCCATAAAGTGATCATTAAAGTCATTTTTCATGATTTGATGGTATAAATGTAGCCAAATGGAGTGGGTAGCTGGCCTTTAAGATGAAATTTATGGGGCAGATCCTTGAAAATCTGCCACCAATCTGGCATTGATGAACCGAATTTGGGGGGAACAGTCAGATTTGAATTCAAAATGCCCTATAAATTACAAATGTTTTTCCAACAAACAACACTTGGCATTTTGAGAATTGAGTTTTTGAGCTCTCAGGCACACATGAATCATGAGCACTACGAACTTCTGATAGCCAGTTCAGTATTAGAGACATTGCTGAAGGAGATGTAGCAGTTCTTGCAGAACATCATGTCGGTGCCCACAGAAGCTATAGATACCAAAGCGGAGGAGTCGGTACAGGAAATTGAGATGGAGGCTAAAGAAGTTGCTCCTGAGGTTGCCGAAGTATTAGCGGAAGTCCCCAAACCACCAAGGACACCGAGGCAAAAGCCAACCGCAACCAAGGAGACCACGAAGGATAAAAAGGGCAAGCAGCCTGCAATACCAGTGTGTGCATCACCAAGAAGAAACCCACCAAAGCCTACCACACAGGAGAAGGGAAAAGCCATCAATTTGGAGTCGGAGGAGGAAGAAATTGAAGACATCCTGATGGATGATGAGGATGTGGGAGTAGATGTGGAGGAAATTGAAGCCCAGGGTACTGACCCTATCATTCAATTGCCTGAGTATGTCCCTCCGTGGAAGGGCAAGGCCAAGGTACCGAAGGATATCGATGAGAGCAAGACCCCCTTACAAACCCCTCTGCTACTGAATGAGATTATTTTCGAAGGACCACGCTTGGCATGGGTTCCGTTGTTAAAACTCGAAGAGTGGGACTTGGCTGATCATGAAAAGTTCCCACACCTAGCAATCGAGTAGTTGATGCGTCACATTATCGACACAACCATCGGAATGACCGCATTGTACCCAAGGAGGTGGCTCAGAGCAGTAGACAAGGCAGGGTTGGTCAACCTGATTTGGGTGCCACACTACAACCGCACCCCAGTTATAGTATTGGTCATCAAGCAGCTGCTATGCTTGGTGCATGATGGGTGTTTGTTGTTGGAGGAGCCAATAACCACCACTGAAAGATTGATCCACAGGATCACGTGGTTGCCCTACACAGGAGAATATCTGGCCATGATATTTGGCAAAAATGGTGCTGAATAGGCCGTCGTGGAGGCCATGAAAGAAAAGTTTAAGTTGGTAAAGAAGCCACGTGGATATGCCATATCCAGCATCTTTGACCCTACTATAGAGGTGGCTACACAGATTTTAGCAGGGAAGGTCATGACAAACTGTCACACCAACGAGGTGCCAGTGCTTGTCGTCACACTAGCAGCCTAGTGTGTAGAAGGAGTCCAGTTCAACTGGATAGACTGTCTTCGCGGAGAGATCCTAGCAAACTTCCACAAAGCACAGCAGCTCAGTAAGGCGTTACACTATGTCTGACTCGTGTTGTCGATTGTGCTGGTAGCATGGGAGCTACAAAAGGATAACCAATTCCCCTTGGTTGCGCCCGACCTACTAGAAGCAATGAAGTATGCGTCGCTGTGGGCAACCAATGATGCACAGTGAATCAAGGACATCAAGATCTTCTGGATCTTGATGGAGATGAACATACACATGGCCATCAATCGTAAACCACAGTTGTCGCCTACGGTGTTTTCCAACCTACAGGGCTACGCAGAGTTCAAAGAAGATTTTCACCATGTGGCCATCAGGGTGCGAAAGTACCCTATGTAGAAATGGTATGAATTGCCTTACCTGGCAAGGGATGACGCCATTGATGTAGTACTTGACCAATGGTCCGTAGAGTGGCGCTCTATAGTAGACTTGGCAGAGGGAGGGAGCAAGTCCGCCACGCAGATAAAAAAGGAGGAGGCCAAGCTAAAGATGACGCAACTAGCTGAGAAAAGGAAGAAGGAGGCTGTTGACAAGGCCCAGGTAGAGTGTGATGCCGCTTAGCAGATAGAGAAGCACACGGGTTGAACAGAGTGATGTTTTGACAAAGGCACAGGGTCGCCTTCACCTAAGATAGAGGAGGATATAGACGAGCAGACAAAACATCACAGCACAGACCCACAGGAGACGTCTTCCCACATCAAGCATCCAAGGGAGTAGGAGAAAAGAGGGTCCAGGAAGAAATCAAAGGCTACTAAGACATCACTGGACCCAATCACACTAACAAAGAGTGATTTGGATGACATCAATGAAAAGGTGTGGGATGTCACCGCAGAGGCCCTACAACAGTTTGAGCAGTAGTAGCAACTACTCTTGGGGGTTATCCAGACATATCAGTAGGAGTTGTAGACCCTTGCATCATAGACTAGCACAATGTCTACCAGCCTTGCTATCGACACTTCAGAAGCTACCGATATGTTGCGTGCAAAGGCCTCCAAGGCGATAGTGTTGCCTGATGGAGCACTGACCATGGAGAACGAAGCTGACAGGTCCACTGTCAGCACCCTCAAGGGAGTAGGGTTGAATCTGGTAGTGCTCTTTGGAGAAGTGCTCCACCTCTTTCAGGATGGAGCGATTATAGAGCTAAGGGCCCGTGAGTACCACGCCCTCTAGGTGATTAGTGAGCAGTGGATCAACAATGAGTAGATGGCCCTACAACAAGATTATGCCATTGCCATTGTGACCAAGGTGACCAACTAGAACAAGTGCATTATGTAGGTCGTCGAGGAGGCATGCTGAATGGTCCCAAAGTTGGCCATTCCTAAGGAGGAAAAAGTCAAGGTGTGCATCCACAGGCTGGCTACGGGGGTGCACAAAGTACGTACAGAAATGGAGAGCATTCAGTTGGAGTTGAACCTGCAGATCACTGAGTTACAGTTGAAGGCCCAACCTTCAACTCCACTAGAGATAAAGGAGCAATGTGCAACCATTGTCACGGAAGCAATAACAGTGGTTGACAATGCAGTAGCAGACTACACACAACTTTTTGAGTAGTCGTTCAAGGTCCTGACAAGCTTGCAGGAGGACCCTAATGTATAGTGACTAGAAATAGAAGCACACGATCTACAACAATGCTATGATGAAGTCAAAGGCATAGCACGAACTGTCACACACAGGCAGAGATTGGTGAAGCTGCGGGAGGCCAAGTAACTGAAGGAATAGGTGGATGCAGCACTGCACAGGGAGCAGTGCTGAAAGCACGCTTGAAGCCCTAAATGGATGAGGCTTACATGGTGACAACCTCTATTGAAGGAAAGCTTGTGACTCTCCAAGCAACTCAGCAAAAGCTCCAGGCCAATAGTTCTGGAGCAGTGTTCGAGCAGATGGTGGAAGATTCGAAGTAGGCGGTCGCACAGTGCACGGTCGAGGTTGCAGTCATAAGGGTTGAGTTGGGTGGTCTTCACGCTAAGATCTCCGTGCCTGCCATGTGACTCGAGGGTGAGTCATGATGTTTGGGTTGGGGGCCTGTTGGGATCGGGATCCCCCAAGGACATTTTTGTGGCTAAAATCCCACGTTTTGGGTTGAATTCTGTAATAAAGTTGTAAAGTCTCTGCATTTTGTGGTGGTGGAGTGCGAAGGTGTCATAAGTCATGAAGGGTTTTCCGCCCTTAGTTTTGTAAAGTAAAGTCAGCTATAAAGATCTACCCATGGTCTGTGGACCATGGGATTGTATAAAAAGAGCTAAGTAAGTAAGCTCTAAGTAGTCTTAACGAGTCATGAGTTCTAGATGAAGTCTTGAGTGACAAGGAGGAAATTCTAATTTTCGAGTCTTAGTGTAGGTAGAGGCTCTGCAGCTGAGTGCACAGAGGCCTAGCATAGATGTCCACAGCTAAGTGCATGGACCCCTACAGCTGTGTGCGTAGGGCGGATAGAGTCTGTAACCATCTGAAGATATCAATAAAGAGAAGTATTCTACAAATTCTATGTCCTTGTTTCTTGTTAATGCATCTTGTCCTATTGTGTATGAATTCGTTTATAATACTTATGTGATGTGTGAATGTATGTAATTATGTTGGATAAGTGAATGTAAATAAGTATATTTATTTACGTGGTGCTAACTATGATTATCTAATAAGATAAGTAAGATCCTTAAGATAACTTGGGAATATGTGTAATACGTTGCCTTAGCAGCGCGAAAGTATCTGAACCAAAGGTTAGGGCTGCACGAAGGTCAGTCATACCCTTTCGCGGAGGTATCAAAGGGAGGAATAAGGGGTTAGGTAGATGAGGCCCTAGAACTTAACGACCTATGCGAAAGTAGGAATAGAAGGAATAAACCGACTTCATGATCATCTCAGGGTGCGGAAACTTGGTTCTAGCATCCCCCCATACTGCTTCGGGTGAGACTTCAGTCTGCGCTCCGCGGGCTGATGCTGAAAGGGCGAGTAGTGTAGGGATTTGTTTGGCTAACTAACGCTGAACCGGGGTCAAGCCCCACCATGCCAACACTCTTAGCATGTTTTTACCTGTAAATGAATGGATAATTTGTATCTATGGCCTAATAGATGATAATTCAGGAAATGACATGAGGGAACAATGGCTCATAGCGATTCTCAGTGTAAGGATGAGATCCCTACACTTAATTATGTTGTTTACACCTGTAGGTTACATGTTGATGATATGTTCGACAAAATTCTTGTCATGGCTAGTAGGGGTTTGGTTAAGGGCATTTTTAACTTATTGTTTTTGCATCATTATTTCCATGTTCTTTGACTAATCTTAAGATATCATTCCATTCTGCACAGTGACCTGGGCTTTGGGCATGAAAAAGTTTCTCAAATCCTGGGGACACTGGCACAAAACTAGAAAATTGGGTCTCTGGACCCTAGGAGGCAAGCCTTTGAGAGCGACTTTGGGTTTCTAGACGATGTCAGGCTTATAGCATGAGAGAGACTAAGGATTGAGATGTCCATAAGATCATTGGGACCCAGGGATAGGATGTTTGAGTGGCTGACATGTCTCCCGAGGGTTTTGTTGCTAATGTGGATAGGTTTGTTGATGTGTTCTGTCAATTTCACTTCCTTAATGTCGGATAGGAGGTCGAATACAATCATATTAGCCTCTTGTCGCATGTTTACCTGGAATGGCTGGTTACTCTGGTAGATGTGTGAGGAGGGTATTACAAAGTGGTATTAAAGCATGGTTCATCCCTTAGACTAGATGGGTGGTGTGTGTTGGTCATGCATGCATGTCAGTTACATGTGTGTCTCTTACACCTGCCTTCCATGTTCTTGTTGCATTTTCTTGATGTTGATCATGATGGTAGTAAGGTTGTCATGAGGAACTTGATGATTGATTTTCTAGAATGCATTGCCATGAGTATGTGATTGGTTTCATATGGTTATATGTTTATTACATGTTGATTATATGTCACTTGACTACATCCTTGTATATCAAGTGCCTTCTTGTAGGTTTGATTACATGTATCAGTCTTGTAGGTGGATCAGAAGAATTGATCACTTATGCTCGACTACATGCATCATGCGTATGTGTAGTTGATTAGGAATTGTTGATTCATGTTGATAGTTGCATGTGGAAATGTGTACAATGGCATAATGGTTGTTGTCATGCATGAGGTCATTGCATGCATTTTTGATATGGCCTTGCATTGATGACTAAACCCTAACTAGAAAGATGTTTATGTGTTGATGCATTTATTTGCCTATGTCTATATGTTATTATGTTTATGTTATACATGTATCACACATATTTTTGATCTTGTAGACAAGGTATCCTCCCCAAATTATGCTAAGGTACGTTGATTTATTGTGATTTGGTTTATCTGACATATTATGCATTGCAGGAAAGAGACCAAATGGCTAGCAAGCTGGTAGACTACGTAGAATCTCCCTATGAATCAAATGGGCAACATGGTGTGGGGAACTCTTCTGATTTGGCAAACACATTAAGAATATTGAAGGAAGATATAAGGAACTGTAAGGAAGATAATGACAGGATCATATAGGCACAAGAAAAACAAGAAGAGGTTAATGATATACTTCTTGAGAGTTTGTGAGACTTGCAGCAAAAGGGGCCACTTCGAATTGTCCATGGACATGAGGATAGAACTAATGGAGCATATGGAAGTGGGTCTCCTAGTAGACACAGGTCGAATAGATCTGACATGGTGAGAGATGGTAGGTTGTTGGATACTCTGGATAGGATTGGTGATTAGCGTAGGTATTATTCTAGTTTTGGTTATGGTAGACACCATGATCGCCATCCCTATCATCCTTACAGAAGCAATGATAGGGGATACTTACCAGATGATTTTAAGAAAGTGAAGCCACCTACTTTTGGTGGAGATATGAAGTAGCTAGAATATGCAGAGGCTTGGATACTTGTGATGAACAAATTCTTTGAGTTGCATGAGTACACAAATAACATGAATGCCAAAACAGCTATCTTCAGCTTGAAAGATAAAGCATACATCTGGCGGGAAGATGTTAGCCGGGTTAGACACATCAGGACAGATGACTTGAGTTGGTGGGAGTTCAAGAGCCTTTTCAAGAAAGTACTTTTCAGAGAGGTACTATGACATTAAGGCCAAAGAATTCTATGAGCTAAAGATGGGGTCAATGAAAGACGAAGTGTACATGACCAATTTTTTGGAGCTATTGAGGTATGTACCATATCTTACTGATGAGAAGGCTAAATTTCAATGATTTTTCAGTGGTTTTCCATTAGAATTTAGAGATCGGATTGAGTATAATGAGCCTCGGTCACTTGAGGAAGTCATTGGGAAATTGAGGCATTGCTATGAACAGTCAAACTATAAGAATGAATCACAGCAAGGATGGAAAGGGAAGGACAAAGATAAAGGTAAATGGTAGCTGAAGAGAAAAAGGCCTTAGAATGTAGGTGGGAAAAAAAATATGGCACCGCAAAAGAATTTCAATATAGCTAGATAGGGACATGGGTCACAGCACCAGCATAGAGGTGAGGGAACTAGTCAATTGGAGTATTTGAAATTTGGAGAGGATCACCTTAGCAGAGATTGTTCACAGCATTAGGGTGGTAGGCCTAAGATATATAGTGCATAGGAGGCACAGACTATTGGAGATATAGGGCAGAGTATTCCTCGTATCTATCCAGCAGTGGGAAATAGGCAGGCATAACACCAGGGATCTGTCATTGAGATGGACGGTAAGGTTTGTGATCAAGTTATTTCTATTTTGATTGACCCTGGATCTAATTATAGCTATGTTAGTTATGACTTGGTGGATAAGTGTGATTTGAATAAATACTTGCATGCATAGTCTTGGCTCGTGTAGCTGGCTATAGGTACAAAGAAATGAGTGCATCATTGGGTAGAACTTATGATTTTTATTTGAATGGTGTGCTTACCGCGTCACATCTAAATTTATTACTGTTGGGATTATATAGTATGTTGTTGGGCATGGATTCGTTGTATCTTCATAGAACCAAGGTAGATTGTTATGAAAAATCCATTGAGTGTGTTGATCATAATGGGGAGCCAAGAGTCTTGTAGGTTAAGAACAAAGCCACATCAGTTAGGATGGTGATAGCTATGCAAGAAAAGTGTAGCTACAGGATAGGGTGTATGCTATTTGTAGTGCACATTTATAGTGATAAGGATAAGGAGGTTGAGGATGTAGATGTGTTGAGAAGGTACCCAGTTTTTCAGTAGCCTCAGGATGTATTTCTTGAGAACATTACATAGTTGCCACCTCATAGGGAGGTAGACCTTTCTATTGAGTTAGTTCGAGGGGAAACTCCAACATCAAAAGCACCTTACAAGATGAGCACACCTAAGTTGGTTGACTTAAAGTTACACTTGAAGGAAATGTTGGACAAGGGAACATTAGGCGAAGTGCATCACCTTGGGGCTCACCTATACCTTTTGTGAAGAAGGAAGATGGAACTCTCAGATATGAATTGATTACAGATAGTTGAAAAAGGTGACCATGAAGAATAGATATCCATTACTGAGGATTGATTACTTGCTCAATTAGCTGAAGGGAGCAGTAATGTTCTCCAAGATCAACTTGAGATTCGGATACCATCAGGTATGCATCAAAGAGGAGGACATTTACATGACAAATTTTCGGACCAGGTATGGGCATTATGAGTTTGTTGTAGTTCCATTTGGCTATTAATGCTCCAACTACATTTATGTGCTTAATGAATATTGTGTTGCATCCATATTTGGATAAGTTTGTTATTATCTTCATTAATATTATATTTGTATATTCTAAAAATGTGGAAGAGCATGTGGAACATTTAGCAACAGTTTTGAGGTTGTTGAGGGAGAATCAATTGTATGCTAAGCTCAACAAGTGTAGTTTCTTTCAGAGTGAGGTACACTACTTGGGACATGTTGTCTCCAAGGAAGGCATTACAATAGATCCAGAAAAGATAAGGGCCATCATGGATTGGGTAGCTCCTAAGGATGTGGATGAGGTGAGATCCTTCATGGGGTTGGCAGGATATTATAGGAGGTTCATCAGGAACTTTTTGCAGATTGCTTATCCTAGTACATCAGTATAGAGGAAAGGTAAGAAGTTTGAATGGATAGAGGACTGTGAGTCTAGCTTTGGGCTGCTTAAGAAGTTGTTGGCACATGCACCAGTGCTACAGATTGCAGATCCGGACAAAGAGTTTGTAGTATGCATAGATTCTTACAAGGGAGGACTTGGTGGAGTCCTTATGTAGGATGGAGAGGTGGTATGCGATGAGTCATGAAAGTTAAACGAGCACAAGAAGAACTACTTGACACATGACCTTGTGTTAGTAATGATTATACATGCCTTTAAGATGTGGAGGCACTATCTTCTTGGCAGGATGTTTGTACTTATGAGTGATCATATTGGGTTGAGGTATTTATTTGACCAGCCAAATCTGAATGCCAAGTAGGTTAGATGGTTGGCCACAATCAGTGAGTTTGATTTTGAGATCAGGTGTGTCAAAGGTAAGGAGAACAAGGTGGCATATGCTCTCAACAAGAAGGTACTAGTAAATCACTTGCAAACTATGAGCTCCTATGGTAGAGACTTACATAATAGGATCTTGCAGGAAGGTCAGTAGGATGTTAGGCATATAGATATTGTGCACAGGTTGCAGTAGGGTGCTTATATAGTTACAGGTGCAGGTACATGTGCAGATACATCTACATGTAGTGGTACAAGTATAGGTGGCAGTATTGGTACACACACAGGTACGGGTACACGTATAGGTGTAGGTGCATAGGGTGTGGATTATTGTCTTACAATAGATGGATTGGTCTGATTCAAAGACGAGATATATGTTCCAGATGGTAGTGAGCTAAAGAAGGTGATCTTGAGAGAGTTTCATGTGAAACCTTATTAGGTCACCTAGATTATCAGAAGACATTGAATGCAGTAAAGAAGTTTTATTATTGGTCGAATCTAAAGAGGGATGTAATAGAGTTTGTGGCTAGGTGTTTTGATTGTTAGCGTGTGAAGGCAAAGTGTAAACATCCAGGTGGGTGGCTATCGCCAATTGTGATTTTAGAATTGAAATGGGAGGTTATTCCCATGTAATTCATCACAGGGTTTCCTAAGATAGTGAGACAACATGATTCGATCATTTTTGTTGTGGATAGATTGACAAAGGTTGCACACTCATTCCAATGAAGTCTACATTCTCAGCTAGTGAAGTGGCCCAGGTATTCATCAGAGATGTTGTCATATTGCATGGTGTTCCGAAGAATAATGTGTTAGATAGGGTTGGGAAGTTCACTTGCATGTTTTGGAAGGAGTTATTTGCAGGTTTGGGCACAGATTTGGCCTTTAGTACAACTTATCGTCCACTAAAAAAAGGACAGATAGAGAGGTTCAATAGGATATTGGATGACATGTTGAGGATGTATGTGATGCATCAACAGTAGAAGTGGGAAGAGTATCTACCCTTAGTTGAGTTTTCATACAAAAATGGTTATGAGGAGTGACTCAGGATGAGTCCTTTTGAGGCATTGTATGGGCGGATTTGCAACACCCCCATTAGCTAGAGTGATCTAGTTAACAGGGTGTTGATTGCACCATAGATTTTGGAAGACATGGAACAAGAAATGCAGGCAATCAAGAAGAAGCTAAAGGAAACAAATGATAGGGAGAAGAGTTATGCATATAGGAACAATTTGTTCAAGGAGTTCCAGGTTGGGGAATAGGTGTACTTGTGCATCAAACCAAAGAATAGATCCTTACAGATTGGATCATGTGCCAAGCTAGCACCCTAATTTTGTGGACCTTTCAGTATCATTGAGAGGATTGGGTCAGTAGCCTATTGAATTGCACTGCCTCCAACAGTGAAAGTCCATGATTTCTCACATGTGTCATTGCTTAAGAAGTATATTAAATATGTTGATCATGTGATTGACTGGTATGTATTGCACGTGGAACCAAATGGGGAATTCCAGCCAGAGCCTCAGTGTATATTGCAAAAAAAGGTGCTCATGCTCTGCAACTAAGCAATCGAGCAAGCTAAAGTGCAATGGAAACAATTTAGGCTCGATGAAGCTACATGAGAGATGGTGAATCAGATTCAGGCTATGTATCCTTCCTTGTTTTTCGGTTGAGGCAAAGAAGTCTTGATATGGTGTTTGGTACATGCTTTGATATGGTGTTTCGATACATGTTTTGATATGATGTTTTGGTATATGTTTCGATATGGTCTCGTGCTATATGTTTGGCGATATTTATATATGTACATATATATATGGATGTAAATACCACCATGAGATATGTTATAAATATCCAATAAACGGTATGGGTGTCATGTCATTATGGCTATGTTGTCATGTTACTATGCTATCATGTGGTTATGTTATCACGTTATTATGATGTCATGTACATTGGAACTTAGTAGGATGATCATTATAAATACCACATTGATCTATGTTATAAAGCTCCACAAGAAGGATGTCTTCTTTCTAGCAGTTTTTTGACGTATATGTGTGATTGAACACTGAGGATGGTGTTCCCCAAGGGGGAGGGTTCTGTAACAGCCCTAGTGAAAATTCCATGTAAAAAAAGTTAAAAATAATAAGCACGATTAATGGGACACTTATTCTGAGTTGAATGTTAGGCAGGGCATCCTAGGGGGTGTTCATTTAGTTGTTTATGGCTAAGGAAATTGTCAAAGGCTTTAGCAAGGCAAAATAGCATTTTTGGCACATTTATTTATAAAAATAATGGAAATTAGGAGAAAAAGGAGGTGAAATGTCCCATGTTGCATGTGAGGAGGAAAATGAAGGAAAATAATTGAAAATGGAGAAAATAGAGGCCTCATTCATAAAAAGGCTTCTGAGGATCATTTGGTAACCTTTGGTGAGTTTAGCTTTGGATCTCTCTCGTCATTCTCTCTCTCTCTCAGTCTTAGTCAGTTGGAGTTTCTTGGAGCACTTTGGTCTTCAAGAAAGAAGGGAAAATAAGTTAAGAGGAAGAAAAGATCTAGTAGGGAAAGGCAGGATCAAGCAGCTACAACAAGCTTCATTGCAGGTATCGATTTGCATGTGTATTTTCCTTGCTAGATTTGGCATGCATTGTATTGCATGTATTGGCATTATGATGCATGTGTTGTCCTTGATGACAACTCACTTGTAACTGAACAAGTATATGGTAACTAGATGAATCCACAGGTTAGTTCATAGGTGACAAAGAGATGGAAAAAAATAATAGAATGATGGGACAAAGGTTTACAGATCAAAATCAGAAGTTCGATAAAGTTGAATATTTGAAGATCTATATGCAGGTTCATCAAGGCCAAGTTGCGTATACATGTAGGTACAAAGAAGCAACGTCGCGTACATGTTGGCGCACTAATTTAAGAATGCCAAGGGTCCTTACCATGTTATTGTCAAACCATATTGAGAGCAGTAACGGTTACTTGATCCCGTCTAAGATTACCACCGACACTAGTGTAGTTTTGATCCATGGTATTGGCTAAGGCTCTAACTAAATAAGGAGTTGACGATCAAAGTGTTTAGCATGCATGTGAAAAGGGTTTCTGATGAATAATTCAATCTGAAGTATATTTGCATTGTAAGGGCCATAGCTGACACATAGATCTAAAATAATCATGCACCATTGAATATAATGATGGATCAAGATCATGAGACCTGAAATGACTTTCGATTGTATGATATGATCATGGATTGACTAGATCTAATGATTGGCACATGTTTTATCTCTGAATATTATGATTTGGTTCTCTCTTAAGCTCTGAAGAGCTACGCAATTTTAGGTCAAAATTTGCAGATCTGTATGCAAGTTGGTCTCTGTTAGGTCATGTATACATGCGGGTTTGTTTCTTGAAAGTCATGTATACAAAGGAAGGGTTTCTATTCATAAATGACGGATCAACCTGATCAGTGCTGGTATATCTTTGTTGTCTATCAATGATGTCCTCATGTTGATCTGGGTTGAGTGATAATGTCTAAAGTAAAACTGATTGAATGATGAAATTGAATTTGGTTACATGTTGATTAGTTGAAAAGACTATTGATGTTGCTAACTGTATGAGGGTTCTATAACCTAACAAAGTATTTCAGAATAACTCTGGTCAACTCAATGTATGATTCAGAATTACAAGTTTTTAGTATATTGAGATATTTACGCAGGTTTCTCTATAGAAAAGAGCGTATACACGTGGGTTGCCTTAAGTGAAGTAGCATATAAATGTTGGCATATGAATGATCAATGTTGCAGTTGATTCTGTTTGTTGATATAGTATTCTGAGTATAGTTATGTGTTATGGTTACAGTGATCTCACTGTTATGTTTGAATTAAGTTGGTTTTTGCTTAAGTTGATCTACAGGTTGTGATGTATTAAATTAGGTGGATCTAGTGTGAAAATTTATGAAATGTGGTCCATAGATTTGCTGAGGGTTGAATCCTTCAGTGAGGAAGTCGAAGCTTCCTTTGAGTAGTAGTCGGTAATCATATCAGGGGGTTGGAGCTCCCTTCCAATAGGAGCTCGAGAACGAGTGAAGGTTGTAGCCTTTAGCAGGTGGGTGTCTACATACTGGCATGAGTCTGCACGAGTACAATAATGTAAGAATTTTTTGATATTAATAAGTTTGATGACTGAGACGATAACAATGGTTGTTTTTCCCACATTGGGTTTGCACCTTAAATCCTAGTGTTCATGTGTGTTTCTTATGTGTGATAATTTATTTCATTCTTACTGCACCTACTTACTACTTATCAAATGCCTGATAAATCTCCTACATTTTCGTTTAAGTTTCAAAGACAAAGAATTAGTTGTTTTACAAGTTTACTAAGCACACACTAGTTTCTTTTACAACAGTCGCATACATATGCGAGTTGGGTTGAGTAAAGTGGCGTACATATTTTAGAAAAGAACATTATTATTGTGAGTTTTCTAAAATATTGATTCACCCCCCTCTCACTATTTTTCCAAACAATTGTTATCCGAGCATGTCCTTCAAAAGAATCTCGAACGCTTGAAGGAAGATTTCCCAAGATAAGCAATCAAGACGGAACGACATCTATCATACCACCACTCTTTAATGGAAATAACTTAATATATTGGAAGACAAGAACCAGATCCTATCTTCAGTACCTTGGAGTAGACGTTTGGGAAATTGTGGAGAGAGGTTACCAATATCTATCCACAATTCCTACAGATGCAGTAGAAAAGAATACGTATGAAACCAATGCCAAAGTTGTCAATGAATTATTGGGATGTTTAATAGAATTATAATTTGTCAAAGTTATGAAGTTAAACACAAAAAAAGAAATATCAGACAGAATCATTCAAAGCTATGAAGGTGATACCAAGGTAAAAAGTGCTAAACTCCAAACTCTCAGAATTCAATATGAAACTCTCATAATGCATAGTGATGAAAGTATTACTAGTTTCTTTCTACGTATAGATGAGATTGTAAATTGCATGAAAAATCTAGGTGAAGAAATAAAGGACACCACATTAGTAGAGAAAATTTTAAGATCTCTAACTCCTAAATTTGATTCAAAAGTGTCTGCCATTGAAAAGAGGAAGGATCTGTAGACTCTTACTGTTGTTCAACTTCATGAGATCCTGAATTCTTTTGAAATGAGGAAAGGAGGTCCCTTAGAAGTTAAAGGGGCTGCATTTAAAGCATATGCAAGAGGATAAGAAAGGGAAGAAAAAAAGGAATCAAGATATATATCGGAAGACTATGAGGTGAAATTTGTAAAGAAACTTCAATTGGGCACCAGAATGTTCAAAGCTAAGCTTCCCTTCAAATGTTTTTCTTGTGGTAGAGTTGGTCATTATGTTGCTAAATGTCCTCATAAAGACAACCATGACAAAGGGAAGGATAATACAAAAGGTAATAGAAGATGGTTTGACAATAGAATAAGTTATTATATTCATGAAGATAGTGATGGCTTGTCAAATAGTGAAGAAGGAGAATCTGATCAAAATCTTAAATTACTCATGGCTTTTGAGAAAAATACTAACGACTCTAATGATAATTTTGTGCATGCTTTAGAGGAGAATTATTTATTTGAAAAAATTACTCAACTCAAAATTTGCTTGGAAGAAAACAAAGTAGCTATAGATACATTGAAGCATCAACTCACAGAAAAGGAAAAGTGTAATGAGAAGTTAGAATGTGAAGTACTAAGTCTAAGAAAGGAACCTGAGAAAATAAAAACTCTTAATCTTAGATTTGCTAAAGGATCTGAAACCTTAGATGAAATAATCAAGGTACAACAATCTCCTCTTATGAAGACAGTTCTTGGATACACTAGAGAAACATTTGAAATAGAAAATTCTTCAGCCACCACCGAAAGCTATCTAACTGCAGCAAAAACCAGTAAGGAAAGCTTCAGTCCTCAACAAAAGAATAAAGGCATTACATAGGTAAATCATGTTCACTCTAATCCAAGGATGAACAACAACAGAAGCACCAGTCAAAAGGTAAACAACACCAGAAGATTCTATGATCACAAAAATTTCTTCTTTAATGGACAATGTTTCTCATGTCATAATTTTGGTCATAAGGTTGTTCAATGTCTTTGATCCAGGTGGATGTTGGTGGCCACCCACCTATCCCATTTGGACCCCCACAACTATCTCTTTCAATGTTTCAGTTTCCTTAATTGTAGCACAATTGACTACTTTTAGCAGTTTTTCAGGTCCTGAACTTCCAGAGGCGTTTTAAGGCCCTAAACGACGTTGTTTGGGAAAACTGGGAGCAACATAGGACCATGGACCAATGTTTCCCTTCCCAAAGTTGTACTCCTCGGATCGATCTTTCTAAAGAGATATTGTCTGCATCAAATAGAGATCGTATGCCGAAGTTACGACCCTAGGAAGTTGATGTACTAATTCACCCAAAACAAGGCCCATAGTTTGGTGTTTCATCTCCTAGGGTTAGGGTTTTGGATGTTTAGGGTTTTCCATTGTTTCTCAACAATAAATAGGCCTTCGAGCCTCATTGTGACACAGTTCAAAGGCATGTAGCTGCCACATCTCTTCTAAGAGATAAGATACCATCGCCCTCGTTGCTTTATTTCTATTTTTGTTTGTAAGCATATCTCAGTATTTTACATTAATGAAATGAAGCATTATTTCTACTGCATCTTTGTATTTATTATTATATCTGTAATTTTTTTTATTCCTATTTAAATCTGGATCAGTGGTATCAGTGCGGTTTTCTTTTTCTCTATTTTTCTTTGCATGTACCCAACGAGGTCAGGATATAAGGAGTTAGGGCTTAAACTGGTCGAACCTTTGAAAGACCAACCTCACAAATCCCGATGGCCTCCCATGGTGGATGAAAAGAAAGATGAGGGGGCAGGAGATCCTATCAAAATGATGCTCGAAGAAGCCCTCGAGTGACAAAGGAACGTGATGATGGAAAACTTTGCCCAGATCCTTCACCTACTACCCAGGGGCAATGCATCGGCTTCCAATAGCTACTCTAGAATTGCCACACCCTTTAAGGTACAATTTAACTCTGAAATCCCCATATTCAAGGGTCAGATAGATGCATACACTGTAGATAAATGGTTAAATCTACTAGAAGGTATTTTTCTGTTCATGATTTTTCGAGCCGGGAAAATATTACTTTCACTCTTCTCAAAGCAGCCCCCCACATCAAGGATTGGTGGGAAACCTACTGCGAGTAGAAGGAAAAAAGTATGAACTCACTGTTTTCAGCTGCTCCCAATTGGAATTCATTCTAGGATGCCATCAAGGAGCAGTATTACCCTATCAAAAGCTATGAGGACAAATACATAAAGTGGACCACGCTGCAGCAAGGAAGGGACCAAGATGTGCTGGAGTTCACAAATATTTTTCTTACCCTTCACACAAAGTTTGGTATCAAGGATTTTAAGCTACATTTGGTACTCAAATACCATGGCTGCCTACATAGATACATCGAGGATGAGATGGAGTTCCTGAACATCTCCTCGCTCGATACAGCATACTGATACACTATCAATATCGAGCAAAAGTTTAAATAGAAGAAGCGAGACATTGGATGTGCGAATCAGAAGCAAAGGAAAAGCTTCCCCAAACCGCAAAACCCAAGACAAAGCCAAAACAGGGCAACCCAACACAACCCATCGAAGCAACAAGAAAATAACAACACCACAAGGTTGAAGAAGGACACAGGAAAGTGGTGTGAATTCCATAAGAGACCCACTCACAACACAAGTGAGTGTAAGACCAAGCAGTCGTTGGTGGCTGAGTTGAAGGCTTCAGAATCAGATGCATTTTCTGACCCTGAGTCAGAGCTCGACAAGGGGAATGGCAAAGGGAAGTAGATCATTGACACGGAGCACAGCGCCACTGTTGCCACCGCCAAGATCTAGAAGAATGAGCCAGAAGATCCAGAGGAGGGGTAGCATCTTTTCCACTCAAAAATGTGGGTGAAGGGTTCACCACTGCAATTCATTGTCGATAGTGGCAGCCAAAAGAACCTCATTTCAGTAGAGCTCCTAAAGTGGTTGGGCCTACTGACTACACCACACCTGCAGCTATATAGTATCGGGTGGCTTCACCAAATATGAGATCTCCGAGTCCGCCAGTAGTGTCTCCTTCTGTTATGAAACCAGCTCAAGAAAAGATAGAAAAGATAGATCAACGCCTTAGAATTCAGCCTCTTCGAGGGGGCAACCTCCTTTACATTACATAAATGAACAATTCTTGGATGATACAAATGACAAAACCTCCTTTCTATATATAGGAGTCTAAGGAGTCACAATATAATCCAGCCGACCTAACAATAATAATATAAAGCCACAAAAATAACAATAGAGGGATTCTATGGGGCACAGAAATAACAATATGGGGTTAATAGGGGCACAACAATATAAATAAGGGGTATAACTACAATAGTAATGGGGTAATCACTAGTATTATAGGGACCCAACATGCCCCTCTCCTTCAAAAAAGTGTTGTCCTCAACGCTTGAGTAGTTCTGGATACTTCTGCATAAAATTCTCATCCTCCCATGTGGAATCTTCAGCGGATAAGTTCTTCCACTTGATAAGATACTCTGAAATTGATCGATTTCGTAGCTGTCGAGTTCTTGTTTCTGTGACTGCTTCCGGTTCCAATATAATTTTTCCTTCCTCGTCAAGTTCTGGCAATATTGTTTGAACTGGGAGCTTGTCGCCTATAACCTTCTTTAAACATGAAACATGGAAAACTGGGTGCAATCGAGAAGCTGCAGGAAGCTCCAATTTGTATGCCATAGTACCAATCTTTTGCAACACCTTGTACGGACCATAATACTTTGGTGATAATTTATTATCCTTCTTAGCTTGCTTTAGGGACATTTGCTTATATGGTTGTAGCCGTAGGAATACCCAATCACCTACATCAAAACTTCTTTCACTGCGATGTTGATCTGCCTGTTGTTTCATTCTATTTTGTGCCAACACGAGGTTATCCTTTAAGAGTTGGAGGACTTGTTGTTGATGTTCGATGTGATGTTCCACTGCCTGAACCTTAGAATTTTCTCTTAAATATGATGTGATGGATGGTGGTTGATACCCATAAAGTGCCATAAATGGGGTCATTTTTGTTGCTGTATGGAAGGAAGTGTTATACCACCA
The DNA here is from genome assembly GCA_031772625.1 of Pinus tabuliformis. Classification (NCBI taxonomy): domain Eukaryota; kingdom Viridiplantae; phylum Streptophyta; class Pinopsida; order Pinales; family Pinaceae; genus Pinus; species Pinus tabuliformis. The sequence goes on along the minus strand of CM062809.1, from coordinate 534,643,226 downwards.
TTCAGCCAGAGGCAACCATTTGACCCATTGTGTCTGTTTATCAGATACAAAGCAACGAAGATATCCTTCCAAACATTTGTTTACTATCTCAGTTTGCCCATCAGATTGAGGATGATAAGATGAGCTATGAGCTAACTGAGTACCAAGACAAGAAAATAATTCTGTCCAAAAATTTCCAGTGAAAATGGGATCTCTGTCACTTACAATAATCTTTGGGTTTCCATGTAGCTTTTGAATTGTTTCCATAAATGCAGTAGAAACTGTACTGGCTTTAAATGGATGTGATAATGCACAAAAGTGTGCATACTTGGTAAGTCTGTCAACTACCACCATGATGACACTCTTTCCCTCAGACTTGGGTAAACCTGTGATAAAATCCATTGAAACCTCCTCCCAACGTTGGCTTGGAATGGATAAAGGTTGTAATAGACCCGGTGTCTTAATTGTTTCAACTTTATTTTGTTGGCAAACCAAACATTCCGCCACAAACTTTTGAATATCTGATTTAAGGCCATCCCAAAAAAATTCCTTCTTAACCCTGTGGTAAGTTTTTAAAAATCCTGAGTGCCCTCCTAAGGGAGAAGTGTGCAATTCCATAAGAATCTTTTGTTTTAGCTGGGAATTCTTACAGAGGTATAAGCGATCTTTGTACCATAACGAATCATTTTGCCAGCTAAATGTATCAGACGTACTGGAATCTTGTTGTAGCTTTCGAATAAGTGCCCACACTTCTTCGTCATTCTTCCATTCCTCCCTTGCTTCGTTTATCCAATCTGGTTGGATAATAGAAATGGCGCACAACAATGCTTCCACATCCTCATCCTTTCTTGAGAGTGCATCTGCCACCACATTTTGCTTCCCTTTTTTGTAGATGATTTCAAAGTCATAACCCAACATCTTTGTGACCCACTTTTGTTGCTCTTCAGAGGATAATCTTTGTTCTAAAAAGTATTTAAGGCTATCATGATCCGTTTTTACCTTGAAGTGTCTTCCCATTAGGTAGGGTCGCCATTTCTTAAGTGCATGGAGTATTGCCAACATTTCCTTCTCATAAATAGCTTTGCTTAAAAACTTTCCCTTGATTGGACGACTTTCAAAAGCAATGGGTCTTTCATCTTGCATTAGAACAGCACCAATTCCATTTCCTGAAGCATCACATTCCACAATAAAGGTTTTTGTGAAGTCCGGTGTAGCTAAGACCGGTGCTTGGCACATTGCCTCTTTAAGATGTTCAAAGGCCTTTGTTGCTTCCGGAGTCCATGAAAATGCATCTTTCTTCAATAATGTTGTTAGAGGTGCTGCTATTCTCCCATAATTCTTAACAAACTTGCGATAATACCCTGTCAACCCAAGAAATCCTCGCAGATGCTTTATGGATGTGGGGATTTTCCATTCCTTAATGGCTTTAATTTTGCTAGGGTCTACCTTAACTCCTTCATGAGATACAATATGACCCAAATATTCCACCTCCTGGACTCCAAAGAAACATTTGGATCTTTTTGCATATAATTGTTTCTCCTCCAATAGTTGTAGCACCCTGTCAACATGTTCAACATGATCCTTCCAAGACTTGCTGTAGATTAGTATATCATCAAAAAATACTAACACAAATTTTCTAAGGAATGGTTTGAAAATTGAATTCATCAAACCTTGAAATGTTGAAGGTGCATTGGTAAGGCCAAAAGGCATGACCAAAAATTCATAATGACCCTCATGAGTTCTAAATGTCGTTTTCGGAATGTCTTCAATCTTCATTCTGATTTGATGATATCCCGAACGAAGATCCAACTTGGTGAAGTAAATTGATCCATGCAATTCATCCAGTAATTCATCAATGACAGGAATGGGGAACTTATCTTTAATAGTGAGCTTGTTGAGCTCCCTATAATCTGGACACATGCGCCATGATCCATCCTTCTTGTGCACCAATACTACTGGAGCAGAGAAAGAACTTTGACTCGGTTGAATTATACCAGCCTCTAGCATTTCTGCAACCATACGTTCAATTTCACTTTTTTGGACATAGGGATATCTGTACGGCCTGATGTTTGGAGGAACACTTCCTGGAATCAGATGAATAGCATGATCATGATCACGCATAGGTGGGAGACCTTTGGGAGTCTCAAATACCTTGGAATGATTGTCCAGGACTTTTTGGAGATCTGGAGAAATAGATGATTCCAATGTGGAAACATCTAGCGAACATAATTGTGCAATTACACCTCTTTGCTCCTTTTTTAGAAGCTTTGTCATACCATTAGAGCTGATTATCTTTCCTGGTTTCCCTGCAATACCCCTTAATTCAACTTCCTTTCCTTCCGTAGAAAATTTGATGAAAAGTTCTTGAAAATTAAAAGCTATTGTACCCAAGGATTGTAGCCATTGGACTCCTAGTACAACATCAGCACCTCCCATTGGAATGGAAAGCATTGGGCTAGTCAATACATATTCTCCCATGGATAGCTTGATATTATGGCACTTTCCAGAGCAATTTATTGTTCCTCCATTTGCAATCATCACTTGACACTCTGGTGCTGGATATAGGAAGCAATTCAATTCTTTTGCTACCCTACAATGAATAAAATTGTGGGTGCTTCCTGAATCAATCAACACTATTACCTTTTTCTTCTTGATTTGTCCTTCTATCTTGATGGTTTGAGGAGTGGTAATTCCCGCCAATGCATTACAAGATATGGTCGGATTTATTTGTTCTTCATCTAGGCTTTGTTCCTGGAGTATATCTTCTTCTTTTGACCTTTCTTGCTCCTTTTCTTCTTCCTCTTCACAATCTATGTAGAATAATTTCTTCTCAGCACACTTATGACCTTTAGTGTATTTGCTATCACAACTGTAACAAAGCCCTTTTGCTCTTTTTTCTTCCAATTGTTGTGGTGTCAACCTTATAGGTTGTGGAAGACTAGGGGCAACAACACTTCCGTCTTTATAGTTGTGAGTGGTATGCTTCCTAGTTGCCATAATTTTGCTTTCCATTTTTCTTGCTAACCTGAATGCCTTCTCTAATGAATCAGGTTCCCAAAGGCGAACATCATGTTGGATATTATCCTTTAAAGACCCTATGAACACATCAATCCTATGCTCCTCTGGAATATCTTTTACCCTTATGTTCAATTTTTGGAACTCCTCAATGTGCTCCATTATTGAACCCTTTTGTTTGAGACTTATCAATTGGCTAAAAAAAGTGTTGCTTTTTGTATCCTCATAATGTGCTATCAATTCTTCCGTAAAAATTGCCCAAGTGATAATTTTTTATGAGAGCAAAGCCATTGATACCATACAAACTGATTTGGTTCCAAATATACAGTTGCCATACGTACCTTTTGTGTGTTTTGCACATTATTGAGATCGAAGAACTGCTCCATCTGTAATATCCATGTGGCGGGATCCTTGCCATCAAACTTCCTCATATCGATTTTTGGAATATGGTGGGTCTTCGATCCAACATTAGAGTCTATGGAATCATGATTGACATTACTTTTGTTCACATCATGAGTTTCCTTTACAACCTTTTCACCATTAGTAAGTATTTCTTGTAGAAAATTTGTCAAATCTGTTTTCAAATTTGCCATGTCTGTCTTCAAATCTGCCATGTCTGTCTTCAAATCTGCCATGTCTGTCTTCAAATCTTCCATGTCTCTCTTCAAATCTGTCTTCGAATCATCCATCTTAGCTTCCATGCACTTTATCTTAGATTCCACGCCATTTATCTTAGCTTCTGTTAGCTTTTTTGAGCGTGACATTTGTTGCACTTGTTCTTGTAATTTTGATATATCATGTAGCATTTCTTCCTCTTCTTCATGAGTCATGCTAGAGCTTTCAGGTTCCTTACTAGGTGTTTGCATTTTCTTTCCTCGGGGCATCAGTTACCGATAATAATGCTTTACTATGCCCTTTGAATTCCGTTAAACCAAGCTTACACAAAAATTTTAAAAAAACTACACACCTTTTTTCACTTTATAGAAGCCTGATATTGAATCTGATGTATCTCTGTAATTTTCGATCATCCAATTCTGAAGTTGTGACTTGTAGTAGCCTTCTATGTCCTCTTTCCAATGCCACAAGTCTGACCCAAATTGGATTCTCCAAGGAAGAGTTATGTGAAATCTCCCACAGTGACTTGCTTTTAGACTAGTTCAGTAGAGCGAACTTGTACGACGTGCCACGAGTCACTGTTTCAACCTTTGGATCTGAAACTCACATACAAGAAACTACAGTCCGTCCTCTTTTTACAACTTCTTATGAAATTTCAATCTGATCCCCAGAGAGAAATTTAGGACTATTTTCCCCAGGTCACCTGTTTTGAATGTAATTCAGGAGTCTGCAAAAAGGCCAACTTCCTCAGATCATATCTTCGCAAATATCATGCCAAAAGCTCTAAAATTTGGACCCAAGGTTCAGAACGATTTCTTCTCAAATGGGTTTTTTTGTTTACTTTTGAAACATCACAGAAAAAAAGTTATAGCGAAAATTCCACGATGACCTGTTTGGAGCAGCGAAACCCTAGAATCCAAAGCTCTGATACCAAATGTTATGAAACCAGCTCAAGAAAAGATAGAAAAGATAGATCAACGCCTTAGAATTCAGCCTCTTCGAGGGGGAAACCTCCTTTACATTACATAAATGAACAATTCTTGGATGATACAAATGACAAAACCTCCTTTCTATATATAGGAGTCTAAGGAGTCACAATATAATCCAGCCGACCTAACAATAATAATATAAAGCCACAAAAATAACAATAGAGGGATTCTATGGGGCACAGAAATAACAACATGGGGTTAATAGGGGCACAACAATATAAATAAGGGGTATAAATACAATAGTAATGGGGTAATCACTAGTATTATAGGGACCCAACACCTTACCTACAACATCAAGCCCTTCACAGATGAGGTATTGTGTGATGTTGCTCCTCTGGATGTTTGTGATGTATGTTAGGAGCGGGATCCCCCAAGGGCAGTTTTGGGACTAAAAGCCCATGTTTAAGTCATGTTTTCATAATATTATTATAAAGACTCCACATTTTGTGGTCGCGGAGCGTGAAGGTATTATGTGTCACAAAGGGTAGTCTGCCCTTAGCTTTGTAAATTAAATTCGGTTGTAAGAGGACCATGGGATTGTATAAAAGGAGCTAAGCTCTAATTAGTTAAAAGCATCGAAGAAGTAAGAGAGTCATAGCTTTAGAGCTAGAAGTCTAAGTCTTAGGTTGTAGCATAGGTAAAGGCTCTACAGTTGAGTGCATAGAGACCTAGGGTAGAAGTCCGCAGCTGAGTGCGTGGACCCCTGCAGCTATGTGCACAAGGTGAGTAGAGTCTGTAACACTTGGAAGATATTAATAAAAGGAGTTATTCTACAATTTCTATGTATTTTTTCTGTTGATGGGTTTGGATATTTTGTGTATGAATTTCCTTTGTTATGCTTCTATGTTGCGTGAATGAATACAGTTATGTTGGATAATTAAACACAATTATGAATATATGATTATGCGGTGATAAACTTAAGTATTCGAAAAAATAAGAAAATCACTTAGGGTAATTGAGGAATCTACACAGTGTGCTGCCAAAGCAACGCAAAAGTACCTGAGCCTCAGGTTAGGGCTATGTGAAGGCTGATTGTATACTTTCGTGAAGGTACTGAAAGCCGGAATAGAGGGCTTGTCTTACAAGCTCTAGAGTGAGATCATCGGCTGGAAGGTAGGGATAGAAGAGATCAAATGACATCACAACCATCTCAGGGTGTGAAAACTTGGTTCCAGCATCCTCCCATATTGCTTCGAGTGAGACTTCAGTATGCACTTCGTGGACTGATGCCAAAAGGACCAATAATGTAGGGATTTGTTTCGCTAATTAAGGCTGAACCTGGGTCATGCCCCCTCAAACCAAAAAAATTTTCTATTGTCGGGACCATAATCTGCATAAGAGATGTGTGATGTCGTATCACTGGAATCCAACTAAGAAGGAGATTGGAGACTAGTTGGATAGAAAGATCCACGAATTCGTAGCACAGGAGAATAGAAACCCGTGACTGACAAAGGAATAGTGGTTGGACCGATACCTATATACAGAGATCCACGAGATATTTTTCTACTCTTTCCCTATTGAGCTATATGAGTGGATCACAAAGCTAGCAGATAGCTAAGGAAGGTGGAAACTTGACGGTCCTATTGTGTGGACCCCAGAGCTAGTGCCGAGGTTAGAAGCATCGAAGGATAAGATCGCTTGCACTATTAATCACTAGCTCAATCATGTCATAGGAGGATTTGTGACTGAATTCACAATCGACACCTCAGCTAGCTATAGTGAGGTGGAGTGGTGCTTTTACAAAGGACCGTGAGGTAAGTACGTAAAATATTTGAATACCTGGATTAAAATTTTGTTGTGTGAAAAATGGGTTATACAGCTACTTTGATGTTTAGGACTACGCTAAGACAAAAAACTTATAGGAATGAAGAAAAAAAGGGTCCAGAGTATAGCCCCTTGATCTCACCTCCACGAAGAGATGAAGAAGAGATAGCAAACGTTTCTCTATGAAGTGTTATTCAGTTAATAAGACAAGGATTCCCGCGAATACCACCTCCACCCACATGACCTCTGACTTCACCACCATCTCCTCCACCTCCATCGAGGTTCAGTATCGCAAATACAATGAAGTTTCCTTTGTTCAAAGGCTTGGCAAATGAGGACCCAGACCAATTATGGTTCATTGTGAGGGCTGTATGGGAAGCTGAAGGTGTTACAAATGATCATATAAATAAGGAGACATTGGTTAGTGCTCTGCAAGATCACGCGCTAACCTGGTATATTAAGTACTTTAACAATAACCCAAATGCAAGAGTAGCAGACATCTGTGCAGAACTAAACAGGGAATTTAGCAGGCCTAAATTTGAGTCGTAGTCGATTGTGGGATTCAGAGATATCGTTATGCTACCAGGAGAGACGCCTTGGGAATGAGATCAGAGGCTGAAATGTACAATCTGTGAAGCCATCATGAATTTCACAGTTGGACAACATCACGAGTGGTTTGTGGCTTTGCTACTGCCACACTTAAGGAGTCCGTTATCGTAACATAAGATAACAACTTAGGCAGAGGCCTTGGAGATATCCATGAGACTACATGAGATTCCAATTCAAGATCTTAATCTAGGAGTTAAGCAAATCCATGCACAACTGAAGAATCTATGCCTTGAGATGCAAAGTCTGAAGTAGGACAGGACAATTCAACCAGAGGTACGTGAGGAGGTATGGTGCTTGAAATGCAAGAGCCAAGGTCATGACAAAGACCATTGCCCGGTCTTTGCAAATTACATTGTAGGAGGAAGACCGATGCCTTTAAGGCCAGAATCTCAGGCAAGACCTAGTGCGGGGCCTACATTATGGTGTGTTATCTACCAGGTAGTCGGAAAACATGCCACGGATAACTCTCACTTTCTACAGAAGTATGTACAAGCTCCGCAAAACTGTTCTGCAACTTTTGTAGGTCAGTAGTACATGATGAGCATACTTGCAGGACCTATGAATTGATGATGGATAGAACTCCCACCCATAGGGTTCAGGCTGAAACGCGACCCCTTGACCAGAATGCAGGGATGGTGCAGATAGGATTTTAGGGGTGCGGATGAGGCTGAGGTGGAGAAGGACCTGCTAGAGGTCAAGGATAGTTGATTTCTACAATTGCAGAGGATCGGGACACTATGCCCGTGATTGCACTAATCCAATGCGTCCGTCATGCAAGTATTGCACACTGTTTGATCATGAAATGGAAGATTGTCCTACACTGATAGCTAAGATATGTGATAAAGAGGCACTACCAACTCCGCCAACTCAAAACCTGCAGATGATGAGATCTGAGCCGCGCGAGGAATATCCAAATGTAAATATAGTACTCAGAAGTGGAATCGCGATGAGAGATGACAAGGGGAAACAGCCAGAATATAGTACATGGGTTCGCAAGGCCTCGGTGAAAGAGGCTGAGTTCAATTTGGAGCGCGCTCATGAAACCTTAATGGAAGCTAAGAAGAGCTTCGCTGAGGCCTCCACCTCAAGAAGCAAGGATAAGCCTAAGCCATAGATGGAACCCTGTATGCTCATAACTTTCTTGGAAACTTGTATGAAGTTACTGCATGATAGTAAGGTTGTGAAAGGGTTACAAGAACTCATCAATAGATGCGCTGGAACTGCACCAGGTGAGCCGCGCATAGTACGAAGGATTGGCAAGCATAAAACAAGGACGAGACGTGAGATGAGACTGACCTTACAATAGGAGGGTATGAAATGGATGAGGTCATTTTAGACTTGGGGTTAGATGTGAATGTCCTACCAAAGTAGACTTGGGAGCAAATGGGGAGACCAACACTGCAATGGTCTCTGATTTAGCTAAGGATGGCGAATCAGCAGAAAATCATTCCCATGGGGCGGCTGTAGGGGGTGACCATGGATATTGAGGGAGTGAGCATGCTGGAGGATTTTGAGATAATAGGGATAGAGGATGACAACAATACCTACCCTGTACTCCTGGGAATTGACTGGGCTACTGATATGAATGGGGTAATAAATTTTAAGAAGCGAAAGATGATCTTTAAGAAGAAATTGTTGCGCATAATAATACCCCTCGATGTTGCTGAAGGATCATGCTATACTGAACTTGTTCGTGATTATGAGAGTGATGATGACCTGGACTGTATCTATAAGATAACAGCGCAAGACCAAGATTGGGTGAATCCCATAGCGGATGGACGAATTATGTGGGATCATGAGAGTTCCTGCACTTCGGACTCCAATGAAGAAATAAAACGCTAGCAGAATCAGCTACATGAAGTAACTACACTGAATTTCAACATGATGACCCGGTCGCTGTGTTGTGTGTCGTCAATGTAAGAAATATGCCTATTTATGATGGTCTAATTGAGGTAGATATCATTTTTGACTCATTTGAAAGGGAGGTACTAGAAAAGCAGTGTTTCTATTCCTTTGACTGGGCACTGCGCGCTACGCCTGCAAGATGGTGGGGTAAGCACAAGGGAAGCTTTGATGATTTGTGCGAATGTAGGAGGATGATGAGAACATGATTTGGGAAGCCTAAGATGGGACTAACAGACAAGTATGATGGGAAGAATGATCCGCGTGCACATCTAGCTAAATGGATGCAGGCTTATGGGGAAAATCCCCAACCTGAGTGGGTGCACTTGTTCTGTCATACCCTGGATGTTATCCCAATTAATTGGTATATAGAAACAAAGCTCCACCATGGGATAGGTGAATGGGATATCCTGTGTGAAGGATTCATGATGATATTTATTTTTGAGGACAAGTTTGAGAGTATTGATGAAGCAATACAAGAGGTGAAAGCAGCCATCTTTAGGATACCACAGGATCCTTTAGACCTGATTCAGCCTGAATGGGCTACTCAGTTGAGTCACGCGCTTGAATGTTCTAATATAACTACTGAAGCAGAGGATGAGGATCCACGGAAGATTAACATTCCAGAAATAGAAGGCCACTGCGAGGTTTAAGGACCACAGATTGAGAACCTTGATATAACCACACCGGTGAAAACAAAACAAGTGAACATTGGTATGGAAGCAGAACCCAAATTCATGAAGATTGCAGACTGCTGGGATGACGTGATGGTGGATAAGGTCATTGGATTGCTCCGTGAATACCAGGACTTATTCCCTACCAAGTTTACGGATCTGAAAGGAATAATGAAAGACCTAAGAGAGATGAAGATCACATTAAAGCCCGACATGAAGCTAGTTAAGCAGAGGCCTTACCGCCTCAATCCAAAATACAAGGAGAAGGTCCGCTTAGAGCTAGACAAGATGCTAGTGGAAAGCATCATTGATCCTGTGGAAGAATTTGATTGGGTAAGCCCAATAGTGGTGCAATAGAAAAAACAAAAGGATGAGATAAGGATATGCGTGGATCTCGGAAAACGGAATGACGCTTGTGTGCATGGTCCTTTCATGACTCCATTCACGGATGAAGTGTTAGATAATGTAGGTGCCTAGGAAGTATATTTCTTCACTGATGGGTTCTCTGGGTAACACCAAATAAAAATCGTGCTAGAGGATAGGAGCAAGACAACCTTCGCGACTGAGTGGGGTTGTTTTCAATACACTGTAATGCCGTTTGGATTGAAGAATGCTCCTGCAATATTTTAACGCGTGGTTGTTGTGGCATTCAAGGAATTTATTCATAAGTTCTTGGAGGTATATTTTGATGACTGGAATGTATTTGGGCTGGTTGAGTGCAATGTAGCAAGCTTGCGCTTGATGTTGGATACCTGTTGAAGAAACCAGAACGTGCTCAATCTCAAGAAGTGTCTATTTTGCATTCCTTTTGGGAACGTATTGGGGCATGTGGTTTGCAAACAAGGACTAATGGTAGACCCCATGAAGATCACAGTGATATTACAGAAAGTTTATCAAAAGCTATGCCCAGATCACTGTGCTGATGGAAAAATTGTTAAAGAAGGATGTCACGTTCTGCTGGAACGATGATTGTAATAAAAGCTTGGATATATTGAAAGAAAAGATGCTTACCGCACTGATTCAAGTCTTCCCGGGCTGGAAGAAAATGTTTCATGGGGGTAGTACTAACATAGGATGGTGGGGAAGGCTTGGACCATCCTATCATGTTTGCAAGCCACAGATTATCCAAAGCAGAGAAGAACTATTCTACCACTGAACGCAAGGGGATAGCTATGGTGTATGCACTCCAGAAGTATCGACACTACTTGCTAGGAGGTCGTTTTAAGATGTATACTGATCACTCCATGCTGAAGTACCTAGTCAATAAGCCTGTGTTGGGGGGGCAGATCTGTAGATGCCTCTTATTGTTCCAAGAGTACGATTTTGAAGTTGTTGTGAAGCCTAGACAATTGAACGCAGGACCAGACCATCTATCGTGTATCGAAATAGGGGGGGAACCTAATAACTTGGAAGAAGGATTGCCTTACACATAGCTATTCGTAGTGCATGTCGTGGACGTTCATTTTGAGGATATAATACACTTCCCAACAACAGGAACTACATCGGAAGGATACTCTGTCCAACAAAAGAAGGAATTAGTGGTGCACGCGGAAAATTTCTCTATCATTTTTGGGCATCTATGCAAGATGGGGATTGATGAGATATTGCGATGATATGTACCTGAGTTTGAATGAAACAGCATCCTCACCAATGCTCATGGGGGCACCACAGCAGGACATTATGCAGGGAGAGCAATCGCGTAGAAGATTCTACGTGCAGGGTTGTAGTGGCCAACCCTTCATTAGGATTGAAAAGCATATTGCAATGCATGTGATATATGTCAAAGAATAGGGAGGCCATCTTGGAGGGATGAAATGCCTTTGCATCCACAAATTACATTACAACCATTCGAAAAATGGGCAATAGATTTTGTAGGACCCATCCAACCACAAGGGAAGACAGTAGTAAGGTACATTATCACTGCGATGGAGTATTTGACTCGTTGGGTAGAAGCGTAGCCGGTGAAGGATTGCATGGACGCAACGACTGCGAAGTTCCTATTTGAGTATGTACTAACATGATTTGGATGTCTAAGGATCTTTATGAGTGATCATGGTACACACTTACTGAATAAGACGATCAACACACTAATGGAGTAATTTCAGGTATATCACCAGAAGAGCACGCCTTATCACCCATAGGCTAACACGACAGTAGAGGCATTCGACAAAGTGCTTGAAAACGCACTGACCAAGGTTTGCAATGCTCAGTGAAGTGATTGGGACCTGCATATCCCTGTAGTATTATGGACTTATCAAACGACATACAAGAGGTTGACAGGACAAACCCATTTTAGGCTTTTCTATGGTGTGGAAGCCCTAATGCCTATGGAATACATCATGCCTAGTCTACGTATAGTAGCGCTAACAAGTATAATGAATCACGGGACCTTGGAAGAGAGGGTTGCGTAGCTGGATGAGCTTGAAGAAGAAATATTTTTGGTTGGATTTCACCAACAGGTCCAAAAGCAGTGTGAAAAAGCATGGCATGATCAACACGTCAAGCTGTACACATTTAAGGTAAATGATCTGGTTTTGTTGTATGATAGTATGTTTGATAAATTCCCCGAAAAATTTAGGATGCACTGATAAGGGACTTATGTTATTAAGGAGATTATCGACAGAGGAGTGGTACAGCTGGTCAAGTTAAATGGAGAACCCTTCCCAGGAAGGTGAATGGCAGTCACTTGAAGCCATACACTGGTGGTCCGTCCATGTGACTAAATGAAAGTAGCATAGTCTTCACACTCCAAGCAACTGAAAGGAGGCACAGGATTATAAACTACACTGACAAAGTTGGGGAGCTGCGCGATTGGAAGAAGGTGCAAAGAAAGGATGTGTCACTGGGTCCACGGTAGCGTGGATGGAGCTGCACTACCCAGGGAGAAATCACGCATGTCGGCTGGGAAGTGATTGGAAGGAGTCCAGTTCAACTGGTCGGACTACCTTGGTGACGAATTCCTGGAAAACTGTTGCGAAGCACAAGAGCAAAGCAAGACGTTCCACTACGCATGGCTCTTGCTATCGATTGTGTTCATGGCATGGGAGCTGCACTAAGAGAGCCAATTCCCCTCAGTTGTGCCGGACCTTCATGAAGCAGTGAGGTATGCTTCACTCTGGGCGACCAAGGATGCGGAGCATGTTCGGGATAGCAAGATCTTCTGGATATTTATGGAAATGAATATTAGGATGGCTATCAATTGCAAGCCGTGATTGTTGCCTTTGGTATATGCTAACCTGCAGAGCTATGCTAAATTCAAAGTTGATTTCCATTAGATATCAATCAGGGCATGGAAGGACCCTGTGTAGAAGTGGTATGACTTGCCATACCTAGCCACAGATGATGCCATTGATGCGGTCTTGGATAAATCGCCGGCGGAGTGTCACACCACCACGAACTTGGCGATGGGTGGAAGCAAGTCCGATGCACAAAAGAAGAAGGATGAGGCCAAGCTAAAGATGGCCCAGATGGTCGAAAAGAGGAATAAGGAGGCTGCTGAGAAGGCCAAGGAAGAACAGACAGGGAAGGAGGCAGGAAACCAGACAGGTGGCACAAAGCGAGGCTCTAACAAAGGCACACAGTCGCCTTCACCTGTAATTGAAGAAGAGGACACAGAGCAGCACGGTGCAAACCCTCAGGAGACATCCGACCACATTAACTGCCTGAGAGAGTTTCAAAAGGGAGGGTCCAGAAGGAAATCAATAGCAACCAAGACCTCACTAGATCCTATCACGCTGATGGAGGGAGATTTATACGACATCAGTGACACAATCAGAGATGTCACCGTGGAGGCACCGCAGCAATTTGAAAAGCAGCAGCAGATCATCCTAGGGGCCATCTACATAGGACTACAGGAGTTGCAGACCCATGTGTCGCAAGTTGGTATAGTGTCTACCAGCTTGGCGATCGGCACATCAGAGGATGCCAATATGCTGTGCATGAGGGCTTCCAGTGCACTAGTGCTACCAGATGGAGCACTAACAACAGAAAATGAGGTTGACAAGCCCACTGTCAGTGCGTTGAAGGGAGTGGGATTGACCCTGACAGCACTTCCGCATGAAGCACTCCACTCCATGGAGGATGGACTAATTGCAGAGCTAAGGGCTTGCGAGTACCATGCCCTCCAAGTGAATAGTGAACAAAAAATCAACAATGAGAAGATGGCCTTATAGAGGGATGCCACCATCACCACCAACGCTGAGGAAACCATCAAGAGTAAGAAGATCATACAAGTTGTGGAAAAGGCCTGCATAATGTTACTGGAAATGGCCATTTCAGAGGAGGATCCAGTCGAGGTCCGCGTCGATAAATTAGCCACATGGGTGCATGAGACTTGGATAGAGATGGCGCATGTTCAGTTGGAACTGAACTTGGAGATTACAAAGCTCTAGTTGAGGGCTCAGCCTTCAACACCACCAAAGGTAAAGGAACAGCGGGTGGCCACTGTCACAGAATCAGTCGCAGCAGTGGAGAGTGTAGTAGCAGACTACACCCAGTTGTTTGAACAATCGTTTGAGGTCCTGACCAGCTTGCAGTAGGGCCCAAACATCCAGAGGCTAGAACCAGAAGCAAACAAACTTCAACAGCGCTATGACAAATTTAAGGGCATAACAGAAACTGTCGCGCTGACACAGAGGTTAGCCAAGCTGCAGGAAGCCAAGCAGCCAAAGGAACAGGTGGACGTAGCACTACACAAGGAAGTACCAGTGCTGAAGGCATGACTAAAGCCGTAGCTAGAGGAAGCTTATGCCATCACAACAATCATTGAAGGCAAGCTTGTGACTCTACAAACGATGCAACAATAGCTTCAGGCTGACAGCGCGGGGGCAGTAATTGAGAAGACAGTCAAAGATGTGAAGCAGGCAACAGCTCAGTGCACAGTCGAAGTTGCGGTCATTAGGGTCGAGTTGGATGGCTTCACGCAAAGATATCCACACCTACTGAGTGATTCTAGGGCGAGTCACGATATTTGTGTTGGGGGCCTGTTGGGAGCGGGATCCCCCAAGGGCAATTTTGGGACTAAAAGTCCATGTTTAAGTCAAGTTTTTGTAATATTATTGTAAAGACTTCACATTTTCTGGTCGCAGAGCGCGAAGGTATTATGTGTCACAAAGGGTAGTCCGCCCTTAGTTTTGTAAAGTAAAGTCGGTTGTAAGAGATCTACCCATGGTCCATGGACAATGGGATTGTATAAAAGGAGTTGAGCTCTAAGTAGTTAAAAGAATCGAAGAAGTAAGAGAGTCATAGCTTTAGAGCTAGAAGTCTATGTCTTGGGTTGTAGCATAGGTAGAGGCTCTGCAGCTGAGTGTGTAGAGGGCTAGGGTAGAAGTCTACAGCTGAGTGCGTGGACCCTTGCAATTGTGTGCGCAGGGTGAACAGAGTTTGTAACACTTAGAAGATATTAATAAACAGAGTTATTCTACAATTTATGTGTATTTATTCTGTTGATGGGTTTCGATATTTTGTGTATGAATTTCCTTTGTTATGCTTCTATGTTGCGCAAATCAGTACAGTTACATTGAATAATTAAATGCAATTACGAATATCTAATTACGTGGTGATAATCTTAAGTATTCGACAAAATAAGAAAATCACTTAGGGTAATTGAGGAATCTGCACGGCGAAGTACCTGAGCCCCAAGCTAGGGTTGCACGAAGACTGATCGTATACTTTTGGGAAGGTATTGAAAGCCGGAATAGAGGTTTTGTCTTAAAAGCCCTAGAGTGAGATCATCGGCATGAAGGCAGGGATAGAAGAGATCAAATGGCATCACAACCATCTCAAGGTGCGAAAACTTGGTTCTAGCATCCCCCCATACTGCTTCATTTGAGATTTCGATCCACACTCTACGGGCTGATGCCGAAAGGGCTAGTAGTGTAGGGATTTGTTTGCCTAATTAACACTAAACCTGGGTCAGGCCCCCTCGAGCCAACAATGTATTATTAGGCTATCCATACTTGTGGAGGCGATATGTTGTGTATGAGTCAATGCCTCACGCTATCATTTTTTCTTTGGGTAATTCATTATAAGGATATTGGAGGTAGCCCCACGTATTGCCACTTCTTTGATCTGTGCTAAGAAATGCAACAAGATCATCTCCTAGACTAGGAAATTCATTTCCTATCTGGTTCACTCCCAAAGTAAGGGAAAGATCGTTGCCACATCCATGACCCCTACAAGGGGTTCCTCCATGCAACAGTAGTAGCAAATGGATACGTTCATGAAATAATATGGGAACATCTTCTCCTCACTCGCAGGGGTACCATTGCACTGTCAGGTAAAACATTCATTCGATCTGACTCCCCGAGAACCTCTACCCAATGGGCCGATCTATCACAACTCCATTCTGGAAAATTCCAAGTACAAGTAGCAACATGGTCAACATCAGGTACCACACACGTTTCATGTGGGCAACAAAGTTTGGTTGCATTTGCAGAAAGAATGCCTTACAAGAGCCCATCAGAAGCTCAGACCACTTCGACATGGTCCTTAAACCATTACCAAGGCTATGGGAAACAATTCTTTGGAACACAACATTCCCCCATTCCTTCGCTTACACCGAGTGTTCAATGTGGACAACACTCGACCATGCTTCCCACCATTACTGGACACATAAGAGATTGCAGAACAACTCACCAGGGACCAAGTTCAGCAGATGGAGGAACTCAACGCAATGGGGTCCATTGCTTCCTAAGGGGGGAGTAATTATCCAGGCGGATGTTGGTGACCACCCACCTATCGCACTTTGACTGCCACAACTATCCATTTCAGTTTTTCAGTTTCCTTAATTGTAGCACAATTTACTATTTTAGCAGTTTTTTGGGTCTTGAACTTCTGGAGCCGTTTTGAGGCCCTAAACGACGTTTTTTGGGGAAAAATGGTAGCAACATGGGAACATCGTCCAATGTTTATCTTCCCAAAGTTGTAGTCCTTGGATAGATATTTCTAACGAGATATTGTGCACATCAAACGGAGATCGTATGGCAAAGTTACGACCCCGGGAAGTTGATGTACTAATTTACTCAAAACGTGGCCCATAGTTTGGCATTTCATCTCCTAGGGTTAGGTTTTTGGATGTTTAGGGCTTTCCATTGTTTCTCAACAATAAATAGGGCTTTGAGCCTCATTGTAACATAGTTCAGAGGCATGTAGCCACCACATCTCTTCTCAGAGATAAGCTACCATCGCCCTAGCTAGTTTATTTCCATTTCTGTTTGTAAGCATATTTCAGTATTTTACATTAATGAAATGAAGCATTATTTCTATTGCATATCTATAATTTCTTGTGTTTATGTTTAAATCTGGTTCAGTCTTTCATACAAAACCATCATGACTAGAGAAGCAAGAAAACAAAGGAATGAGACAAGAGTAAAGAAGGACACTTATAATAACTTCTCACCTATTAATTATGATTTTGCAATAAAATTGGACATGAAGAATCTAAATGCAGGAGAAAATTATGGCCAACCTCTCAAAAAGAGAAAATATCAACAAATTCTAAGGTATGGAAAAGGAAGGAGTTACAATTTGAAATTTGTTGCATATCATTGTTTGCATAAGGATAAGAAAATCAATGGTACATTGATAGAGGATGCTCAAAACAAATGACAGGTGATAAAGATAAACTTATTTCATACAACGCTTTAGAGAAAGAAAATAATGTCAATTTTGGAAATGACTTACCTGTTGTCATTAAGGGTAAAGGATATGTTTTTCTAAAATAAAAGGTTAAGTCTAGTAATGATATGTATGTTGATGGCTTAGAGCATAACTTGTTGAGTGTTAGTCAAATGTGTGACCAAGGAAATGAGGTGGTATTCCTATCAAAATAATGTGTGGTTCTTGAACTTGACATAGGAAAGACAATAAGAAAAGGAAACAGAGCCACGAGAAATACATATATATTGAAAGGTGGCCAAGAACAATGTTACCTAGGTAAGGCAAAGAAAAACCGGTTATGGCACAAAAGGTTGGGACATCTAAGCTTTTCTCAAATAGGCAAATCAAGTAGGATCAAAGTTGTTCGTGATCTACCCAACATCACCCTACCAGAAAGTACCGTATGTAAGTCATGTCAATTTGGTAAGAAAACCAGAGTTCAATTCAATGCAAAGGAAGGATCAACAAGTAGGCCTCTTAAACTTCTACATACTGATTTGTGTGGACTAGTAAGGAAAAAGTCAACTCGTGGAGAACAATGATATATCTTATTCATTGATGACTTTTCTAGAGTGTGCTAGATCAGTTTATTGAAACACAAAGATGAAGTATTTGATAAATTTAAAATCTTCAAAGCATTAGCTGAAAATGAATTATATCTAAAAATAAAATGTGTCAGATTTGACGAGGAGGAGAATACATATCAGATGAATTCTTTTATTTCTATGAACAACATGGCATAAAAAGACAATTTTCTGTAGCTAAAAGTCCTCAACAAAATGGCATGGTATAAAGAATGAATAGAATAGTCCAACAAATGGCTCGTGCTATTCTTGATGAGTCTTGAACTCCTGACACCTTTTGGGGTGAAGCTGCACATATTGCAGTAAATATTCTCAATAAGTCTCATATTCATGTGAATAGTGATAAAACTCCATTTGAACTTTGGTATGGTAAGCCTCCCACTATAAAGAATTTTATAGTTTTTGGAAGAAAATGTTTCATAAATAATAATTATGAAAAACTTGGTAAGTTTGAAGCTAGAGCAAATGAAATAATACTTCTTGGTTACTCATCTAGAAGCAAAGGATATAAATGTTACAATAAGAGACTTTGGGAAATTATTGAATGCATTGATGTTGTGATTGATGAAGCATGCAAAAATCCCAAAAAGGTAACATCATCAAAAGAGGATGATGATGATGAATGCTTTCCCACATCAAATCGCAATGATATATAAGAAAAAACTAATGAAGTAGTAGAAGAAGACACATCAGACAAAGAAAAGGTTCCATCCAGGTATGTTTAAAAGAATCATCTAGAAACTCAAATTCTAGGGGAAAAGGAATCTGGGGTACAAACAAGAAGAACTCTTGTAGGATCTCCTAGTTATCTAGCTTTATTATCCACCATTGAACCACAAAATGTAAATCAAGCTAGTAAATATGAATGTTGGGTTAAGCCCATGAATGAAGAACTTGATAAAATTGAAAAGAATGATACTTGGGAATTGGTTCCAAGGCCTCATTATACCAATGTTATTGGGACAAAATGGATATTCAAAAATAAGTTGAATGAAAATGGAGGGGTGATTAGGAACAAAGCTAGACTTGTTTGTAAAGGTTATGCTCAACAAGAAGTTATAGACTTTGAAGAAATATTTGCACCAGTAGCCAGACTTGAAGCCATAAGAATGTTTCTTACACTTTCAAGTTTTCAACATTTCAAAGTTTATCAAATGGATGGAACATCTTGTTTCCTTAATAAAGATGTAGAAGAAGAATTATATATTGAACAACCAGAAGGATTAATTTTGGGGAATGATGAAAACCTTGTATGCAAACTCAAAAAGGATTTATATGGGCTAAAACAAGCTTCGTGTCCATCGCATTATCATCTTGACAAATATCTTCAAAAGCAATGTTTCACAAAAGGATCCACAGACAACAACTTGTACACAAAAATTGAGGATGATAAAATGCTAATTATTGTTGTTTATGTTGATGATATCATCTTTCCCAGTAATGAACAATCTATGAGTCAAAACTTTGCTTCTGTTATGCAGCAATAATTTGAAATGTCTTTACTTGGGGAACTAACCTATTTTCTTGGTCTACAAGTGCAACAAGAAAAGGATGTCATATTTCTCTCACAAACAAATTATCTCAAGCAGATTCTAAAGAAGTATGCGATGGAAGATTGCAAGCAAGTATGTACTCCCATGATGGCAGGATGTAGCCTCAGTCCTAAAGAAGATTCTCCCATAGTAAAGCAACCAGAGTAAAGGTCTATGATTGGAAGTATGCTTTATCTAATAGGTACTAAACCAAATATCATGCATCCAATTGGGATTGTTTGATGTTTCCAAGCCAATCCAAAGGAATCAGATCTTCAGGCATAAAAGAGAATATTCAAATATCTCCAACGAATCCCAGACTTTCGTCTATGGTATCCTAAAGATACAGATCTTACCATTCATGCATACACAGATGCAGATTGGGTTGGAAGCATTGATGACTGAAAAAGAACTAGTGGAGGTGAATTTTACATGGGGCCCTAATTGGTTCTTGGTTCAGCAAGAAACAAAGTTCCATTGCCTTATCTATAGTGGAAGAATAATATGCGGTTGTTTCATATGGTTGCACACAACTTCTCTCGATGATGCAAACATTACAAGATATACAAATCAAATGTTCTCCACCCATCTCCATCCTACGTGATAATACAAGTATCAGGAGTATGTTCCTTCGAAAGAACAAGTTGTTGATATATTTACTAAACCTCTTCCCAAAGAAATATTTGAATATTTCAGACAGAAACTGGTAGTTGTCTCTACCTCATTTTCCTATTAATCTAGTTTTCTCAGTCTATAGGTGAAAATTCAAAAGGTGTCTTTCTGTACGCGAGTTTCATGAAGTATAGTCACGCATATACATGAGTTTCTTTGTAGACAATCACGTATGTTTTTCTCTGATAGAAAAATAGTGGGGCAGACTCAAGATCAGCATCTGACATGCTATTGACATCTATGATTTAATTTTTCTTAGTCTGGTTTTGATGGGTACAGTCTACTGATATAGTATTGAGTTATCCTTTTCTCATTGATATTTATATGATTGATGAAGATGTTTTGATGAATGAGTTGTTGACAATGAACAGGTATCATAGGTTCATGTGGAGCATTAGCCTTGCAAAATATAATGCATTGTTGGCATTATCGTCAGTGAATTATGCTACCTTTAAGATCTTTTGGTCTCAGTTATTAATGTCAAATCTGTCATTTGATGTAAAGGTCATGTTGAGACCTATTATGTATTAATTTGTATATTCAGTCATGTATGGACTTTTGAGGTCATGTCAAATATGTAATCCCACTTGCTTGGGTGGTAGTGTAAAAAACGTAATCCCACTTGGTTGGGTGGTTGAGTAAACTATGTATCCCCACGTGGCTGGGTGATTGATGTAAGTACAAGTCCTTGGATATAGGAAGGTCATAATCAGTTGAGTTATAGAGTCATTTTCTTCATTTGAAATTTTTTCAAAAGATTCAGCATGTTGGGTGCAAGAAATATGCTTAAGCAAACTCCTCAACACTTAATTGTCAACCCGAGGGTTTCGTAAACTTAGAGATGAAGCACAGGAAATGCTAGAAGTGGTATGAAATTTTCCTATTCCTAATCCTACTTCTCAAAGGAAATGTTTGCAGAATCAGACATAAAAAAATCCTAAAAGTAATTGAAACCAAAGTAACTCTAGTGCTGGAATGTAAAAGAACAATTTGTAAGTAAATCAAGTAAAGGAGTTTTCACATAACTGGAAGCAATATTAAATGATGGAATGAAATGCTATGTTTATCTTTAGATAGATGGCTAACAGTCTAACAAGTGGGCCCTTATAGAGATCTGTTTTCCTCTTGATCTTCCTTCTACACAAGCAACCTATTCTTGTACTATTGCAACTTGCTTGCATTAGTGCAAGTACAGTGTCACTATGTAAAAGTATATTTTACCTCCTTTACTGAAGATTTATGTCTTTATGGAGGTGCTCTAAGCCTCAGGGCTTAGAGCACTCTATTTCTCTGACAAGAGACTAGCTTTTGTACCAAGGCAAAGTTTCCTTCACCAAAGTTTCCAATTTACTTCCGAAAAGATTGAAAGACATGCTGAAAAGAATTGCAATTGCAATGAAATTCTGAGATAAATTATCTATGGAAAAGAAATGATTTAATTAATTAAATCTTGCAATGGAAGTAAAATTCATGAAATGAAAGCAACTCAAAGTAATCAAAGTAGTAGTATAAGTGATCTGCATGTATCAACTAGCTTTGGAAATCCACTCAAAATGTTTATGTTCTTTGTTCACAATTCATGAAATGCAAGTATAAAGTGTCTATGATAAATTCATGTAATCGTTCTGAAATCCTTCAAAAATGCACTCTTAATGTTAAGGATGATTACTAAAATTAATAATATATTTGCTTGCAGAAACATCTCAAAATGGTAAGCAGTAAGAGAAATACAATATTTGTTGTGAAAGGCATAACTAAACCGAAGTGTAGGAAACTACATGCACTAGTACAGGAAGAGGTTTAATGCATGATCCAAGTGGAAGCAAATTGAGACCAGAATTGCGAGTAAAGAAATGCAAGAAAGGAATTACAAGGAAGAAATAAATTCAATCAGCTTCCAAGCCATGGATCTGCTCACACTTTACTATGAAAAAGTTTTAAATCAGAACTTTGAAAGTAAATAAAAAAACTATCTGCACCACGCAACTGCAAAGGGAAATATTCACACACACTTTCCAAATAACGAAAGCAGAAGGGTAAATGAGCTAGGTTGGCTAGGATGTAGCCAACTGGATCATTTCCTATTTAATAAATGAGATGATTCAAGACTCAAGTACACATGAAAGATAGATTAAAGAGAACTTACGAATAACATGGCGAGTTCCTTGTATTACTTGATCAACAAATGTACATAATAGTGTGAGTCCAGCCGAGAGCCGAGGGCGATACCAAATTACATAGAAAATGAAATTACAGCCTAAGGATCACTAGCTAGTTCTACATACAATCTACATTTTATATATTCTTTTGGCCTTAGACATATTCCACTAATTACAATCATTTTCCTATTCAGGCCTTTCGACCGAACAGACTAACAACCAAACATTACAAAATCGGCTACCAGTTATAATAAAACGTGTACCTCATTGGCCATAGACCATCCTTGGAAAATATCTCTGAGTGTGTGCCACCTATATCCATCCTTAGTGAATCAGCAAATGAACTCAGAGTCATGGATCAAAACGTCCGCGTCGAAAGATTCAACTCATGGAAATATTGGAACAATCATCGTTGACAGTGTAGGAATCTGCTTGTACTCATCATGCTAACTCATAATTAACACTTAGTTTCTCAATTACTTCTAAGAGATTAACATAAGTTACAAGAGTTACTTAATAGGCATGAAATTTATGTAAAAATGATTAATAAAGCACTTTAATAAATCTTAATGTAAGATACGAAGCATATGCAAGAATAGATAGTTATCTTGGACTAGTGCAGGAAAGAGAGGTTCAAGTTGAGATAAAATAGAGGTTAATGTTTATAGAAATGGGGTAAAAATAGATCAATTTGGGACACCAACATCCTCCCATCCCTAAGTTGTTGTGTGTCCTCACACAACATTTTACCTTCTATAAAAAATCCTTAAAAAATGAGTAGCCAGCTCTCAATCCTGAACTTCAATGCTTATTCCTGCTTTCACTATCTTTGTATTTTTACCTCAGGCTCTTCTCAACTGATTAGTCACCTTCCTGAGGCATTTGTAGCATTTGGAATCCTGATACTTCCATACTTTTACTTGTTGCTTCTGCCTTTTTTCCTCTGCAAATAGCTCTACCTCGCTTTGCTTCCGCCAATTTTGCTCCTTCATGACCTGGTTCAAAGCCTCCAGGTCATAAACTTGCTGCTCCAAATCTACTATTTAGTTGTTGAGGTAGAGAGTGTAGGGTTCCATGCTCAGGTCTTTAGGTGTAAATGTCTTCTCTACAACGGACTCGAAACAGGTCCCATTGTTGTCAAGGTCGAGGTCGTCCAATGTCCGCATTATGACATTGCCAAAGGTTTCTACACTAAGGGTTTCCTTGTCACCGAGGGTTTCAATGCCCTCCACAACCTTCATGCCAAAGGTTTCAGTACCTTGTGCACTTAATTCCTCAGTGTTTTCAATGCCCTATTCTTCCAGTTCCTCAAGGGATTCAATACCTTGTCATTTTGACCCAGTAGGGGTTTCAATACCCTGTCTTTCTAAAGCAATAATGGCTTCAGTACCCCAATCATCTAAAACAACAGGGGCTTCAGTACCCCATTCCTCAAAATCATTGAGGGTTTTAATGTTCGGTCCACTAAAGTTATCGAGGTTATCTATATGTTGTTCCTCTTCATCCTCATGACCCTCTTCTTGGACTTCATCTATACTCGGTGTCGACTTCCTCTTCCTTAATCTGCTAACAAAATTTGACAACAATACTCCTTCTTCTACATTCTCTTCATCTTCCACAGTGTGTGATGTTTCGTCTGCAAGCACTGAAAGGTTATGAACTTTAGGGGAAACTTCGGGTGATTCATCAATTTTAATTAGAGAGCTCGACTGGTTCATCCCTTGAGAGACCCTCTTCTTCCTCACCGAGGTTCTGGTCTTTCTCTTCTTAGCTGAGCGTGCAGTGTTTTTGACAGTCCTCCTCCCTTCTTGCACCAATGTGCTTTCACCTTTCTGCTCAGTAGGAGATGATGTCTCTGCTTTCCTTTTCTTACTTTTACTCATGCTAGTAGACTTCCCTGCACTCCTTCCCCAAAACTCTTTAGGGAATGCTCCCCAGGTTACTCCTTTTTCTTCCAGCTTCTTCTTGACCAAGATCATGATAATCCCATGATGGTATAGCTTGCTTCCAACTTGGCTTGCGTTCCAACTATGTACCCCCTTCACCATTTTCTCAAGACTTCTGAGCAGGAAGTAAGGGAAAAAAATCGCAGCAATAGCCGAAGGTGATAAACGAACGCCAATGTGTAACGTTCCTCACTAATCACGAATTTCTCCAGTATGAACAAGAGGTCTCGTGACTTTTCGATCATGGCACTTTGCGGAAGTCCCTTCCTCCAGTCAACCTTTAGCTTCTTGTCAACCATGAACTGATGCCATCGTTTCCTCCTAAGCCGCTCCTTTTTAAACCAATGCTCCCCTGTAAGTGGCAAGCTTGTAGCTTGTGCAATAGACTCCTCTGTGACTTCGAACTTCAATGAGCCGAACCTGACTCAGCCTCCTTTGAATGTCTTCACAAACTCCAGTACCAAATCCATGACGAACCCGTCAAACTTCTGTAAAAATGGTAGGAACCCAGATTCTTGCAATAGTGCAAGACTGTTCCGGTATTCTTTGGTTTACTCATTCTCCTACAAATACAATGGCTCACTCCTTATGGGTGCCATGTCGAATTGCACTTCACCCTTTCCGGTCAGAACCTCGAAAGAATTCCAAAGAGTGACACCAACACTTGCCGAGAGCTTTATGCCATAGGTTTGTCACCCTCTGTATTTTCAGTCCCACTCACCCGGTCATGATGAAAACGTCTCTTCATATTAGCTACAGATTTGTATCAACCCACTGTAGGTGAGTCATAATGATTGGGTGTAGTGGAAATTTATGCATCAGGGGTGCAACAGTTACAATGATCAGGTTACCGGGTAAGGTAATAATGAACAAGAAATGCAAAGTTATTTCAAGCAAGGTGAATACAGGATATCGGACGACATTACTATCCCACATTCTACCGCATAATTTAATCAAGACATACTTCGGCACTTATTTAAAAAAAATCAGATTTCAGAACCCTATACACCTTGCACTTAAATTTTTTTTCCTAAGTCAGTAAATGATGAAACAGATTATTGATTGAAACATGCAATGCTATGATATATCAATACTCATGTGCAGGAAAATAAAGATCCATAAACATCCCTTATAAGACACTCCTAGACTATGGGAATTTTATTTTACACTTGCTTTCACAGTCAGCTGCATTCCTGCACTAAACCTGCTTGCTCTGCGTTGTGCTTGCACTGCGCATCTTGCATCAGGGACTTTCATGAAATCAAAAAAATTATGATAGAACACAATTCTGTAGTTGGACTAAAAAAAATTTCCTCAATATACAAGAAA
This sequence comes from Pinus tabuliformis, assembly GCA_031772625.1. Taxonomy (NCBI): domain Eukaryota; kingdom Viridiplantae; phylum Streptophyta; class Pinopsida; order Pinales; family Pinaceae; genus Pinus; species Pinus tabuliformis. The sequence continues at coordinate 534,617,798 of CM062809.1, read as the reverse complement.
AGTTTTATTCACCATCCTTTGGTGTTTCACGAGCATGCCCTTTGGATTGACTGCATCCAATTCTGCAATCAATTTATGAGGGAATAAAGAAGTGGGAAGGGCGGTAATTTTTTTTTGAATGGGAAGGAACATTATAGTAGGGATTCCAGAAAAAATATCACCAAGGGGGGTAAATGAAATGGTATGTGGAAAACAATTTGAGGGAAAAGAGGGATTTTACGAAATCGGGCAAGGGTAGTTTTCTTAGAAGAAAAAGGAAGGTAATTCATTGGGGATTTTAGAAAATAAACTAGCAGGAATTTTCAAAATGGGAAATAGAAGAAAGGAAAATTTTTTACCTTGAAATATTCCTGCATTGGTGCAAGAAAAACTAATTGCAACGGGAAGTAAGCGTTTACTTGAATGAAAATCGCCATGCTAGTTACCCCAAACTTGGGTAAGTGCTCGATTTCATGAACTTGCTTCTTCTTGGTGGCAGCCAAAATATCTAAAAGATCAGGTAGCATTCCCTTTTTATTAAAATTTTGATCTTCCCACCAACATGCTGGTTTTCAGGTTGATCCTTCTGTAATCATGTCAGTCAATTGATTTTCATAATTATAGGAATTTTTTTTCTTTTTATACTTTTTATTTTTGTCATTTTTTTTCTTTTATTGCTTTTTTTAATAAGGACAAGAAGGAATCAAATCTTCAACAAGTTGGTGTTACCACCTACCAACTCCTTTTAAAATGGCTATTGGAGTTGCTGCATGAAATCTCCTTTAGTAAGGGGTTGAAAATATACCTTCAATCTATGCCCGTTTACCAGGAACAAAGAATTCCATCCATCAATAGTTTTGATTTCTACCGCTCCATTTTTGAACACTTTGACCACCTCATAGTGTCCCATACAGCGTGTATGGAATTTTCCTTTAAAATATCTGAATCTAGAATCGTAACGGATTACCGAATCACCTGGTTGGAGCTGCTTCTTCTGAATGGACTTGTCATGCCACTTATTGCGCTGTTGTTGAACAAAGATGTTTTGCTGAACAACATCCCTTTAGAACTCATCTAACTCATTCAATTGTAGAAGACGCTGCTGCTGTGCTTCAGAGAGATCCAGCCCCAATTGGACTGCAGTCCTGAAAGTCTTGATCTAGAATTCTGTCGACAAAAGGATTTGTTTTCTATACACCATATCATATGGTGTGTGTCCTATGATGTTTCTCCAAGTCGTTTGATATGCCCACAATGCTTCTGGTAATTTGTCAGCCCAATCCCTTTTGTGCATATTTACCATTTTTTTGAGCATGGACTCAACCACCTTATTCGTGGACTCCACCTGACCATTTTCTTGCGAGTGATACGGTGTAGATTTCCTGTCTCGTATTTTGTACTGCTCCATCACACCCTGTACTAGATTAGAAATAATTGTGGTCCATTGTCAAAAACAATTTCTCTAGGCAGACCAAGTCTAGTAAAGTTTTCAGTAAAAGGAAAATCAACAACAACTCTTTCAGTAGCAAAAGAAACTGCTTTAGATTCTACCCATTTCATAACAAAATCTGTACAAACCAAAATATTCTTTTTATTTGATGATGTTGGATTTATTGGTCCTACGAAATCAATCGCCCACTTTTCAAAAGGCTCAATCATAACCTGAGGGCATAAAGATATTTCGTTGGTTTGATTAGGCTGGTCAACTCGCTGATAGCTATCACACTGCTTGAAATATTGTTTGGCATCCTTAAACAAGGAAGGCCAAAAATAGCCAGCTCATAACGCTTTTTATGCAATTCGCTTATCGATGAAGTGACCACTACAAGGTTCATCATGGGAAGATTTTAAAATATCAAATACTTCTTCCTCTCTTACACATCTACAGATAATGAGATCTGATTCGGTGTAAAAGAGGTCTCCTTGGATCCAGGAATATCCAACACTTTTCTGTATGATAGTCTGCTTCTCATGAGCGGATAAGTGTGGTGGCAATTTTCGAGTGAGTAAATAGTTTGCTATAGCAGCAAACGATGGGGATTTTGTTGACACATCAAAAAGATGTTCGTCTGGAAAATCATCATCAACAAGAATTGCTTCACCACGATTATTTAACCTTGAAAGATAATCTGCTACTACATTTGATTTTCCTGGTCTATCAACAACAGTAATATTAAATTCCTATAACAATAGTAACCACCTAGTCACTCTACCGCTAGTTAATGGTTTATTCATCAAATATCTTATTGCAGAATGATCAGTATGCACAAATAATTCACATCCTATAATATAATGTATGAATTTATTAATGGAAAAAATTATAGCTAAAAACTCTTTCTCGATAACCATATAATTGAGTTCGGCAAGTGACAAGTTTCTACTAATGAAATAAATAGCATAAGATTGTTTGTCTTCTTCTTGTCGTAAAGCTGCGCCAATAGCAGTATCTGAGGCATCAAAGGAAATATGAAATGGCAGGGACAAGTTTGGTCCTCTCAAAACTGCTTCCTAGACTAATGTTTCCTTTAATGTCTCGCAGGACTGTTGGCAAGCTCTGGACCAAGAAAACTCACTATCCTTAGCCAAAAGTCAGAAAGGAGGGGTAGCTATCCGTGAGAAATTCTCAATGAATCTCCTATAGTAGCCCACATGTCCTAGAAAACCTCTCACTTCCATTTGAGTTTTGGGTATAGGGAGACTAAAAATGACTTCTATTTTTGTATGGTCAACTTGGATACCTTTGTTGGAAATAAGATGGCCAAGAACTACCCCCACCATGCACATTTATCTACATTTCCTGTCACTCAAGGTGAGATGAGCTTCTCGGTAGTGAAGAAGCACTTTTTCTAGATTCTTGAGGGCTTCCTGAAATGAATCACCAAACACAGAGAAGTCGTCCATATAGATTTCTACACACTCAAGGTTAGCAAAAATAGCCAAGAATGCCCTTTGAAAGGTAGCCGGGGCATTACATAGCCCAAAGTGAAGCACTCAGTAAGAAAGTGTACCCCATGGACATGTAAAAGTTGTTTTGTCTTGATCCTCGGGTACTATCTGTATCTGGTTATATCTGCTAAAGTTGTCTAGAAAAGAAAAGTACTTCTTACCAACAAGGGTATCGAGTACATGATCGACGAAAGGAGGGTGAAGTAATATTTGAGAGTGGCCTTGTTCAATTTTTTCTAGTCAATACAAATGGGCCATCTCCCATATTTTTTCGGGACTAATACTAATGGAGAGACCCACTGGCTGTCAGAAATGGGATAGATAAAATCAACATCTAAGGGTTTTTGCAATTCTTTCTTTACAGCATCTCTTAGAGCTAGGTTCGTTCATCTTGGGGGTTTTCAGAAAGGTCGAGCTCCATCCTGAATATAAATATGGTGTGTACAAGTTTTAGGAGGGATGCCTTTCATATCTTCATAACCCCATGAAAAGGCATCAAGATGGTTTCACAACGAATTCACAAGATGCTCTTGCTGGGAAGGATCCAAGTCTGATGTGATATACAAGGATTTACCTAGACTAATCTCAACAAGAGTGGTATCAGCCTCAAGAGTACATAAAGGTGTCACTAGAGATGGTGGTCATGAAGATAGGGAGTCATATCTTTCCTAAAAATCTAGACTAAAAATATGACTCAATGACTCAAAATTAGGCATGGTGTCTAGATTGTTCAAGAAGTCTTGAATCTCACTCTCCTATGAGGACTCGGCATTCTGATGTATCAAGGAAATAGGCTGAGTCTCCTCATCACTACTGTAGTCTAACCATAAAGTGTCTCGAAGCTCCTAAATGGATCTAGTGGGTGGATACAAGGTGACCTTCTTCCTGGAATCTCCATGGGAAATATACATATCACCAGAACAACATCTAATATAAGCATCAGCCATAGCAAGCCATGGTCATCCCAAGATCAAGGGATGTCCTCCCATAGGATTCTTTGGCTGAAGCACAATGAAATATGTGGGATATTCCCAAGAGTATAGGGAAACAACCACATCATCCAACACCCCTTCCGGCTTGATTTTAGATCTATCTGCTAGTTCAAGCACAGTGGCAGTAGGACAAATATGGACCAATCCAAGTTGATCCATGGTTTGCTTGGTCATAACATTAATGGTTTCCCCTAGGTCTATAAGTACATTGGAGACAAGGACATGACCTATCTAAACAAAAACAACAAGGTTTCCGAGGTCAGTATATTTTTCCATGTTCATACACCCCATCATTAACTCTACTTCCCTACCAACAAATTGAATAGTTTGAGGTTCCAATCTTCTCCTTCCTAGCTTCTTCAGACAGAGTTCCCTAATGATTTTTGTAGAAATGGAGATCTCTTTAACAGCTTGGAGCAAATGTACCCTTATGTAAAGGTTCCTAAGCTAAGAAGCCAGGCTAGAGTCAAGAATGGAGTCTTTCTTCTCCACAACTAACCTCTCTAGATAGGGAGGTCGGTTGGAAGAAGATGGAAAGGGCTCAAAAGGTACAAAGATATGCTGAATGGTGTCATCTTCTTCGGAATGGTTAGGAGTTTCTTCCTCTCCTTTCTCATTGATAATCACCATAGGCTGCTTTTGATTTTATGAGGTTACTACCTTCCCTGATCTCAATTGGAGATCATTGACTCCAACTGGCATAGACTGATATCTGGATGAAGAAAGTGGGTTCATAGAATGGATCATTTGTACCACTTTATTATTGGGTTTGGGTAAAGGTTGAGTAGGAAGCTGAGAAGGTCGAAATGGTGGAGGTAAAGGTAATGGTGGCATAGGTTTACTCAACTGAGGTAATGATGGTTTTGGCATTGGGTAAGGTGCATATGTAGGAGGGTATGATTGTATAGGTGCAGGATAGGAATGATGTGAATGGTTTGGTCCTTTCCATCCTTGTTGCCAAGAATGGGAGGGTTGTCCATACTAGTATTGGTTCCCATGCTGCCAATGTTGAGAGTGACCAGTATTAGGATAGGAATATGAGTTTGCATTATAACCAAAAAAATATGGTGGAGGTTCAGGAACCATACATGCACTTACCTAAGGCCAATTTCTATGTGCTCCCATAGAATGCAGTGATTTGGCTTCAGGTTATCCTCCCTCAAGTACAGCTTTAAGACTAGGTATGGAGAGAAATTTTTCTATAGCATGGTTCTCTACACAAATTTCACATTTATTACTTTCTTTAATATCGAGAGGACATTCTCTTAAAGGATGCTTTCTTCTACATCTTGGACAGAAAATAGACATTGACTCTTTCTCTTCTAGAAGTTTTTGCTAAAACTTCAAAGAGTCTATTTGTTTAATAACAATATTCATTATTTCAATTTTCATATTGTCCATTTTGTTTTCTAATCCAATAATCATAGCATCAATAGATTTGAGTTTCCTATTTCTATTCTGAATTCCTTTACCAGATCTATATTGTTTCCTCGAGAATTTCTTGCACAAGTCACAGATCTCATCAAAAGGTTTTGGAGCAATATCCCCGTGTCCTAACAGATTTAGATTATTCCTAGCATCATCAGTAAGCCCACCTAAGGACAAGGTTCTAATAGTACTTAGATCAAATTTGTGCTTTGACCTTTGGAGGATGTACAAGAATCTATCCAAGTAGTCCTTTAGCATCTCATCATCATTTTGCACAATAGTAAAGATTTCACCTTGAATATCTCTAGTTTTACAATATTCCTGATATTTCAATAAGAACAATCTCTTCATTTTCTCCCAAGAAGTTATAGTGTTTCCTCCTAGTCCCATGAACTAGCAGAGTGTTGTGTCCTTGAGAGTTGCAGGAAACAACTTTAACTTTTGGGCATCAGATGAATAAGCATAACTTCCACACAAAATATCAAACTCAAATAAGAGAGAGTTTGGTTCTTCATGTACCTTACCATAGAAATGATGAAGAGTTGATGGTGAAATATTTTTTATTTGTACTTGTGTATTAGGATTCACAATCAGGAATCCGAAAGTGGATTGTTCCTCATTTACCTGATTTTCACCACTTCCTTCTGCATGGTCTTCCTCATCTGCCACTATTGTTCTTCCACACAAACTGCTCTCAACAGGCTGAGAAGGCTAACTATGGATCCCAATAGTTCCCTTCTTCCCCTTTATGGGTTGTTTCACAGCTGGACCATTACTACCAAAGCCCAAGTGGATTGTTCCTGCGTTATAGTCTGAGTTTGTTTGGACTTTTTGCCTAAAAAATAAGGCCCAATATGAGATTTGGTTTCATGTTTGTCAGCATTTCTTTGGCCCCTAGTGGGCTTCGGACCCCTACCTCGTTTGGGCATTCATTTAAAAAAAAATGACAAAACAAAATTAGAATAAAAATTGCAATTTTCAAAATAAAATAAATCAGCACCTATAAATTCCTTCAAACAATAGAAGCACACTGCAGAAAAAAATAATAGCAGAATTACCCCTATTGTAAAAAAGAGAAAATTCTTACCAATTCAAATCACCTCCCCGGCAACAACGCTAAAATGTTGGGTGCAGGAATTGTGCTTAAGAAAACTCCTCAACACTTAATTGTCAACCCGGGGGTTTCGTAAACTTAGAGACGAAGCACAAGCAATGCAAGAAGTGGTATGAAATTTTCCTATTCCTAATACTACTTCTTAAAGGGAATGTTTGCAGAATCAGACATAAAACAATGTTAAAGGTAATTGACAACAAAGAAACTCTAGTGCTGGAATGTAAATGAAAAATTTGCAAGTAAATCAAGTAAAGGAGTTTTCACACAATTGGAAGCAATCTTAAATGCTGGAATGAAATGCTATGTTTATCTTCAGATATATGGCTAATAGTATAGCAAGTGGGCCCTTGCAGGGATCTGTTTTCCTCTTGATCTTCCTTCTACACAAACAACCTGTTCTTGTACTATTGCAATATGCTTTCACTAGTGCAAGTACAATGCCTCTATGTAAAAGTATATTTTACCTCCCTTACTGAAGATTTATGTCTTTGTGGAGGTGCTCTAAGCCTCAAGGCTTAGAACACTCTGTTTCTTTGAAAAGAGACCAGCTCTTGCATAGATGCAAAGTTTCCAATTTACTTTCGAAAAGATTGAAAGACGTGCTGAAAAGAATTGCAATTGCAATGAAATTTTGAGATAAATTATCTATGGAAAAGAAATGATTTAATTAATTAAATCTTGCAATGGAAGTAAACTTCATGAAATGAAAGCAACTTAAAGTAATCAAAGCGGTAGTCTAAGTGATTTGCATGTATCAGCTAGCTTCAGCAATCCACTTAAAATGTTTATGTTCCTTCTCCATATGTCATAAAATGCAAGCATAAAGTGTCTATGATAAATTCATGTAGTCGTTCTCAAATCCTTCAGAAATGAACTCTTAATGTTAAGGATGATTACTGAAATTAATAATATGTTTTCTTGCAAAAACAATGGTAAGCATTAAGAGAAATGCAATATTTGTTGTAAAAGGAATAACTAAACCGGAGTGTAGGAAACTACATGCACTGGTATAGGAAGAGGCTTCCTCCACGGTCCAAGCAGAAGCAAATCGAGACTAAAATTGTGAGTAAAGAAATGCAAGAAAGGAATTACAAGAAATAAATAAACTCAATCAACTTCCAAGCCACGAATCCGCTCACACTTTACTATGAAATAGATTTAAATCAGAACTTCAGAAGTAAATATAAAAAATGTTCACACCACAGAACTGCAAAGGGAAATATTCATACAGTCTTTCCAAGGATGAAAGCACAAGGGTAAATGAGCTGGGTTGGTTGCGCCCTATCCAACCAACTCATTTCCCATTTAAGAAATGAGACGATTCATCACTCAAGTACGCATGAAAGATAAATTAAACACAACGTATGAATAACATGGCAAGTCCCTTGTATTACTTGATCAACAAATGTACATAGTAGTGCTAGTCTAGCCTAGAGCTGAGGGCGATACCATGTTACATAGAAAATGAAATTACAGCCTAAGGATTGCTAGCTAGTTCTACCTACAATCTAAATTTTATACATTCTTTTGGCCTTAGTCATATTCCACTAATTACAGTCATTTTCCTATTCAGGCCTTTTGTCCGAACGGACTAACAACCAAACATTACAAAATCATCTATCAGTTATAATAGAACGTGTACTTCGTTGGCCGTAGACCATCCTTGGAAAATATCCCTGACTGTGCACCACCAATATCCATCCTCAGTTAATTAGAAACTGAACTCGAAGTCACGGATCAAAACGTCCACGTGGAAAGATCAGCTCACATAAATCTCGGAACAATCATCGTTGGCGCTGTAGTAAACTGCTTGCACTGATCATGCTAACTCATAATTAACACTTAGTTTCTCAATTACTTCTATGAAATTAACATAAGTTACAAGAGGTACTTAATATGCATGAAATCTATGTAAAAAAGATTAATAAATCACTTTAATAAATATTAATGTAAGATACGAAGCATATGCAAGAATAGGTAGTTATCATGGACTAGTGTAGGAAAGAGAGGTTTAAGTTGAGATAAAACAAAGGTTAATGTTTATAGAAATGGGGTAAAAATAGAGCAATTTAGGACACTATTATAGACATATTTGGGCACTGCAACCGCAAACTCATATGTCCATAAACTAAGGGCTCTTTAGTCCCTAAAAGTGTTGTTTCATACCCTAAAGGATCATGGTCAACTAATTACATCATTTCCCAGAAGTTCCACCTGAAAAGCTACTCAGAACTAGCCAAAACTGGACCATACAGACTGCTCCATGGTCAAGGTGTGATGCATACTAGCTACCAAATGAGCCAAGTGTGATGCATACTGAAATGGCCTTCTGTGGGGTGTGATGAGCAAGAATAGACAAATGGAAGAGATAGTTTTCTAAGTGGATGATCATGGAATCTTCCAAAAACTTCTCCTGTGACACTTGCCTCTCTGAATTCACCCAAGGATGAGTAAGAAATCAATGAAATATCCAAGTGGAACCAAGAACTATCAGTGGAATGACACTAATCAAAAACCCAGATCTGACTCACACCCTTGCAAGACATCTATAAATGGATCCCTCATCTGAGAGATCTGAAGGCTGGAATTTTGTATTTTGTAAGGAAGTGCTGTTGGTTTGTTGGTGAGAAGAGACATTGCATTTTTGGGTGATTTTCTTATTCATGAGGTGAAGAGGGCTTCTACACTGGGAGGATGATGCTAGATTAGACAGTAGGGTTGTAATCCTCTCTTTCACTATTAATAAAGTTCTTTGAGTTTTCCTCCATATAATCGTGTGCTTATGAATCTTATTGTTTATGCATGCAATTGTATAGTCAAAGTGTTTCTGATTCCGCATTGTTTATGATGTTTTAGATGGAGATGCTTTGATGGTTTTCTGTTACTTTGACTCTACAGGTACTCTTTGAAGCGGTACAAGTAGGAGAGGGGTGGCAAATTCTATTAAGGAAAGGAGAAATCAAGCTAGGATCAAAGAGAGAGATCCAGGTTGGTCCTCTCTTCTTCCCTCTAATCTATCACACTTAAAGGAACTCTTGAAAGGCTTTCATTGTTTGTTTCTAAGATAGATACCCATGTTAGTGGGACTACTAGTTCGAATCGACACTAGTTTTCCCTGAAACAAAATGGCGACTCCACTGGGGAATGAATAGTTTGTTTTATTTATTTGTTGTTTTCTTTATAAACTACAGATGGAGCCTGAAGTTAGCCAGCTAGCTTTTGAAATGCCTTTGTTATGCAATTGCGAAGTAGATGAATGCTACTTCAGTCAATCTCTGGGTTGGTTTACGAACTAAACATCTAACTTACAAAACATTCTAAGTTCCCTTGTGGTAGCTTAGAACCTCATAAGATCTTACCCCTATGCTTTGTTTTTACTGTCCATCATTACTCAGCCTAAATCACTAAACTTAGCTACAAATTTTGAACAAAAACCAAGCTTAGTTTTGCTCCTTGGTCCATCACACTGTCTATAACTAGGCAACCTGTATGCATCCCACCTCCTGTGTGTTGTAGGTGAGATGCATCCCTGTTTCCATGTGTTGGGTGCGATGATTGAGTGATACTGTGTTTTCTCTTTGAGAGTTGGTTTTTCCTCCTTGTTTTCAGATCTATTCAGTAGTTTTGCTGTTAATGATCAGTACCTTCTTGCTAGAACCTTCTTCCTTCACATTTTTCAGCCTCCATCAGTTAGCAATTGTAAATGTTTTTGTGTATTTTTGAATCATTTACAGTCTTCCTTTGTCAAAAGTAGCTTAATCGAACTGTCGTTTTTTATGCAAGTGTCGTAATTGTCATTTTGAATCAAAAGAAGAGTGTTGTAAAGTCTTCCTCTTCTATATAGTTGATTGTACTTTTGTCATTGTACTTGATTTGAGTTATTAGTATTTGAAGTGTCGAAAATAGTTTTCAATTCGAAATTGAAAAGTGTCGTCTTAGTCTTCCTTTCGTTTTGAAAAGAAATTGTTGGAAATGTCACTTTGAAAGAAAATAGTTCAGATCTATACTTCGCTTTCCTTTTTGGAATTCACACATTAAGGAAGTGGAAAACAAATACATATATGTGCATTTTCATTTTGACTACATGCGAAATTTGTTTTAGGAAAGTGCATTTACTGTGTGCTCTATCCTCTCTGCTGAAAGAAAAATCATAATCTTCTTTCCTTTGTAGCTAGGATTTTCATTGCTAAAAGAACATAAATGACTGTTTATCATTTTAGATTGCATATTTAGGAATTTTACATCTACATCATGTGGTGAACCTTGAAAGACAAACTTCTAAGCAACATCAACTCTAAAATAAATTTCAATGAACATAAAAACGCTTTGGAACCTAACACAACACATCTAGAAGTCTAGGCTAGAGGCGTGTTCCAGCATCGTAAAACCTGGTAACTATCGTTTTCATCGAAGGTTGGGTGATTCCTCCTCTTTGATATGGCAAGTGCCAGTATGGACTTGTGCTCCCCGTACTGTCGATTATATATTGGGAGACCACAATAGGCTGATATCCTTTATCCTTAGGAAGCTGTGTCTATCACCCTATCGATCGCAATGCATTGAACACAACATTCGGGAAGATTGACTGCCATACATAAGTCCTTGGTAATTTCTCTATCATTTATCACTAAGGTGTATTTTGTAGTTTTGCGATCGTTTTGGTAATACCTCTGTTTAGATCTCTAGAGTAGTCACTTTCGTTCCTTTTCGACTCCTTAAAAGAAAAGGTCCATCTGATCACTTGTCACTTCAGGCTCATTAAAAACCGAAGCCCAATAGAGTCACCTTTAGCTTTTTCTCGATTCTTAAAAATTGAAAAAGAAAGTTGTGTCAAAGTGTCTTAAAATTCATTTAATTCGGAATAACTTTTTCCCCTTTAATTTTTTTGTTGATCAAGTAATCCGCAATCATGGAAGAAAGTCAATCAAAACCCCATCCTTCACGAAGACTAGTGAGTCAACCGTCTTTGACACTGGAAACGAAACCATCCCAGGCAAAACGGTCTCATTTAACTGAGTCCAATTCACCTGATTTATTTGAAACTTGTGTTTCAACATCGTCAGAGACTACAATTACTCCAATTATCTTTGGTACATCTACCTTCACAGAAAAAGTTCCGCAGTTACAAGAGTACATTAGAACTAATCCTAGTGTAATGGTAGACACCTCTATTCCTGAAGTAGCTCCACCTAGGACTGATCCAGAAACTGAAGTTCACTTGCCTGAACATCTGGAAGTTGAGTTCCAAAATTTAGAAGGTGTCACCCCTCCAGTATCTGTTACTACAGAAGCTACACTTTCTTCGGCTCCAGAAATATTTTACGGACCTGACGGTCTACCTCTTCCACCTGGATTGACTGCCATAGAAGAGATAATAGAGGATCTTCCACCCAGTACTCTAGTGCATTTTGGAACTGGGATCCAACTATATTCTTCTATTATAGAAGTTAGTCCTTGTAATCATCCTTCATCGCAAGTTCCTATCGAATCACTAGGAAATCTTTTGGATAGACTAAATATGTCTAAGCAACCATCAACATCTAGGACTATGTCAATTGACACAGCTATGGCAGAGCTTCCTGCTGTCATTCCTACAATGTTTGTTGGTATACCATCTGTCCCGACTAGTTATCAACAACAAGCCAGAGTCCACTCAGGGACTATTTCGACGACATGGTCTATTCCTATTCCTTCATCTGAGATCTCATCTGGTATTTCTTATGTTGAAACTCAACAAGTTGATCCAATGTGTCTTCAAAGGCCAATCTACCCTTTAAGTACTGGATTGCCATCATATGGGGGGCAGTATGCTTTTTCATTGTTCCCTCCTGGAGAACAACCATATGGGAGTTTACAACAAAATTCAGGTCAAACTAGAATTACATCTATCGTTTGGGTACCAATACTGCCTTAACAACCAAGGGTTTGTATATTCAATGCAACCAATCCAACATGTGTCGAATATTCCCACTACACCTGCTATTGTGGCTGTATCGCAAGTACAAGCACTACCTATTGTATGTGAACCTCAAGTCTCTCAGGTTGCAATACAATAGCCTCTCGTCTCCGCGTTTCAATCACAACCTCAGCTTAGTGCCTCCCTACCTAGAACGACTCAGGCTCAAACAGTTACTATCACTTCGCATCTCGGTCAAGCATCCAGTATTGGACAATAGCAAATGGTCCAACAACCATGGCTACTGCAATATCAACAACCGCAATTCCAACAATCATACCAAGGACCTGAGCAACAAGGCTTTGTAAGTAACGGGCAACAGCATTTCCAAAACGGTTATCAACAACCATACTATAATGGTTATGCCCATCAACCTTATCAAAGTTACCAGCATCAAATACATTATGCTAGTATTCAAAGACCTACTGCTCAAGCGATTCCATCTTATCCTAGGTATGCTTCGCCTAACTTGAATCAACAATTGCCTTTTGTAGCAACTCTAGAATTACTAGATCTAAACCGGCTGACAAATGATCCAGTTGCTTACGCCCCTTGGTAACCAGCGATTCCTCATAAACTTCCCTTAGATATTCCTAAATTCAATGGAAATCTAGGTGAAGATCCATCGAATCATGTAATGACATTCCATTTGTGGTGTTCATCCAACACCTTGAATGATGATTCAATTAGGCTTCACCTTTTTCAATGAACGCTAACTGGTCGAGTAGCAAAATGGTATATTGAATTGCCTAGAGATTTTTTTGATAACTTCAGCACCCTTGCCACTACCTTTTTAACCCGTTTTTAGTTACCCATAAGGTATGAAACAGGAACAGAACTCCTTACCAACTTTAAACAGACAACAGCCACTCACATATTTGATCACATTCATGAGTGGCGGCGTCATCGAAGAATGGTAAAGATGTATGTTCCTGATCAGCTTTTAGCTGAATGGTTTATAAAGTCATTATTACCCTCTATTACAGAGGATGTAGCCAAGGGAGGAGTTGTCACTGAAGAGAAAGTCATTACTCGTGCACAATATTTAGACTTGATCTATACTCAGTCTGGTACACTCTACGACAAAATTCCTGACGCTCCTAGACCAAAATTTTCCATTCCTCCCCCTCCTAAATCAAACAAGGACTCTCATGCCAGCAATGGTGTGATCAGTACAACAAGCACGAAAATCGCAAAGGCTACATCTAAAAAAGCCCATACGGTTTCTAGTCAAAAAGAAGATGAAGAACCTCCTGCCTCAGAGGTTAATGCTGTGTCAACCGACAAAGGAAAAAATCCTAAGCAACCAGGGGGCAAGAAGAAAGGGACAAACAAAAAGAAGAAACAGGAAGATTCAACTCCTAAGAAATATTCTGGAAACCCTACTAGAAAAAGGAAACCTAATCAGCCATGTTTAATATGTGATGAGGACCATTACATGAGAGATTGTCCACATTGAGCTGAGGTCACGAATTTTTTCAAAAAAACTTCAAATACCTCGACAGTATTGACTGATCTATTTCCAAATCCAGAAACTAATCTGGTTGCTAGTGATCGTGCTTCCCCATCCCAAGTGCTTATGTTGTCCATCTCAAAATAGTAAAATGATGCTTTGATATCTACAAGGAATAAAGATTATGGAAATCTACAGTCGTCGAATAGCAAGGCTATAGATCAACTCGGTAGTTCAACAACAACCTCGCCAGAAGTTATTCCACCAATCATTCCTAAATTAACAATAAAACTGCCTAAGGGAGTAGTACATAAATCGACATTTAATCCTCGTGCTCGAGTGACACCGAAGTATAATATAGTGGAGGATCTAGCCCAATCGCCATCTGCTATGTCGACACTTGAAGTACTATAGAATTTCCCCTCCCAAAAATAGGCTTTGTTATCAGTGATAGGTGGGATTGATCCAGCAGATTCCAATCTAGTGGCCTTTAATCATAAAGGATACGAACCTCAGTTACCAGCACAACTCGCTTTCCTCATACAGGTAAAAGCCCTCAACAAAATTGTTCATCGAACAATCATTGATGAGGGAGCATCTACCTGTATAATGTCAATGAGTTGCTAGAAAACTTTAGGCTCTCCACCCTTGTCACGATCATCAACGACATTAAAAGCATTCGATGGAAGAACATAAATGCCATATGGGATATTAAGTAACTTGTAAATCAAACAGGGGGGCAAGATAGCAGAAATTAAAGTCGAGGTCATTGATGGAAACATTGACTACAACATTCTACTGGGCAGGCCCTAGATTTATGCTATGGCTGCTATTGTGTCAACATATTTTAGAAAGATTGCATTCCCCTTTCAAGGTGGAATTACAATCATTGACCAACTAACCTTCCTCCCCAACAGTTCCCAAGTTACCGGAAGCATTCCATTGATCCATGGAAGCTCTCAATTGCTTCAAAATATCAGAGTAGGTCTCCCAAGGGACCCTTCCTTAATGGGTACTTTTTCCCTTCCACTGCCGAGTAATCTGACAGAAGTGGCCATAGTGGAAACTTGTTGCATGATATCTTCTACATCGTCAAATATTAAGAAGAATTATGAACATTTTGTTAGCATGGATCATCGCCAAGTGTTGCCCCCGAGCCCTATAGAATTTTTGTAGCAATCAATATTCTGGGCATGGGCGGCAAACCCAAATCAATGCTCAGCAGGAGTTTGGATAGATAGGTCTCTAGAGTATCGTACCTCTTCTGATCCTTGGTCTCATGTGCATTCTACAGACGAAGGAATCATTCAGTCAATGATGATAGAAGAGGCACCATGGGAAGATCACCACCATTGTTCCTGACCTCAAGATAACAACGAGGATTATTCTAACGACCTTAATCATCCTTTAGTTTTTGATTTTCTATCGAATACTATAAATATGGTGGATTCAGAGCGAAATCTGTCCAATATTGAAGAAACTATTTCCATTAATATCTCGACCAAACCGAACATTGTAGAGAATATACATGTTGGCAAATCTTGTTCTCCTTCAGAACTGGAAATATACTACACTCTCTTTCGCGAATTCAAAGATGTCTTTGCTTGGTCATATGAAGAAATGCCAGGCATTGACTCAAGCATCGTTGAACATGAAATCAAGATGTATCCAGATGTCAAACTAGTATGACAACGGCTTCGACCGGTTCACCCAAAGAAAGCCGCTACCATTAAGGTAGAAGTTGAAAAAATTTTAAATGCTGGTTTCATTTACCCTATTCCTCTCACTGATTGGGTATCAAATATTGTTCCTGTGATGAGGAAAAGTATCCATTCAGAATTCCCCTATCCCACTCTAAGGTGTGACAATGCCTTAGCAACAAACAAGGAAAACTACTTGAGTATTCTTCTTTATGAAATGTAAATGAAGAGGAAGGATGTAACTAACCTGTGTCTTTCGCTAGTTTGTTGATCCAATCACTCTCTCCTTTGTTCGCTTCCCGCTGCCTGCTCCCTCACTGGTCCAGCTTCACCAAGTTCCTGCAAGATCACAGAAGAGAGAAACTACATGAAAATATAGATTTACAGTCATAAAAAGCTTAGGATCAGATTAAGCTAAACATGCAAATATAACAAAACATCATTGATACACAGCATGTAGGAGAAACTCAAATAATTTTATTGATATGATAAGAAAGTCCAAGAGGAGATACAACCAAGTGAGTCCCGATCCAGCATCTACCTCCCAGCAAAGGAATCCCTTCCTCTCCTCCAACAAAGCATAAATCACCCAATACACTAATCTCAATCTCAAACCAACAGCAATTCTCTGCAAAGTACAAAATTCCAGCCTCTGGATTTCTTGGATGAGGGATCCATATATAGATGTAAGCAGAGAGGATGAGTCCACTTATGTTTTGACTTGTGGCTTCTCTCTGTCAGTTCTTGCTTCCACTTGGAGGCTGAGAGCCTCTTACTCATCACTGGTCGAATTCATTGAGGCAAGTGTCATTGAGGAAGATTCTGGAAGCTTCCAATGTCTGTACACCTCGCGGAATGACACTGCCATTTGGCATTTCTTGCTCAGCGCACCCTGGTAGTGCATTTAGGTGTGTTGCAACGCACCTAGCTAGTGTACTGGGGTGCATTGCAATGCAGGAAGCTAGTAGAACATCTGAATTGATCCTGATTTGACTAGTTCTGAGTGGTTTTTGGTGGAGAACTTCTGGGAGAAGCTGTCATTGGTTGACCTTGTTCCTTTAGGGGTAGGAACAACACTTTTAGGGACTTTGGATCCTTTGGATTATGGAAATTTCATGCTCAAAGTTGTAAGGCACAAAAATGTCTATAGCAGTTGCCCCCTAAAGTATGAGGCCATTTATCGGGTGAAATGCTTTATTAGGAGGATCCGAAGTTCTTCCAATGCTGGGAGGAGACCTGTAATAAGATACAATACAATACACTATTTTCATACTGTTTTCACGATATAGCTGAGGCGGGCATTCCCATGCTCAGCTTTATAAATTGATTTTTATGTACATAGGACAGACAATCGTCTGATGGTAGACTGATGATTCTGATGAAATCATCATCCTTTTGGTAGGATGATTATCTGTGCTGCAATGCTGTACATGTCAATGTCTTTATTTTTCCTGAATATATATCGCAGCCCGGATGGATGAAACTAGATCCGGGATCTTCAATCTCGTCCGATCTTCACTCTAAGTACAAGTCGATCCATGTGAGAAATGTTTTGAAGTCGAACATGGAAAGACATCGCTTGATTACCAGTCAATGATGTAAACTGTTAACAAGCGCGAGAGGAATCACCGATAATGATAATGACCCTCAAGGTACTGCAGTACAATTCACGTGGTGTGAATAAAGGACTTGGCGTCGAACACCACGCAAAATCTTTCGGTCAAAGGTCATTGATGTATACCTGTCGCCGAAAGTGAGAAACTTGCCATTGAGGCATGCAAGCTTCAAAGTACTGAAGGGGGTGTTCCTAGATCAACTTCTTGTATAATGAGCTGATGTCGACAAGAAGAAATCCATCAAAGGAGGCCCTTGATGTATCCCACATCAGTGACACGGAACGGAGCAAATGATTTTGATGGAGGTGAAAACGATCTGATGATATATGGTTCAGGGTGGCGGTCATGAAAGAATGAAGTATAATGTATGGTAGTGGATGGGACATGGTTTGACTTCTCTGGATGACTTCTCTTCAACATATCGGCGACACTTGTATGATGGATTGGTAGCATTTACCCCAAAGGTGGATGGTATGGCGAGACCATGGTGATGTGACCGGTGAATGAAACAACCCAACCCAACTCAGGCACGGAGTGGAAGTGTCATGTTCAAGAGCGACTTGCTACCAATAAAGGTTCTTTGAGTTTCTTCCCAATTTTTCCCCAGTCATTGCTGACCAGTACCTCTTTATTTTTGTCAAGCTTGAGGAGGATAACATATGCTTGTTCTATAATTTTCCCTTCGGGAAAACCCATCGCTATGTTTTAACGAGCCTAGCGATAGTGAAACTCGTTCTCGTCTAAAGACGAGTTTGTCGCTATTGATGTTTTTTAACGAGTCTAACAACAAAGATAACTCGGTCCTTTTCATCTTTAGAGAGTCTGAAAAGGTACGTAAAGATAACTCCGGAAGTCCTTTTTCGTCATCTAATCCCTTAAGTCCGAAAAAGTATAAAACAATCCAGAAGGGATGAATTTTCGATAGTTTTAACGAGCCGAACAAAACAAGCGCTCGATCTTTTTGTGCAGTAATCCCTCAGGTCCAAAAAGATTAAAATCTAGAGGAGGGATAGCACTTCCGGTCGCTTTAACGAGTTGGAAGGCCAAAACTCGGCAATCTTTTCATATTTTACGAGTCAGATGAAAAGAGCTTAAAGAAGACTCGTCTTTTGAGGAACGAGTGATAAAACGGGTAGCAGCTGATTCCAGGTAAGGGTTGGAATTTTCCAATCACGGCAGTGTCACAAGGATGGCTAGTGAAATCACTCTTCACAGTTGTTCCTCAAAATGGGTAAACAATCAAATGGAGGTGAATGATCGGCCAATGGAAAAGTGGAGGTGACGGTGCAAACACGACCAAGGCTTTAATGCTTGATAATATTACATTCACAGTGGTTATTTACCGGAGGGTAGTTCATTTTTTAACGAGCTTAAACGCGGATTGAAACACTTGCTCAGTCTTATGTTTATTTTTTAACGAGCATGAACTATGTGCTAAAACTGCTCGATAAGATGGTCTTGTTTTGATTTTTTACCATAAATAGCTTTGCTTTTCAAAGATAGTACTGTATCTTCAATTGCTTCATCAAACTAGTTAGAAATGAACAACATTTGCTTGAAAATGAGATTAAAATGCTAATATTTTACTTTGAACTACGTAAAAAGCAATTAAAAAGTGTTTTTACCTCTCATTTTACCATTTCATTTGCACTTGGTTTGTTGGAGCTTTGGAGGTGCCTCTTCCCCCTTGACTTTCATCAGCTAATTTTAGGAGATTCTGTGGACGATTCTCGGTGCCGTCTGGACCAGGTAGGAGTTAAACCTGAGCTCTTTCATTTCATGGTTCCTTTTCTGCATTCTGTGCTTCAGTCCCTGCTTTTCTGAGCCCCTGGGGTTTGATGGGTGCGTTCTGCCATCAACGCACCCTAGGCATATCGAAACCTGCGTTGATTGTGGGTCATCATGAAGGTGACTTGACATTCAATGCACCCATAACACATGTGTAGGTGCGTTGGGCGCAGACAGGAAACTTGTTGCACAGTTTTTAATGGAATTTTTCCCTGTTTCTCATCAAAATTAGGATTTAATCTCCTCTCTTGTTTGTTTTTGCAGAGATATTGGAGCAAAATGACCCTTACATGGCGAGAACGAGAACATGAAGAAGAGGACATGATTGCCCTACATGATCCGGTTACGGTGAACGCGTTGCGGAACTGTGGTCTGCTGAAGTTCTTCCGCATCTCTAGCATGAGACAGCAGATCAACCTACTGTAGTATTTGCTCGATGCTTGGGATCCTATCAATCAAGTTTTCCAGATTAGGGGCAAATCTATCCCCTTGACCGCAGTAGATATTCACTTCTTGACTGGCTTGTCGAGGCGGGGTGCCCCCATTTCTTTGTCAGGTTCGGCCCGAGGGAGTGACTCTGTGAGAGATTACGTCCGCCAGTATTGCAGGGAAGGATCTCAGCCGAGTAAAGACGGCAAGATCATCATCCGTGATGTTACTGACAGGTCCCTTAGGTCTATCCTGTATACTTTTGGTAGGATGGCCGGTAGTGCGTCTCTTCATGTAGCCAACAGATCCTATATGCAGCATGCCTTGGAGTGCCTCCAACCGAAAATATTCAACTGGTGTGATGCAGTACTTCTTGTGATGAAGAGTCAGTTGACCAAGGTAAAGGACGGGAGGTTGAAGAACTTTGGGTTCGGTTCTATTTTGACCACCTTTGCCTTGGAGAAGATACCACTGATGCAGCCGCAGTACATTGCTCTTGACTTACCTTCTCCTACTGAACCACGCATGCAGAGATGGGTTGACCATATGTCTAGGCATGCTGGTCAATCTCAGATTTCTTTTTCTGATACCTTCTTCAGGTGGTTTGATCGTCAGGAGATGGTCTATTCTGAGTATCCATATGCTGGCATGGACTTCTGGGGTGATCCGGATTTAGTACTGCCGGATGGCGAGCAGTGGGGCGCTATTGGTAAAATCTTCGACCAAATCACTATTTACTGTTTTTATTTATAATGTCCTTGTGCTTTATTCTATCAAGATTTTAATCAAACTCATGTGTACATGCAGATGTTGGTCCTGTTCGTCCAGTAGTTCGCCTGAGAGTGCCAGCCGCTGCCCCAGCAGGAGAGGCTGCCGGGAGGGTTATTCTTCGCGACCTTGATGTGGCCGAGACCCTCACAGCTGTGCAGGAGCAGGTTGAGAGCCTTACTCTCGGTATTCCAGATGTGAGGGTCGACGAGCTACCTTTACAGTTGCAGCGGCATACTACTGGTGTGCCTAGACGATGGACTCGTCTCTTTCGCATGATCGCACAGGCTGTGACGTGCTATCATGAGCATCACTAGACTAGGGTGCCCCCTAGAATTTTGAGTTTTTGGGTC
Source organism: Pinus tabuliformis (assembly GCA_031772625.1). NCBI lineage: Eukaryota > Viridiplantae > Streptophyta > Pinopsida > Pinales > Pinaceae > Pinus > Pinus tabuliformis. Next base: position 534,597,276 of record CM062809.1, on the reverse strand, counting down.
ATGTGACCGATTTTGTCTTGGTTACAGGACATTATATGTAAACCATAAATAGCTATATATATATTTTTTGACTTTCGGGGTTTTATTCTGGTTGAGTTATATGATCCACATGTAAATCATTGATGATGTGTTTCTTTTTATAAATGTCCCAAATGTCTATCTAACACATAGTTTGCTAATGAGTCAGTTAATGTGTTTAAGTTTCTGGAAATATGTTGGTATTGAATTAAATCAAATTGTCTTTCCAAAATCTTAACCCTTAGGAACATGCGATAAATGGCTGGATTTTGGACGGAATATATACCATTGAGTTGTAGTATTACGAGTTGTGAGTCTAGCCGGACGATTAGTCAGCGTATACCATGTGTGATGGCATCAGAGAGCAGTTCTATCAACGCCCTATACTCGGCGATGTTATTCGTTGATGGACCGATACATACACCTCTGAAACTTACTAACTCACCGCTTGGATCAAAAATGGCCCAGGCTGCGGAGGACAGGTTCCGCGAACTACGACTCGCTCCGTCGGCATATCCAACACATGTCTCCAAAAGGTTTGACATCTGCAATAAATGTAAAAAGGTGGATTACTCGACCAAAACGACCACTTTAGCGAAAACAAAATACAACAAAAGCATATTGGTCACTATTTAAGCATAGTAATGCTTGAGGTACAACCCGTCATAATCCATTAACTCATAGGCTCCTTTTGCTAACACTCGTTTAACAATATAGGGGCCCATCCATAAAGAATTAAACTTACCTGCTCCCAATTTATCAGATTCTTGGTCGTAAAGTAAGACCAAGTCACCTTCTGAGAAGACACGGGGTTTGACATTTTTGTCGAACTGTGCCTTGACTCGTTTCTTATGGGCTTCGTTAGCCAAAGCGGCATCACGACGGGTTTCATCCAATTGGATTAATTCCAAGAAACGGGCCTCTTCTTCTGAAGTTCCGGGGAGGAGACGATTGTGAGTTTAAGAGACGAGATTTCGCACTGGACTGGTAAGACTGCTTCCAGGCCATATACCAGTTGAAAGGGTGTGAACCCAGTCACATTCCTTACCGATGTTCGGTAAGCCCACAAGGCTGAGTACAGGATTAGGTGCCACCTTCTTTTGTGAACTCCGATCATCCTTTGCAACATACGCTTCAGGACCTTGTTGATCGCTTCAACTTGTCCGTTGGCTTGCGGATAATACGGAGTAGAACTGTCATGAGATAGCCCTAGCTTGGCAGTTAATTCAACCATCATGTGATTGTGAAAATGCGATCCATGATCTGTGACTATAGCTTGTGGTACGCCGAATCTGGCGACTACATGATTGAAAAAGAAAAGGGCAGCTGTTTCACCAGTGTTATCTAATGTAGGCATCGCCTCGGCCCATTTGGTAAAATAGTCCACGGCAACTATAATATACCCATGCCCCCCGGTCAAGGTGGGGTTACATGTCAAGAAATCGATGCCCCATTTGGCGAAAGGCCCAACAGCAACTATCGGCTGTAATGGTGCGGGTGGTCTTCTGGTTTTGCTATCAAAAATTTGACAAGCATGGCAACTTCTGACTGTGGTTATGCAATCTTTGAACATGGTTGGCCAGAAGTATCCTGCTCATAAGATTTTTTGTGCTGTAGCATATCCAGATTGATGCCCCCCACACGCGCCTGAATGACACTCATTCAGGGCTTTTTCGGCCTCCTCATGGGTGAGGCACCTTCTCAGAACTGTATCGATACCACGACGGTAAAGCGTATCATCGACGATCATGTAGTCTTTTGCTTGGTATCGTATACGTTTTTGTTCAGAGTGAGAGGTACTTGGCCTGAATTTTTGGGTCTGGAGATAAATTATGATATCTCCATACCACTCATTGCTTGTAGATATCAAAAACAAATTTTCATCCACGATTGATTCTTCGGATGTTTCATCGTTGGACGACGATGGGAGATCGCACAATAATTCTGTGAAAACTAGAGCTTTCTTTGATTTGGATTTTACAAATTCCAGATCAAACTCTTGAAGGATCGCTATCCATTTTGAATATTTGCCCCCCAGCAACTGTCGCGACAATATATAAGTCATGGGGTTGCAATCTGAAAGAATGGTAGTTTTCCGAAAGAGGACATAGTGTCGAAACCTTTGTATCGCTTGAACAGCTGCAAGCGCTAGCTTTTCCACATAAGAATATTTGCTTTCTGTATCATTTAAGTTTCTACTTGAATAATATTTAGGGTGTTCAATTCCATCGACTTCTTGAACTAAAACCATTGCGATGGTTGTATCCGCTGCAGCTAGATACAGGTTAAAATCTCTTTGATAATCGGGGGCGTACATTAATGATGCTTTTATTAAGGAATCTTTTAAAGCATCAAAAGAAGCTTGCGCAACCTGATCCCAGACGAAGGGTACCTCCTTTTTCAAAAGACGTGTATAACCTTTAGCTAGTTCATCGTAATTTGGAATGAACCTCCTCAGAAAGTTTGCTTTCCCTTGGAGTTTCTAAATCTGAAGCAAATTTGAAGGTGGAGGCAAATTTATGATTGCCTGGACCTTGCACGGGTCAAGACGAATCCCATCCTTGGAGACTACAAAGCCAAGTAAACGACCAGAACCGACGCAAAACACACATTTGTGCAGATTGAGTCGTATCTTGTAGTGTCGGCAACGTAGAAAAATCGCTCTTAAATGCTGCGGATGATCAGTCCGCTTTCGCGAATGAGCTGAAAGGTCGTCGAGGTATGGTTGAACGATGTTCTTGATGTCATGGAAGGAATAATTCATTGCCCTCTGAAACGTCGCCCCTGTATTCTTTAAACCAAAGGGTAATTTTCGATATGCGAATGTGCTCCATGGACAAATGAATGCAGTCTTTGACTGGTCCTGTGGGCGGATATTTATTTGATTATACTGGGAAAATCCATCCATGAATGAAAAGATTTCGCATCCGGTGCATTCATCAATTATCTGGTCAATGAAGGGTGTAGGGTAGTTGTCTTTCGGACAAGCTTGATTTACATCCCTATAATCGACACACACTCTAATTGTCCCTTGTTTCTTCATAACAGGGACAATATTCGATACCCAATCGGTTAGAGGAACCGGGTAGATGAAACCAGCATGGAGAAGTTTTTCAACTTCTACCTTAATGGCAGCGGCTTTCTTGGGGTGCACCTGCCTGAGCCGTTGTCGTACCGGTTTGACATCTGGATACATCTTAATTTCGTGTTCAACGATACTCGAGTCAATGCCTGGCATTTCATCATATGACCAAGCAAAGACATCTCTGAATTCGCGAAAAAGAGCATTATATATTTCCAGATCTAGAGGAGAACAACCTTTGCCGACATAAATATTTTCTACAACATCTGTTTTAGTCGAGATATTTATGGCTATAGTCTCTTCGATGTTGGATTAGTTTCGCTCGGAATCCACCGTATTTACAGTATTTGATAGGAATTCAAAAACTTAAGGATGATAAAGGTCATCTTGAGTATCTTCTTCATAACCAGGAAGAAGGGAACGATGGTGGTGATCATTCCATGGGTCCCCTTCAATCATCATTGATTGTAGAATTCCTTCGTCGGTTCCATGCACTTGCGAACAAGGATCTGAAGGGGTTCCATATTCTCTAGACCTATCTACCCAAACGCTTGACGAGCGTTGATTTGGGTTCGCCTCCCATGCTAGAAACATTGATTGCTACAATATTTCTATTGGGCTTGGGGGTAAAACCATTGCATGATCCATGTTGATATCGTTTTTTGAGATCTTCGTGGAAGATATCATATTGCAGGTTCCTATCGACGCTACTTCCGCCAAGTTGATTGGAGGTGGAAGAGCGAAAGTTCCCATTAGTATAGGATCTTTTAGTAGACCTACTCCGATATTCTGAAGCGAATGGGTGCTCTCATGGATCATTGGAATGCTTCCTGTAACTTGAGAACCATTGGGGAGGAAGTTCTGCTGATCGACGATTGTAATCCCTCCTTGAAAGGGGAATACAATCTTTCTGAAATAGGTCGAAACAACAACTTCCATGGTGTAGATCCATGGTCTTCCTAGTAGGATGTTGTAATCAAGATTCCCATCGATGACTTCAACATCTATTTCCACTGTTTTTCCCCCTAGTTCAACCTTCAAGTTATTTAGGATACCATAAGGGGTATATGTCCTTCCGTCGAATGCTTTTAATGTCGTCGAAGATCGCGACAAGGTTGGAGATCCTAAAGTTTTCCAGCAACTCATCGACATAATACATGTAGATGCCCCCTCATCAATAATTGTTCGATGAACAGTTTTGTTGAGGGCTTTCACTTGAATAAGGAAAGCTAGTTGAGCTGGTAACTAAGGATCATATCCTTTGTGGTCAAAGGATACAAGATTGGAATCCTTAGGATCAACCCCACCAATGGCTGATAACAAAGCCTACCTATGGGATGGGCAATTTTGTAGTACTTCAAGAGTCGACATTGCAGATGGCGATTGGGCCAAATCTTCCACTATGTTATAATGCTGCGCCACTCTAGCGCGAGGATTAAATGCCGACTTGTGTACTACTCCCTTTGGCGGTTTTATTGTTAATTCAGGAATGATGGGTGGTACAACTTCTGTCGAAGTTGTTGTCGAACTACTTGGTTGATCTTTACCTTTGTCGTTCGACAGCTGTGGATTCCCGTAATCTTTGTTCCTTGTCGAAATCAAAGCATCATTTTGCTGCTTCGAAATCGACAACATTAGTACTTGTGACGGGGAAGCATTTCCACTTTCAACCAGATTTGTTCCTGGATTTGGAAACGGATCAGTTAACACAGCTGGGGTTTTCGAACTCTTAAAGAATCTTTTAAGCTCAGCTCTGTATGGACATTCTGCTGTCCGATGATCCTCATCACATATTTGACATGGATATTTCAGTTTCCTATTTCCAGGAGGGTTTGAAGAAGTTTTTTCAGGAGATGATTCACCCTGTTTCTTCTTCTTCCCTTTGCTTTGTTTCTTCTTGCTTCCTGGTTGTTTGGTTTCTCTGCCCTTATCTGCTGATACGGCATTTACTTCCGAAGCAAGAATTTCATCTTTTGCATTTTGATCTAAAATCTTACGGGCCTTCTTGGAGGCAGCCTTTGTCGATTTCGTGTTTGTCATGCCAATCACACCATCGCTGGCATGAGAGTCATTGTTTGATTTAGGAGGAGGAGGAATTGAGAATTCCAGTCTAGGGGCATCAGGTATTTTGTCGTAGAGCGTGCCAGACTGAGTATAGACCAAGTCTAGATATTGCGCACGAGCGATAACTTGCTCTTCTGTTACGACTCCCCCCTTTGCCACATCTTCCGTTATGGTAGGAAGTAACGACTTGATAAACCATTCAGCTAATAGCTGATCGGGAACGTACGTTTTTACCATCCTACGACATCGTCACCACTCATATATATGATCGTATATGTGAGTGGCTATTGTTTGTTTGAAGTTGGTTAAGATTTCCGTTCCCGTTTCATACCTTATCGGTAATTGAAAATGGGTTAAAAAAGTCGTGGCTAAGGTACTGAAATTGTCGAACGAAGCTCTAAGCAATTCGATATACCATTTTGCCGCTGGACCCGTTAACGTCCTCTAAAAAAGGCAAAGCCTTATCGAATCATTGTTTAGGGTGTTTGATGAACACCATAGATGAAATGTCATCACGTGATTCGATGGGTCTTCACCTGGATTTCCATTAAATTTAGGAATATCTGATGGAAGTTTATGAGGAATCGTTGGCCACCAAGGGGCGTAAGCAATTGGATCGTTTGTTAACCGGTGTAAATCGGGTAACTCTAAAGTTGCCACGAATGGTAACTGTTGATTCAGGTTAGGCGAAGCATACCCAGGATACGATGGAATTGCCTGAGCAGTTGGCCTTTGCATACCAGCATAATGTAGTTGATGCTGGTACGACTGGTACGGTTGGTGGACATGACCATTGTAAAGTGGTTGATTTTGACCGTTTTGAATGTATGGCTGTCCACTATTCGCAAATATCTAATGCTCAGAACCTTGGTACACTTGTTGGAATTGTGGTTGTTGGTATTGCACCAGCCACGGTTGTGAAGCCATGTTCTGTTGCGCTATACTAACCATTGGACCAAGGTGTGGGGTAATTGTACCTGTTTGGATTTGTGTCGTCCCACCAGTTGGCGATTGTGGTTGAGTCACAGGGTCAAGGGGCTGTTGCATTACAACCTGAGAAATCTGAGGTTGACATACAACATGCAGCATTTGAACTTGTGACACTGTCACAATAGCCAGTGTAGTAGGTATATTCGACAAAGGTACACATTGTTGCATAGAATACACAACTCTTGGTTGTTGGGGTAGTATAGGTACCCAACCACTTGATGTAACTCCAGTATAACCTGAATACTGTTTTGAACTCCCGTATGGATATCCTCCCGGAGGGGGTAATGAAAGGGCATACTGCCCCCCATACGGCGGTAATCCAGAACTCAAGGGGATTGTCTGCCCTTGGGGACTGGATTGCCCAAATTGACCTCCAAATGGATCAATTTGTCGAGTCTCAACATAAGAGTTGCCGGATATTATTCTGGAGGAACAAATAGGAATGGACCATACTGTCGAAATAGCCCCTGGATGGACTCCTTTTAGCGGTTGTGAGCTAGTTGGGACATATGGTACGCCGGCAAACATTATCAGAGTGATGGCAGGAAGTTCTGTTGTCGCTGTGTCAGTCGACACAGTCCTAGATGTTGACGGTTGTTCAGACATTTTGAGTCTATCCAAAAGATTACCTAGCGATTCTACAGGAACTTCCGCTGGTGATGGACTAACTTCTGATGTCGAAGGAAATAGAGTGACCCCTACTCCAAAATGTGTTGGAGTACTTGCTTGCGGATCTTCTACAATTTCCTTTATTACAATCAAACCAGGTGGAAGGGGAAGACCGTCAGGTCCGTAAAATATTTCTGGTGCCGAAGAAGGGGTTGAATCGACAGCGACAGATGTTTGAGGGGCAAGACTCTCCGAACCGGTTGCTGATGGAACTGGTTCAGTCACACAATTGTTTGCTCTCAGACTAGGATCAGTATCACTGTCCTTCTGTGGTTGTTGAACTTCTTCTATAGAGGTAGGGTTTCCAGAAATGTTTGGAGTAACCGGAATCTCAGATGTTGTTGGAACACTTGTTCTAACTTTAATAGGAGATTTCGAACCGGTTAAACGAGTTCGCTTTGTCCATACTGTTTTCGATTCCGGAGACAAAGACGGTTGACTCGTAAGCCTCCGCGAACGACGGGGTTTCAATTGACTTTCTTCCACGATTGCGGATTACTCGATCAATTAAAATACAAAAGGGGAAAGTGTGTTTCCGAATTAAATGAATTTTTAGACGCTTTAGACAAAACTTGTTTTTTCAATTTTAAAGAGTCGAGAAAAAACAAAAGATGACTCTAGTCGCCTTCGATGTTTTAACGAGCCCGAAGTTGCAAATGCTCAGATGGACTTTTTCCGTTATAGAGTCTGAAAAATACCAAAAGGAACTGCTCTGGAGTTCTAGGTAGAGGGTGTGCCAAACCAATCGCAAAACCGTAGAATACTTTTTAGGGTACGGGCATTCAATCTTCCCGAATGCTGTGTTCAGTGCATTGCGATCAGTAGGGCGGCCGACACGGCTTCCTATGGATAAAGGTTTTATGCCTATAGGGGTCTCCCAATATATACTCGACGGTACGTGGGAGCACAATCCGTACTAGCACTTATTGTCTCTCAGGAGGAATCACCCAACCATCAGTGAGGCAACAGTTACCAGGTTTTACGACGCCGGAACACGTCTGTAGCCTAGACCTCTATGTTGTGCATTAAGTTGCAAAGCGTTGTTAAGTTCATTCAATTTATTTTAGGTTGATCTTTCTTAGAAGTTTGCCTTTTTGGATCACCACGAGATGTAGATACAATTCCTAAATGCAGTCTAAAGATGATAAGCAAGCTTTTATCTCTTTTCAACAATGAAAATCCTAGCTACAAGGGGAAAATAAAGACACAATCTTTTCTCAAAGAGCATAGAGCACACTGTAAATGCACTTTTCCTAAATCAAGCCATACAGACTGTCAAAATGAAAATGCACATATGCATGTATTTGTTTTCACTTTCTTAATATTGATGCCTAAAAAGAAAGTTGTTGTACAAATTTGAATTCGATTTCAAGTGAAAACACAAACAAGTTTCTTTTTGAAATCAAAAAGACGATTACGACACTTTATGATTTTGAAGTAAACACTTATTTCGACACTAGAAATTCATAAATTCAAACAAAAAGACAAAATTAAAAGTGTAATCAACTGTCAATAGCAAACAAACTTACTCCTAAGATCAAAACAACAATTACAACAGGTCTAGATCTAAGGGCGACAGTATGACTAGTTTACTTTTGTAATGGGAAACTGCAAATGATGTAACAAATACACAAAAACAAATACAGTTTCTTTTATACAACTAAGGTGGAATTAAGGCAAAGAAAAGGGGTTTTCAGATAGGTACACACACTGATAACAGGCTGCAAAAATCAGAGACAAAACTGAGCAAAATGAACCAAAGAACCACAGCTGCACAGGGCAAAGGCTGATCAGCGCACCTGTTGCACAGAGAAACTGAATTGCAGCACAGGTATCCCTCTTGGGACCTGTGTTGAAATGCAGAAGCTCTTCACAGAGCCTGCGCTGAAGCAGAAACGAGAATTGTCTCTGGGTTCTGGGTCACGGTTTGCAGTTTAATCTACAGTTTTTGGCCGGATAAAAGCTATCAATAAGGTACAATTAGAGAGATGATTTAAAGGAGGAATAAGAGCTATCACAAAGGGCAATTAGCACATTTGTGAATCAGCTGTTCAGATCATAAACAGGCCCAGTAAATGGACTAGAGTAGCAGATCTCTACTTTGCATTTGTAAATGGCAAATGCAGTTCGATTCTCCACTCCTAAGTTTATGAGAAGAACAACAATAGAAACACAAATAAACTAACTAGATACGATCCCCAGTGGAGTCGCCAATTTGTTGTTGGGAAAAGTATCCATTCAGAACGCCCCTATCCCACTCTAAGGTGTGACAGTGCCTTAGCAACAAACAAGGAAAACTACTTGAGTATTCTTCTTTATGAAATGTAAATGAAGAGGAAGGATGTAACTAACCTATGTCTTTCGCTAGTTTGTTGATCCAATCGCTCTCTCCTTTGTTCGCTTCCCGCTGCCTGCTCCCTCACTGGTCCAGCTTCACCAAGTTCCTGCAAGATCACAGAAGAGAGAAACTACACGAAGATATAGATTTACATTCATAAAAAGCTTAGGATCAGATTAAGCTAAACATGCAAATATAACAAAACATCATTGATACACAGCATGTAGGAAAAACTCAAATAATTTTATTGATATGATAAGAAAGTCCAAGAGGAGATACAACCAAGTGAGTCCCGATCCAACATCTACCTCCCAACAAAGGAATCCCTTCCTCTCCTCCAACAAAGCATAAATCACCCAATACACTAATCTCAATCTCAAACCAACAGCAATTCTCTGCAAAGTACAAAATTTCAGCCTCTGGATCTCTTGGATGAGGGATCCATATATAGATGTAACCAAAGAGGATGAGTTAGCTTATGTTTTGACTTGTGGCTTCTCTCTGTCAGTTCTTGCTTCCACTTGGAGGCTGAGAGCCTCTTACTCATCACTGGTCGAATTCATTGAGGCAAGTGTCATTGAGGAAGATTCTGGAAGCTTCCAGTGTCTGTACACCTCGCGGAATGACACTGCCATTTGGCATTTCTCACTCAGCGCACCCTGGTAGTGCATTTAGGTGCGTTGCAACGCACCTAGCTAGTGTACTGGGGTGCATTGCAACACAGGCAGCTAGTAGAGCATCTGAATTGATCCTGATTTGACTAGTTCTGAGTGGTTTTTGGTGGAGAACTTCTGGGAGGAGCTGTCATTGGTTGACCTTGTTCCTTTAGGGGTAGGAACAACACTTTTAGGGACTTTGGATCCTTTGGATTATGGACATTTCATGCCCAAAGCTGTAAGGCACAAAAATGTCTATAACATACAGGGATGTAAATCAAGCTTGTCTAAAGGACGACTACCCTACACTCTTCATCGACCAAATAATTAATGAATGTGATGGATGCGAAGTCTTTTCATTTATGAATGGATTTTCTAGATACAATCAAATCAATATCCCCCCACAGGACCAGTCGAAGACTGCATTTATATGTCCATGGGGCACATTCGCATATCGAAAACTACCTTTCGGTTTGAAGAATGCAGGGGCAACATTTCAGAGGGCAATGAACTACGCCTTCCACAACATCAAGCACATTGTTCAACTGTATCTTGACAATTTACTGGCTCATTTGGAGAAGCAGACTGATCATCTGCAGCATTGAAGAGCTATATTTCTACGTTGCTGACACTACAAGATACCACTCAATCCACACAAGTATGTGTTTTGTGTTGGTTCTGGTCAATTACTTGGTTTTGTAGTTTCTAAGGATGGAATTCGACTTGACCCATGTAAGGTTAAGGCAATCATCGACGTGCCTCCACCTTCAAATTTTCTTTAGATTCAGAAACTCCAAGGGAAAGCAAACTTTCTAAGGAGGTTCATTCCAAATTACGCCAAACTTGCTAAAGGTTATACACGTCTTTTGAAAAAATAAGTACCCTTCGACTGGGATCAAGTTGTACAAGCTTCCTTTAATGCTTTGAAAAGTTCCCTAGTAAAAGCATCATTAATGTATGCTCCTGACTATCAAAAAGACTTTAACTTGTATCTCGCTGCCACAAATACAACCATCGTAATGGTTTTAGTACAAGAAGACAATGGAATAGAACATCTTGTGTATTATTTAAGCCGCAACTTAAATGATATGGAAAGAAAGTACTCCTATGTTGAAAAGCTGGCTTTGGGAGCTGCTCAAGCAATAGAGAGATTTCGACACTATATACTCTTTCGCAAAACTACCATCTTGTCAGATTGCAACCCTATGACCTACATCCTATCACGTCAATTTCTAGAGGGCAAGTATTCAAAATGGATAGCCATTTTGCAAGAGTTTGATCTGGAATTCACCAAATCCAAATCAAAGAAATCTCTAGTCTTTGTGGAGTTACTTTGTGACCTCCCATTGTCGTCCAATGATTTAACATCTAAAGCATCGATCGTGGATGTAACATTGTTTTTGATATCATCAAGTGACCTGTGGTATGGAGATATACTAATCTATCTCCAAACCCAAACCTTTAGGCCTAACACCTCTCGCTCAAAACAACGATGTACTTGATACCAAGCAAAAGACTACATGATTGTCGGTGATACACTTTACCGTCGTGGTGTCAATACAGTTCTCCAAAGGTGCCTCATGCATGACGAGGCCGAAAAAGTCCTGAATGACTATCATTTAGGCGCATGTGGGGGGCATCTATCTGGTTACGCTATTGCACAGAAAATCTTACAAGCTGGTTACTTCTGGCCTACTATCTTCAAAGATTGCATAATAGCAGTCATAAGTTGCCATGCTTGTCAAATTTTTGATCGCAAAACCAGATTACCACCTGCACCACTACATCCAGTAGTTGCTGTTGGGCCATTCGCCAAATGGGGCATAGATTTCATGACATGTAACCCCACCTCGGCCGGGGGGCATGGGTATATCATAGTCACTATTGACTATTTTACAAAATGGGCCAAGGCGATGCCTACATTAAACAACAACAGTGAAATGACTGCTCTTTTATTTTTCAATCATGTAGTCTCTAGGTTTGGTGTTCCACAGGCTATAGTCACAAATCATGGATCGCATTTTCGCAATCACATGATGGTTGAATTGACTGCCAAATTAGGACTGTCCCACGATAGTTCTACTCCATATTATCCATAGGCTAACAGACAGGTTGAAGCGATCAACAAAGTCCTCAAGTGCATGCTGTAGAGAATGATTGGAGTCCACAAACGGGATTGGAATTTAACCCTGTACTCAAATCTATGGGCATATAGGACCTTGGTGAGAAATGCAATCGGATTTATGCCTTTTCAATTGGTGTATGGCCTGGAAGTTGTCTTAGCAATTTAGTGTGAGATTTCATGTCAAAAGCTCGCAATCGATCTACTTCCCGAAACTTCAGAGGAAGAGGCTCGTTTTTTGGAACTAATCCGCTTGGATGAAACACATCGTGACGCTGCGCTGGCTAACAAAGCGCATACGAAACGTGTCAAAGCGCAATTTGACAAAAATGTCAAGCCTCGTGTCTTCTCAGAAGCTGACCTGGTCTTACTCTATGATCAGAACTCTGATAAATTGGGAGCAGGTAAGTTCCAATCATTATGGATGGGCCCCTACGTTGTTAAATGTGTATTAGCAAAAGGAGCATACGAGCTGGTAGATTATGATGGAATTCCACTACTGCAACCCCAAAACGGGTTGTATCTTAAGCGATACTATGCTTGATCAAGTGTAGTAATCTCTTTATAGATATGCTTTTGTTTCATTTTTGTTTTCGTCAAGAGTTGTCATTTTGGTTAAGTAATCCACTTTTCATTTATTGCAGATGTTGGACTTTTTGGAAACATTCGTTGGGTACATCAACGAAGCTAGTCGTAGAATGCGAAACCTATCTTTAGCAGCCTGGGCCATCTTTGATCCAAGCGGCAAGTTAGTGAGTTTCAGAGGGATATGTATTGGTCAATCAACGAACAACATCATTGAGTACAGCGCATTGATGGAGCTTCTCTCTAATGTCATTTCACATGGCATACACTGACTTGTTGTTAGGCTAGATTCGCAACTTGTCATTCTACAGCTTGATGGCGTCTATTTAGTTCAGAACCCAGCTATCTATCGTATGTTCTTAAGGATCAAGATTTTGGAAAGACAGTTTGATTCCATTCAATATCAACACATTTCCAGAAACTTAAACCTATTAACTAATTCATTAGCGAATTATGTGTTAGATAGACATTTGCAGCATTTGTAAAGAAAAGCATTACATATCAACATTTTCAACTGGATCACATAACTTAACCAAAATAAACACTGAAAATCAAAAATATATAATTGTTTATAGTTTCACATAATGTTTTGTGTACAAGGCAAAATCAGTCATGCGACCAAGAAACTCAAAAGTAAATGCAGAAAGTCATCCTATACTAATGATGCTGGTGATGGCATGTCACCGCCTATGTGATCATACGCAAGAGCCTAGTCTATCGACTTGGAACGCCAGTAGTATGGTGTTGTAGCCTCAGAGGTAACTCCTCGGTCCTCACATCCTGAATACCAAGGTAAGACCCTCGATCTGATCCTACAATATGGCCAAGGTCTTTGCTATGTCCAGATCATGAAGGACAACCCTCCCTACAACCTCTCCTGTTAGAACACCAGCTATCGCCCTTGGGCGTGCCGCTGGTCACACTGAACCAACATCTACACAAGTACATGGGTTCAATTAGTCTTGATAAATCACAAAAATATTATAAAACTAATAAACAAAGATATGGTCAAATCATCTTTACCTATCACACCCCACTGCTCGCCAGCCGGCAACGCCAAATCTGGGTCACCTCAGAAGTCCATCCCGACATATGGATACTCTGAGAAGACCATCTCCTAATGGTTGAACCACTCAAAGAAGGCATCAGAGAAAGTAATTTGTGGCTGACCAACATGTCTGGCCATGAGATCAACCCATCTCTGCATCTTGGGTTCCCTCGGTGCTGGCAATCCTAGTGAAATATGCTACGACTGCATCAGTGGGATCCTCTCTAAGGAAAAAGCAGTCAAAATGGAACCGTATCCAAAGTTCTTGGATCTTCAATTCTTTATGTTAGAGAGTTGTTCTTTTATCACCGAAAGTACTGCCTCACACTAGTTGAATACCTTCGGTTCCAAGCATTCTAAAGCATACTGCACATAAGATCTGTTTGCCAAATGAAGAGCTGCACTACTAGCCAATCTAGCAAAGGTGAATAAAATGGTCCTTAGAGACTAATCAGTGACGTCCCGGATATTGATCTTGCCATCTCTACTAGGTTGAGATCCATCTCTACAAAGCTGACAGATATCATCTCTCACCGATTCGCCCCCATGGGCAGATCCCGACAATGAAAGAGGGGCACCACACCTCGATAACCCCGTCAAAAAGTAGATATCCTTGACTTTCACTGGAATATATTTGCCTATAATCTAGAATACCTGGTTGATCAGATCCCATGCATCGAGAAAATACTACAACAAACTGATTTGTTGCCTCATGCTAGATATGCAGAAGAATTTGAGCAAACCACAGTTTCGCAATGAAGTAATAGTACCCTAATCATGTAAAGCAATCACGCCTTCTTCTTCATGCTCGCGTTCAGGCCATGTAATGACCATCTTGATCTAGTAAATATCTGAGTCATAGACAAAAGATGAATTAGGATCCAAATTTGAGAAAAAACAGGAAAAAATTGCATGAAAAATTACTGTGCAAAGTTTCCCTTCTGCGCCCATCGTACCTTGCCTTTGGACTAGGTGAGATGCATACTGATTGGCCAGTGTACAGGTCAGTATGCATCGCACCTTTCGATATAGGGTAGGTGCGATGATGGGAGAACGATTTCTTCAAACTCCAAGGGCTCAGAAGAAAGAGAAAACTTGCTCAAAATCAGAAAAAGATGGAATGAAAATGAAGAGATCAGGGTTAGCTCCTAACTCGTCCCGACGGCGTGGAGAATAGTCCACCGGATCTCCCGAAATCAGCTGATGAAGTTTTGAGGGGGAAAACCACTCCAGAGCTCCAAAATCCCAAATTTGAAATGAAATGGTAAAAATGAGAGGTAAAACTACTTTTTATGTTACTATTCACATACTTCAAGTAAAATTTTAGTTTTTTATTCATTTTTCAGTGATATATGTGTATATTTCTAATCAATTTGATGGAGCAATTGAGCAGGTTGAACAACCGAGAAAGAAATCTAACGTGTTAAATGGTATACTGAATATCTTTGACTAATATCAAGAGCAATGTTCCCGCAAGGTTCAAGCTTGTTAAAAAATAAACTTGCACTGAGCATATTTTTTTCCTGGTTTAAGCTCATTAAAAAATGAAACCACCTTTGGTAAATAACCTTTGTGATCATTTTGGTATCAGCCTTTCTGAACCTTGGTTGTGTTCCTACCATCACCTCCATTCATTTGGCTGATCATACTCTTCCACTTTATTGTTTACCCTTTTGAGGAACAGCTGTGAGGAGTGATTCTAATTGCCACCCTCTTCACACTGCCAAGTTTTGAGAAGTTCCAAACTTACCTGGAACGAGTTGCTACCCAGAAATACCACTCGTTCCTCTAAAACGAGTCCCGTTTAAAATCCTTTTAGACTCATTAAATATAAAAATATTTTCGAGCCATTAGCCTTTCCAGCTCGTTAAAGTAAGGGGAATGCCATCCCTCTCATATATTTTAATCTTTTTGGACTTGAGGTATTATTAAACAAAAAGATCAAGCACTTGTCTTTGTCGGCTCGTTAAAACTATCGAAATGTCATCCCTTTCATATTATTTTACACTTTTTCAGACTTAAGGGGTTATGCCATGAAAAAGGACTATTGGAGTCTCATTTTCATCCCTTTTCAAATTCTCTAAACATTAAAAGGACCGAGTTATATTTGTCGTTAAACTTGTTAAAACAATAGTGACAAACTTGTCCACCCAGACAAGAACGAGTCTCACTGACGCTAGGCTTGCTAAGCAAAAAGAAATAGGTTTGCCCAAAGCGCAAATTATAGACCAAGCATATGTTATCCTCGTCAAGGTTGAAAAAAATAAAGAGGTACTGGTTAGCAATGATTAGGGAAAAATGGGAAGAAAAACTTGAAGAATTTTATTGGTAGAAAGTCGCTCTTGAACATGACACTTTCACTCCATCATCATGATTGAGTTGGGTTGGGATTTTCCATTCACCATCACCATTGGTCCTCCATACCATCCATGGGGTTAACGCTACCAGTCCATATCAGTGTTGTTGACATGTTCAAGAGAAGTCATTTAGAGAATTCACCATCCAGCAAACGCCTCATCCACTACAATACCTCCACCCTTCATTTTTCATGACTGCCATTCCTGAACCTTATATCATCAGATTGTTTTCACATCCACAAAAATCGTTTTCTCCATTTCACATTGTAGATGTGGGATACATCAAGGCCCTCCTATGACAGGTCACTTCTTGTCGACATCAACTCATTATCCAAGAAGTTGACTTAGAAACAACCCTTTCAGTACTTTGAAGCTTGCATGCCCCAATGACAAGTTTCTCACTTCCGGCGATAGGTTTACATCAATGACCTTCGACCGAAAGACTTTGCTTGGTGTTCGATATTGGCTCATATATTCACACGACATGAATTATACTATAGTACCTTGAGGGTCATCATCATTATCGGTGACTCCTCTCACATCTGTTAACAGCTTACATTATTGGTTGGTAATCAGGCGATGTCTTTCCATGTTCGACTTCAGAACATCTTTTCACATGGATCAACTTGTACATCGAGTGAAGATTGAACGAGTTCTAAAGACCCTAGATCTAGTTTCATCCATCCGGGCTGCGATATATTCAGGAAAATAAAAACATCAATTGTACACAGAAGCTGCACAGATAGTCACCTAAGCCAAGGAAGATGACTCTTCATGCGAAGAATCACCAGTCTGCAACAGTAGACATTTGTCTCTCCTATGTACATGAAAATGAATTTATAAAGCTAAGCATGGGAATTCCCACCTCAGCTAGATCATGAAAATAATATGATGATGATGTATTGTATCTTATACAGGTCACCTTCCAGTATGAATACCTCAGATCCTCATGATAAAGCATTTCACCCGACATCAGAAGATTTACGACCTCATGCTTTAGGGGGCAGCTGTTATAGACATATTTGGGCACTGCAACCTCAAAATCACATGTCCATAAACTAAGGGCTTTTTAGTCCCTAAAATTTTTGTTTAATACCCTAAAGGATCATGGTCAACTGATTACATCATTTCCCAGAAGTTCCACTTGAAAAACTACTCAGAACTGGGAAAAACTGGACCATATAGACTGTGCCATGGGCAAGGTGTGATGCATACTTGCTGCCAAACTATCCAGGTGTGATGCATACTAAAATGGCCTTCTGTGGGGTGTGATGAGCGATAATAGAAAAATGGCAGAGACAGTTTGCTAAGTGGATGATCATGGAATCTTCCAGAAACTTCTCCTATGACACTTGCCTCCCTAATTCACCCAAGGATGAGTAAGAGATCAATGAAATCTCCAAGTGGAATGAAGAACTATCAATGGAATGACACTAATCAAAAACCCAGAGCTAACTCACACCCTTGCAAGACATATATAAATGGATCCCTCATCTGAGAGATCCGAAGGCTGGAATTTTGTATTTTGTAAGGAAGTGTTGTTGGTTTGTTGGTGAGAAGAGACATTGCATTGTTGGGTGATTTGCTTATTCATGAGGTGAAGAGGGCTTCTACACTGGGAGGATGATGCTGGATCAGACAGCTGGGTTGTAATCCTCTCTTTCACTATTAATAAAGTTCTTTGAGTTTTCCTCCATATAATCGTGTGTTTATGAATCTTATTGTTTATGAATGCAATTGTATGGTCAATGTGTTTCTGATTCCACATTGTTTATGATGTTTTAGATGGAGATGCTTTGATAGTTTTCTATTACTTTGACTCTACAGGTACTCTTTGAAGTAGAACAAGTAGGAGAGGAGTGGCAAATTCTATCAAGGAAAGGAGAAATCAAGCTAGGATCAAAGCGAGAGATCCAGGTTGGTGCTCTCTTCTTCCCTCTAATCTATCACACTTAAGGGAACTCTTGAAAGGCTTTCATTGTTTGTTTCTAAGATAGCTACCCACCTTAGTGGGACTAGAAGTTCAAATTGACACTAGTTTTCCCTAAAACAGACACCAGCACAGCATGTGCTTAGTGGGAGCATGGATGGTATAGTGAAAATATGATCCAAAGGGGGAGATTTGGTCTACCCTTTTCCCTTGATGTTAAAGGGGGAGAGAATCACCATGTTGAATAAAAATTATTTGATGTATCTAACAAGTTTGTATAGGTTGAGGTGATCAACACAAACATGGTTTCCATCAAGTCCAAAGGGAGAAATTATTGGCATTATTATGCATGTGTTGTCCTTTATGGAAACTCACTTGTAACAGAACAAGTATACGGTAACTAGATGAATCCACCAGTCATTTTAGAGGTGACAGAGTGATGGAATATGCTAATAAAATAATGGGACAAAGGTTTACAGATCAGAATCAAAAGTTTGATAAAGGTGAATATTTGAAGATCTATACATGGGTTCGTCAAGGCCAGGCAATTTATACACATAGGTACAAAGAAGCAAATTCGCGTAAATGTTGGCGCACTAATTTAAGAATTCCAAGGGTCCTTACCATGTTATTTGCTAATGCTCTAACTATACAAGAAGGTGGAGATCATAGTTCTAAGTGTGCATGTGAAAGGTTTTTTGATGAATAGTTCAATCTGAAGTATATTTGCATTGTAAGGGCCATAGTTGACACATAGATCTGAAATAATTATGCACTGATGATTACAATGATGGATCAAGATCATGAGACCTAAAATGAATTTCCATTGTATGATCTTCTCATGGAATGACTAGATCTAAGTATTGACATGTGTTTTAATATATGAATATTATGATGCGTGTCTTTTTGAAGTTTTGAAGAGCTGCATCATTTTAGGTCAAAATTTGCATATTTTTACACAAGTGGGTCTCAGTTAAGCAACGTATACATGCGAGTTCATTTCTTCAAAGTCACGTATATACAGGAAGAATTTATATTCATAAATGATTGATTAACTTGATCAATTATGTTGTATCTTTGTTGTCTGTCAGTGATGTCGTCATGTTGATCTGGGTTGAGTGATAATGTGTGAAGTAGAATTGATTGAATGATGAAGTTGAATTTGGTTACATGTTGATTGGTTGAAAAGATTATTGATGCTGCTAACAATATGAGGGTTCTGTAAGCTAACATAATATTTCAGAATAACTCTAGTCAGCTCTATGTTTGATTCAGAATTACAAGCTTTTAGTACATTGAGGTCTATATGCAAGTTTCTCTACAGAAAAGCATGTATACACGTGGGTTTCCTTAAGTGAAGTAGCATATACATATTGGCATATGAATGATCATGTTTGCAATTGATTATATGTGTTTATGCAGTATTCCGAGTTCAGTTCTATGTTCTGGTTACAGTGATCTCACCATTATGTTTGAATTAAGTTGGTGTTTTCTTCAGTTGATCTACAAGTTGTCATGTATCAAAGCAGGGGGATCCATTGTGAAAATTTATGAAACATGGCCATGGATGTTGCTGAGGGTTGGAGCCTTCAGTGAGGAAGTTGAAACTTTCTACTCGTAGTAGATGGTAATCAGATCATGGGCTTGGAGCTCCCTCCCAATAGGAGATGGAGAACAAGTGAGGGTTTTAGCCTTCAACAAGTGGGTTCTTGTGTACTGGCATGAGTCTGCACCAACAAAAGAATGTAAGAAGTTTTTGATAATAATAAGTTTGAAGAGTGAGACAACAACAACAATGGTTTTCTCTTACATTGGGTTTCCACCTTAAATCCTAGTGTTCATATGTGTTTCTTATGTGTGATACTTTACTCTCTTCTTACTGCACCTCCTTACTGGTTATCAAATGCCTCATAAATCTCTTACATTCTGGTTTAAGTTTAATAGATAAATAGTTAGTTGTTTTACAAGTTTACTAAGCATACACTAGTTTCTTTTCCAATAGTCGCATACATATGTGAGTTGGGTTCAATAAAGTCACGTACATATCTCAGAAAAGAAAATTATTATTGTGAATTTTTTAAAATACTGATTCACGCCCCCTCTCAGTATTTTTCCCAACAGCATGTAGCTTTTTTCTATCATGGCATGGGTTTTTCCAAGTGTGACAATGTTCTTCCGCCTAGCCTTGCCATTTCCTGATAACTTTGATGAGATGGGTTCTCATATTTAGTTAATGTGGGATGGCCAGATCGATTTGAAGATGGGTGGGGTGAATCTCCGAAATGACAAACACACGGCCTAATCGTCCCTAAACCGGACTGTGGATCATGGTAAAGTCAATGTCCTAGTAACCCCTGAACCAGACTGTGGGTTATGGTAAAGCAATAATTGTGTGCCTCACTGGGCTCAGGAATCCTTGATGGTGAATGAAGGGATATGTGATAAAGCCAAGAGGTGGATTTCTCTATGTTGGGCCTAGTAGTCCCAAGATGGAATTTATGGTAAATCCTGGAGATTGTGTCTCGCTGTAGGGCCTAGTGATCCCTAGATCAGATTGTGGATTACAGTAAATCCTAACAGATTAGGAGGCACTCAAATTCCTCATGATGTAGGTGGAGAAATTTAGTGGAATCCATGTTTATTTGGTGCTTTTGGTGTGTTCTATGAGTCCCACATTCATGCTTGGAATATGAAACAGGGGTGATTGGCTGAAGAGAGACTTGGCTAAGTGAATCTATGGTCAGGTGGAACGTGTTAGTCCCATCTCCAGTTGGCCTATTGCATCATTAATTAAAGCTTATTTCTCCTTATATTTCTGTGAGTATTTTGATGGATTATATTTGGTCTACATGGTTGTACTTTCAAGAGTATTTCTGTTGTTATATGTTTGTTTTATGACAACAGCTATGTATGGCTCTCATCAAGTTTTTACTTGTCGATGAAAGGATAATTTATCTATATCCGAATAGATTATAATGTAGCCAATGACAGGGGGGAACAATGGTTCATAGCAATTCTCAGATAATTATGAGATCCCTACACTTAATTCTGTTGTTTACACCTCTAGGTTACATGTTGATGATATGTTTGACGAAATGTTTGTCATGGCTAGTAGGGGTCTCATTAAGGTCTTGTTTAAATTATTTATTTTTCATCATTGTTTCCCTATTATTTGACTGATCCTAAGCTATCATCCAAATCTGGGTGGTGACCTAGATTCTGGGCCTAAAACAATGGCTCAAATCGCGGGGATGCTGGCACAAAACTGGAAAATTGGGTCTGTAGACATTGACAAGAAATTTTGTGAGAGAGAATATGGGTTTTTGGACGTTGTCATGACTATATAATGAGAGTAGCTCATGCTTAAGATGTCCAAAAAATCAGTGGGACCTAGGGACAGGATGTTTGAGTTGTTAGCATGTCTCCTAAGGGTTTTGTTGCTGATGTGGATAGGATGGTTGATGTGTTCCATCCACTAGTACAAAATGGCTAATTAGTTACTGAAACGACGACTAAAATTTACATATAAATGACTTTTTTTGAGTCGATGACCAATAGTAGCTAATTTATAGTATCTTATAACGCGGCCAACTTTTAGTCATTTTTCTAGCTTAGTCATTAATTGATTATCTCAATTTTATTATCTAGTAGTATATTTAGTCATAAATTAAGTTATTGATTTAGTAATTAATTGCCACAATTAATGACCAAATATACAAAAAAGTATATTACTATATGATCATCTGAGAAAGCCAATTAATGACCAAAGAAATATGACCAAAATGTTGGTCGTGTTATAAGATACTGTAAATTAGCTACTAATAGTCATATATATGCAAATTTTAGTCATCGTTTGAAACCAATTAATGACCAAAGAAATAAGACTAAACTTTTGTCAAGTTATAAGATATTGTAGATTAGCTACTAATAGTGGTATATATGCAAAACTTAGTTGTCATTTGTAATGAAAAATTAATCATTTGTAGTAGTCATTTATATTTTTTTGGTAGTCTCATATTCATTATATAAATGACTAATTTAGTAGTTTAGATTCATTTCATTTATTTTCATTAATAATCATTACAAACAACTAATTTAGTCGTATATTCATTTTGTTTGTGTTCATCAGTAATCAATATAAACTACTAATTTATTAGTTTTAGATTGATGTTATGTGTTCATTATTAATCAACATATATTAATTAGTATTATTTTGCAACTAAATTAAAAAAACATCATAAATGTGAATTGGTTCATCTAATATGAAAATTCAAAATTACATATGTTAGTTAAAATACTAAACAATATCAGGTGCAACAATAAATAATTTCAACCACAGAAATTGTATTATATGAAATGTCAAGTATTACAATATGAGTTTCCAACTTAACATTGGCTAGACTACAATTTACACATGAAATGTTGTTTCATCACTATAAAACATTATCATTGTGTTGTCAAGTTATTGCAAGTGAATTCACCAACTATGAAGACTTGAACATCAATCTTTATGTGTGTGTCTTATGCGGGATATTGGCTTTAAGGGTACCACTAGACCGATTCTCTTCTCTCTCTTTTTGCATTTGTCGCTCCAGTGTTAGTGTTCTCCTCTTTCTTCAAATCTTGCTGCTTACCATCAATACTGAGTTCCTTTTCTGAAAACAAAAGAACCTAGAATGTAGAGTGTAAGACATGAAAGATGATGAACACTAGAATATAAATGAAAGTATACTATAAAGGATTTATATTACATATACCTCAACATCAACAATGTTAAA
The DNA here is from genome assembly GCA_031772625.1 of Pinus tabuliformis. NCBI lineage: Eukaryota > Viridiplantae > Streptophyta > Pinopsida > Pinales > Pinaceae > Pinus > Pinus tabuliformis. The sequence continues at coordinate 534,574,639 of CM062809.1, read as the reverse complement.
GCCATTCTTCCCCATAAGAGCAAGAAACTCGAACAATTTTTCTTCAGTTGAGCGATAGTGACCACTATGTGGCCAGATGACCTGTATAAACAAATTAAAGTTACCATAGAAAATAACACCTCAGTAACTTAGTATTCAACCTTTAGGAAAATCTTAGGCACAATCATGCCAACTAAGTTACATACTAAAAATCTTAAGCTGTAAATAACTTGTTAAAACAAATAATCTAATGTGTGATGTCTAATCGTTATCATTTTATTTGCAACAACAATTTGTTGTCTAATGCATGAACTTGCTCAAGTATATAAACAACATATTCTCAAATAACAACATGAAAGTAAACTTTTATAATAATCATGAAAATATCTCAATACAAAACAGTTAAAAGGATTTCAATAAATATCGTGTAACATTAATTTTATCTTCAAGCTTTGGTTGTTGTTTAAACAGACATAATACCATGTACTTTCAATTTCATATTTAAATTACAAAGAAAAATCAGAATAAAAGTTCAAAATACAATCAAACAATAAAGGAAGGATATCATGGAATGGAAATTGCAATTATAAAAAAAATTGTTTACCTATCCATCGATATCTTATCACGCATTCCTAAAACATTTACTTGCCCACAATAACCATTAGGTGAAATAATCACAACATTAAAAACCATAGGAATAATTACTGGAAACATTTCCAAAGTCGATGGCTGAAGTTCCTGAAGGATCTCCAACAAAAAATGAATCATATCCAAGACATGATATCTATATTATCTCCCCATCCTTTTTACAATCACATTTCATGTAACCTGCCCACACGAGAGTCAAGTAACAATCAAATGAAGGAATCGACATTTGTTTTTATCTTTTATATGTATAAACTTTGAATATAATTTGTTTTGGTAACATATTAATTCGTATTTAAAGCCTTCCTATCATGAGAATGTATCAATCAAGTAGAACATCAAAAAAATTGACCTCAATGAGGTCCTCTAGCAATTTATACAATATCAATATTTGTGTTGCTGTGATATCTTGGATAAAAGAAAGAACATATCTGCAAACGAAAAAGCCATGTATTACTTATGTTCAAACTATGTCTATGGTGTATTCTTAGGTAACATTTTAATTTGTTCCTCTACCTTTACCAAAGTGGATTGTAGCTTGGTTAAAGTCTTTATCCTTTCATTCGACATCAATTTCCACAAGATAAATGTCACACATTATTCTTTCCCATTTCTCACCACGCTAGATATGATAAATTGAAAGGCACATAAAAGCAAGAGAAAACCATTTTCTAACCAAAACAAATAAACAAACAATGCCTCTAATAAAACTTCACACCTTAGAAATTACTCTGCTACGTGTTTAGACTAAATGTGATATTCTTTCAATCATCTTTAGGTCATATTTAATGGGATATTCGTATTTTTACCATGATTTCAATTTGGTGCTAAAAGAAATATATAGATCCAAGTTATTATCAGTGAACTTCAAGTATAATTCAAAAAAATAATGTCATTATAAGGTATGGAGAGAGAAACATCTTCATAACTAGGATTCTCTATTTTAGTTTGGTTTGAGTTGAGTTGGTATTTGAATATATAGTGTTCTCTAAAGAAGTGAAATAGAAAGATGAGAATCGAAATAACCCTGTGAATTTTTAATTAATTCACATTATATATCTCTAAAATAGCCAGGTCATCCTTCTCTGCTATTTGATAGATATTTATTGGTATAGAATAATAATGAACTAACTATCAAACACAATGATGAAATATATTAACCAAGGAAAGAAAAATGACATGGCTTTGGTATTTGTGTGCTCGAAGGAAATCCAACAATGGTTGTGTTATTTATTTATCATGAAATAGTATTGAAGACGAATGTTGGTTCAGAAATTGAACTCTGTTACTAATAGTATAGAGTCATGTTGGGTAAGGAAAGGATGAATTGAAGGGCTCAAGGTATAGCTCTAATACATAGTTATCCTTGTAACTACAAAATGCATAGCTATCATCACTTCCTTATCCAGGTAAAAATAAAAGTGAGTTTGTATTTGTGCACTTGTGATATATATGAAAAAGAGAGCACTAGTGGAAATAAAAGTGTGTTGTCCCATCATTCAACCTAAAAGAAAACTTATATATTCATTTGTTTACTAAAATGGAAATCAAATGTAAAACCCACTCAACTTGATGTTTACATGACATAGTCATAATGAACTAGTACAATAGAAGCATGCTGACTCATAAATAAGAGATGATAAAAAAGAATAATGGAACATTATTTCCTGCCACATAATTGGCATGAATAAAATTTCCATAGAATTCATCCAAAAAATGAGAAGAACTTATGGAAAAAGAACATATCATTAGTGTTTTGTACCCTCTTTAACACATGTAGCCTAGGGAAGTAGAGGAGGGAAAATGTAGCAGGATTCCAATTGTGTGGGATATAAAAACATAAATGTGGAAAAACACGCCTGCCAATTCACAAAATCTCATTCTAAATAATAGAACATGTTGAGGATAGTAATGATGAAAATAGATCATGTATTAAGATCAAGCCCCTTATTGGTCATCAATTAGCAAGGTGGCTGGTAATTTTTACTCGTAAAAAAAAATATCATAATTAGTGTAATGACTGTGTGGATCCTTTTGTGAATTTTTCTACATTTATATTATGGCATCCTTGCAAGAGAGAGTGATGAAAGTTCTCCATGTTTGGCCAGACTTGTTTCTCCTTTCATATGCTTATGTGAATGGACGGAGAGATACCTTTCTTCGGTTTGGAAATTCATGTGTCCCTCCCTTTCATTAAATATGTGGAGATGCCCCACCATTAAAGGACCTTGATAGTTCTGAATCCAATCTTATAGACATAACAAATGGATCTGGTCCAAATAGAGATGTTTCTATGATTATTGGAGAGGGAGCAACAACTCGAGAATTGTTTATAATTCCTCTTGTTGATCTTGAAAGATAGTGTAGGAAAAATGGTTTATCTATTTGTGGTGGTAGGGAGGTAATTTTTTTTTGATTTCTTAGCTCAGAAGAAGAAGAGAAGCATAAGAAACAAGATCACGATGAGGATTTCAGGTATGGGTATAACTTTGCAATTGGAGGGAAGCATGCAAGAGAAAATGATGCTTATATACAATTGGGAGGGGAAAGGTGGAGCATGGGTGAAGTAAGAAAATCCATATTTATGATAATAAGGACTATATATCATTATCATTATCTAGGAAAAATGTTCAGGAAGAATCATCTTTACAATCATGGGTTGAGGAACGTGAATTAGTGGATGCCTCTTGCAGTGGAACTTTACCAAAAAATGTTGGTGTCGTGATGGTAGTGTCATGTGATGTGGCCCCAAAAGTTCAAAATATTCTAGGAAATGTCAAGGAAAATTTCTTTTTGTACTCCTTAACTAATATTTCGCTCCATCCACATTTTGATAGACCAATTATCAAGATCATAGAATGATCTTTTCTTTAATGAAGGAGTCCAAGGGCTAACAGTTTAAGGATATGATAATTTTCTTTTAAATGGACAGCCTTGTCTGACTTGCAAGGAATTGGCTGTCAAACTTGCTGCCAAGCCAATGTTATTCACATGTCAAAATTTTGAGTAGGACTTGGGGTTGAGTTTGAATGAGAGGATTTTTCTTAATACTGTTTAGTCAAGGAAAAGAACTAAATTCAAAATCCATTTAAATTATGATTCATGAAGCATAGTAACAGAGTTGGTGAGCTTAATAGGGCTTATCCTTATCGTGATGTATTACATTCAAATGGCATGAATGCATGAATTTAAAAAGGTTGAGATATGATATAAATCTTGGGAAATTTTGAGCAAATAAATAACCCAAACTTGACACATGAGATATGATATAAATCTTGGGAAATTTTAACCAAATACACAACCCAAACCTTAAACCTAGTAGTGTGAAATCCATTGTTTGAAGTGTGGCTACTGAAGACAAATTTCTTAAATACTTTTAAAATTTAACATACAAATAATTTATAAAAGCATGGAATTTCATTGTCAATGAAATGTAAAACCGGATAACAACTAAAGAGATAACCTGCAATGACAATCCAAAATCGACAAGGCACATTGGACAAATGTTCAAAACAAATTGGGAACATCCTAATCCTACAACTTGCTCATCTAAAGCAACCGAAGATGTTACCTTGCCTTTGAAACATGGAATATTAATGATATATATGACAAAAAGATAAAGAATTAAAACTAACTATTAGAACTAGCGCAAACAATGAATGATAAACAAAATGAAAATGGGGCAAACTGTCGCATACCCACTCCATGAGACTGCCATCTGCTTCCATAATCGATGTTGCCCAAGACCAAGCAGGTCATTCCAATGGTATCCACATCCTCGTATCCACAGTAGAATTCATCCTCATATGCACATACAACCTGCATTGGTCATACCCTTTCGTAAAGAAAAAAAAAAGAAAATTAAGCCCAAAATCGTTTTTACTGGTCAACGGTTTAAAGATTTTGAAGCGTGTATTTAAAAAGAAGATTCTCATACCAATATCCTTTCTTGCTTTGAAAATATATTCAAATACATCACTTCCTCCAAAAAATTTACATATTGTGGATCCTCATAATTCAAGCCATCAATTAAATGAAGTTCTATACTCTCTAGAGCAGGGGTGCTATGAAGAAAGCAACCTGATACTATGATTTCCCTATAATGAAATTCAGTTATGTATACATAAACCTATATATACAGAGATGAGAGAGTGGGGATCTGAGATGTCGAGGTATGGGATATTTTGAAAGTTCCTGCATTGCATTTCAAAGCCAGAATAAGCCAACTCTGCACTCATTTACGAGGTAAAAGACATAAATATTCATTATGAACATCATGGGAAAAGACCATGGAAGAATTTTATGGTGTTTTCACATCTTATAGCAGGTTAAATTTTCTAAGTTAGGTAGTGTATATTTTCAATAAGGAATAAATAGGAAACAAATTTGTTACTTGCTTTTGTTTCATATCTATTGGATATACTGAATCTGCAAACAAGACATAATAATGAACGAAAACATAATAGTCAACCTAAGCTACATCAATATATGCTTTGTATAATTTTTTTTTATGCTATGCATGACAACTAAGTAGAAAATGCAAACATTCTTAAACATTGAAACATGATGTTCATTGCACATGTAAAATAAAAGCATAAATTTTGTTTATACCAAGATAAAGTTGTCACCCATTAACAAACATCGGAGATTAGGAAGCCTCTCGAACAACAAATTGAGAAGACACATATTTATTTAAGCAAAGGCACACAACATATGACCAAATGCTTTAATGATTTAAAGCTCCCCATCATCTCAATCAATATGTCCACAAAGAAATTGTATGCATTATCGGGATATGAGTCCATTTCCAGTACAGTCAAATTATTTCCCCATTGCATATTGAGTCTCAAGATAGAGCATGAAATCTCTTGAAACAGTGTCCCATTCACTGTCAAATATTTTATCATGGCCCTGCATACACATATAAGACAACCTACATTTACAGTGGTTTATAGTTTATCCACATACAACTTGCATTTACACTAGTTTCATTGTAAAGTGTTGAAAGTAATAGTAAAATCCAGACTTACATGGTTATAGTTTGAAGCAATGCGATTGAAGAGGTTTTTTCCATATCTAGTGGTCGTTTGATGTAAATTCAGTGATTCCTCTACTGAGGACCACAAAAGCAGGGAGTGCACAGAAGGTTGAATACTGACAATCAAATATTCTTTATGGTTTAGCTAGTCAAGTGGGGCATCTGATCAAATTGGATGAGCATACAGTTAAGCTTCAAAAGGGGTCCTATGAAAGTTCTTTTAAATGATATCCCTTGGAAGCTTCAACGTAGTACTCAATATCATCATACAAAGGACCACCCAAAAACAAACCATCTGATCCTGTCGAAGTTTGAAGAACCAAGTCACCCTTTTTCAGAAGATCATTGCCACTGTCATTTTGAGCAATTATTTTAATGTCAACACCTGGGATTGCTGGCAGCACTAAACCTAAATGTACTTTTCTATGCACCCCACAAAAGAAGGAATAACAAGTTGGAACCCATTAGTTTTAACAACAACGTGTCGACTTCTTGGATAAAACAAGGCCTTTTCAAAACTATTTTTCTCAATAGCATTCCTTTTATCTCTCAGAACAAAGACCATTTCATCTTCAAGATTGGCCTAGTGAGTGTACTAATATACACCAATGTTTCTTGGTCCATTATCACTTGAAACATGTTTGACATTATTGATCATATCTATAAATGCACCCTCCTTTTGGCATATGTCTATAATAATTCTTCGAGACAACTCATTTGCTTTGGGATAAGAACTTGAATCAACATGTATTTCACCACTCAGTAGATATTTTTCATGAGTCAAATATATACGCTTATGGTTCAATACATTGAATTCTAATGAAGACATTCTAAAGAAAATTCACGAGTTCAAGAAATGAAGCACGTGCACAGGAGAATCTTCTAAGCATATTTTCTACCATCCTTTCTCAATCAATAAATTCATTGGTTCTTTGTTTGGTTGTACGATGTAAGAAGTCACAAGATGAGTAGACATAATAAGCAACCAATAGCTTTTTTGGATAAACACTATCTCTGAAAGATCAGAAACACCAACATTAACATCAATAACCTTTCTCTCCCAACACCACTCATCATCCCAATCTAACAAATCAGATGAAGGTCCATGTTTTACCTCAAGATGCAATGCACCAGGTAGGACTTTCTCAAATATGAATTCACTGCTCTCATTTGTTAAAATTAAAGAGTTAAGCTTCTCTGAACCTAGAGTTCAACAACCAAAGAAGTAAGTGATATAGAAACCGAGGAGCCACATCCTTCTTTGCATATTACCAATCCTGGATATCAACAAGGGCCTTTATAAACTCAATGCCAAACATTGGTCTAGTTACTGTCACATCAATATGTGATGGTGAAAATTGAAGACCAGAATCACATTTTGTTGTTGTGGTCAGTGGGGATATTCAATATTAACATGGTTGAACCTCGAAGCAGAAGTTTCCCATGTCATCAATCCTCTTTAGTTGAGGCTTAAGATTGTCTGGTCCATGTGTCAAGCCAACTTGATGCTTGCCATAATAGCCATTTGTCACTAATTTTATGGAACCACAAATATTATAATGTGTTTCTTCTATCTTTGGGATTGAAGCCATGTTTGGCACAACGATGAAATTCTCCAAACTACTAAACTCGAAGTGATCCTTGTTAGCCTTGATATTGTAGTGTGTTGATGTTGCATGATCAAGTTTGTAATATTCCTGGACATTTGTTGCAGTTCCTTCTCGTCCATCAACTAATATCTTAACACCTTCAAAACATAGTACTTCAAAAGTCACCACAAGTCCTCCAACTGAGAAACCTGTGACCTGAAATCGTTGAGATATATTAACATGATTGTGCTCAACAAGAACCTCTATAGATTGAAGTGAAACATCAAATATTGTATTCTCACCCTTGTAGAATGGAAAAAGCCTTTATTTTCCACATGGAATAAAATTAAAAGAAAATTTCCCATATGCATCAGATATTGCATGACAAAGTTCTTGATTTGGCAAAGGAGATTCTTTGAGGGCACTTCACCTCATGGACATCATTTGAATAAAGGTATACATCAACACCTAAACTAGGGTTACCTTGATAAACAACTAATCCATCATAACTTGGTACATAAAAGATGTCATCTGCTACCCGATTTCCAAAGCCCAATTCCATCTCTGGAGAGCCTCTTTGGACAATTGTTAAGAGAACATGAGAATCACGTATTTGAAAGAGAATATTATAGAAAATATACTCTATAAACCTCAATCATTGTACCTCATGCGTAGCACCATCCTAGCCAGGATCGACATTAGGTATGACCTTGTATCTTCTTTCTCTATTTAATAATGGGCTCACAGATCCCACTCTTTCAACTTCTTCACGTTTGATTTCATGGAGGGTTAATGTGTCGTCTGCGCACTCATCCTTAAGGAATCTCCAAACTTATTCTATGTATCAAACGAAGGCAAAGAGAGACGAAGGCAAAGAGAGAAATATCATGGCCTTTCCTTTTCGAAAAAAAAATGTAGTGGGATTTGATATGACCTGGTATTTGTAAACTGCTTGAGGATTAATGAATTTTATGTATTCATGATGGGAAGAAACCAGCCTATATTTCCTTGGAGTAATATTTGTAAACGTGTAACTGCCTCCTTGCAATGTAAACACATCATTAATGAGATCATTGCTAGTAGAAATGAGTTCAATGTTCACATTGGAACAACCTCCATTTATATCTAGACAATTTTATGATCCAATGGCCCCCATCACTCTCCCAGAAATAGTGAACCCAGTGAAGTGAAAATTGATGTCTTCATTGGCATTGTAACCATTGTGATCCACTGATACATATTCACCCATTTAAGATATATTCACCAAATCAGGGAATATGAATATTTCCAATGTAATTTTGCCACTCAATAATATTAACATCAAATCTGAAACTGTCTCGTTCATCTTCACATCAAATCCGAAATTGTCTCGTTCATCTTTAGAGAGCTCTTGAAACAATTTTTTAGAATTGTATCAAATTTGCACAAATATATTAAAAAATAAACTAATGTATGTTGCTTGACTACCAATCAAAATGTTTAAAACAATACAACACTAATAAATTTGTATTTCATCTTCATTGCACATAATTCACCTTCCTTCATAGAATGCATATGGCTCGTAGATCTTTTTCGAGTGCTTCAATTGATGTAACATATATTTTGTAGATGATCTTGATAACCCCGCTATCTACAATATGACTATTAGTTTACAATGATTCATTATATATATATTATAATAATGGTGAATCAATAATTCTTTATATTAAATAACGAATCTACTCCTTGAACACAGATTATATGCAAATTAAAATTTACATGAGTGAATTTTTTTCTTTTCAAATTCTAGTTATAGTCATCAAAATTTTGAGTAAGAAACACAGAGTATCGTTACAACTTACGTTGTTTGGTGAACTAACTGTTGTGTCCAGAGCATGCCAATAATTCTCCATAGTATTAATGCAGGTAAATTGCTTCAACAATTTTACTCAGTTTCCTTTTTGATCAATGTAGGGATTACATTTAAAATGTTCAAATACTATTTTTAAAAATTCTTGAACTGTTATGGGATTCACCACCAAAGAAGTAACCTGATAAACCTTTACGCCATGCTTTCCTATGTGTTTGGCCATGGCTGCTAAATTTTCATTCGCAACCATGTCTGCCGATATCTACAATTTGAATTCAACCAAAAAAATAACACATTTAAGAGAAAAAGGATAATGGTTTTTTGGGTCCAAGTTTTGAAGGCATGTATGGAAGATCTGATCTCCCAAGTGAAATAAATAATGTAGAGAAGCTCCAGAAAAATCAAATAAATATGATTTAAATAATTGAAAAATGTAAAATCTAAGTTTGGAACCATCCACTGTCATCTTCCAGATATAGATGAAAAACGTAATCTAATAAAAATAAAAAATTAATATGGAAATACTCTAGAAAATCTAAAATTAATTACGAAATGTTTTTTCACACTTTGTTAAGAGTTACTCACCAGATCTAGCACAGTATCTGGATCGGCCAAGAAGCAAGATAGTTGACCTTTGCCATAGTGTGTAATGATTGAATCAATCATTCTGCAAGCTGAATATTTGATTTAGCTCAACAACAATGTGAGAGTAATCTAACATCAGATCTGAAGGTTTCCTCAACTTTGTCAAAGATCGAATTTCGATGAAACCTCGGCATCTGTGGGCATGAACTGCCAGACATGTAACCAACATCTGAAGCACCCACCATGTCTCCATTACAAGGAAATTCGAATCTAAAAACCTACTAGTTTCTTTCCAGGTTTCAGCAGCTCACTGCACCTCTCTTTCTCAAATCACTCTGATTGTTGAGATGTTGGTTTTCGAGGGCACCAAACACATTGATCCACTAAAAATCTAGTCGATCTGGATCACTTTTATCCTCCCAGATTTTTGGATAGGTGTTACCCTGGTAGAAATAGTGCCAGATGTAAAATAATGCCTTTACATTGCCAATTATCAGGGAAAGATGATCTATAACCCCTATGGTTTAGGGAAAAATCACCCAAAACCCCAAATGCTTTTACATTGCCAATTATCAAGGCAAGATGATCTCTAACCCCTACGGTTTATGGCAAAATCACCCAAAACCCCAAATTTACGGTAGTTTAAATTATTAAATTATTAAGTTTGTTGTAATTCAAAGTTTAAATAAAATAATTACAAATCTCTTTACTCTCTTTGAAAATAGAAAGCAACTTTTCATTCAAATAATATTATTTTAACTTTCAATTAATTGATATTTATTTTATTTTAATTAATACAAAATTGTTTTTGGTTATTTGTATGTAATTTTCAAAGCTACTTGTAATTTCATATTAAAAATAAAATAATTATTGTGTCCATAAGGTCGATCTCACGTAAACACGTAAACATGTAAACTTAAATGTAAATGTAAACATAAATGTAAATGAAACATTAATATTTAACATTTAGCATTGTTAATCTAATGTTGACCCTATTTAAAATTCAATCTAATTATTATTATGTATAAACACAACATAAATTTAAAATATAAAGAGGTTTAAGAATAGTGAAAAAAAAGAGCTATGGTAAATAAATAAGACTTTTTTTTTTTTTATATATTTATTGCAAAGGTATGATAAATAAAATAAATAAATAAACTACCATATTTATAAAAGAGGTATGATAAATAAACAAATATAAAAGAGGTATAAATATGTATGGTAAATAAATAAAAACATATCAAATAAGATTAGAAATCAACATCTAAATATATACCAAGCCTATGGGCCAAAAACCATTGTAAATAAAAGAAATATGATAACTAAATAAAAATAAAAATAAACAAGAGGTATTGTGAATAAATAAAACCTCTTTTTATATTTCCTCCATAAACCTCTTTACACTTACTAACACTCAAAAAATAGGTTTTATTTAGGTGAATCCTATGGGCAAAATACCATGCGCCAAATTATTATTAATACCATGCAAAAGATACTATTAACCATAATATTATTATTAAAAGATTATTATTATTGTTATTATTATTATTATTAAATCTAATATACATATTAATATATCATAATAATGATATTATTAAATATAATAACTTTGTTTTAATCCAATATTAAATTTGTTATATTATAATATATATTAATATATCATGATATATATTAACTCTATATATATGGGAGATAAGAACAAAGACATAAAGTTATAGAGGTAGTGAGATAGGGGCAGTGACAAGGGAGAGATGGAGATAAACTAAAGGAGAGGGGAGATGAGGAATAAAAAGAGAGAGAGGTAGAGAAGGGTAAAAGAGCGAGAGGGAGGCACAAAGATGGAGGGGGAAGAGATAGGAGATTTGGAGGGAGATAGTAAGAGGATTGGAGGGCAGAGAGAGAGAGAGAGAGAGAGAGAGAGAGAGAGAGATGGGGGAAGATAGATAAACATAGGAGAGAAAGGGTGAGAGAGGAAGGATGAGAAAGTGGAAGAGAGAGGGAAGGATAGAGATATGGAGTTGGAGGAGTAGAGAGGGAGGGAAGAAGAAAGACATAGAGAGTGAGAAGTGGAGAGAGAGAGGGATTGACAAGGGAGAGATGGAGAGAAAGAGTGTATGTTTAGGGGTGAGATAAAGAGATAAATAAGGAGAGATAGAGAGAAGGGGGGAGAGAAGGAGAGAGGGAGGGATGTAGTAACATAGGTAGAGAGAGAGAGAGAGAGGAAGAATGAGAGATAATACTTGAGAGAGAGAAGTAGAGTGATGGGGTAAGAGAGAGGATTAGAGGGAAAAGAGAGAGAGAGAGAGAGAGAGAGAGAGAGAGAGAGAGAGAGAGAGAGTGATGGGGGAAGAGAGAGGGAGGTAGGAGAGAAAGGGAGAAAGAGGAAGTACGAGAGAGAAGATTTGAGAGAGAGGAGGAGAGAGGGAGGGAGAGAGGAGGAGAGAGGGATGGATAGGGAGATGGAGTTGGAGGGGGAGAGAGGGAAAGAAGAAGAAATACATAGAGAGTGAGAAGTGGAGAGAGAGAGAGAGGGAGTAACAATGGAGAGATGGAGAGAGTGTGTGTATGTTTGGGGTTGAGATAAAGACAAAGAAGGAGAGATGGAGATAATGGGGGAGAGAAGGAGAGAGGGAGGGATATAGTAACAGATTTGGAGGCTGAACAGTAAGAGAGAGAGAGAGAGAAAGAGAGGAAGGGAAAGAGAGAGGATGTGAGAGAGTGGAATGAGGGAGGGAAAGAGAGATGGAGTTGGAGGGGGAGAGAGACAGAGGTAAGAATAAAGAAATATATAGAGAAAGGTGGAGAGAGAGAGAGAGAGAGAGAGAGAGAGAGAGAGAGAGAGAGAGAGAGAGAGAGAGAGAGGGTGATAAAGAGGATGGAGAGAGAGGGAGAGAGGAAATAAGTAGGGAAGAGAGATAGAAGCGGGGGAGAGGGAGAGAAGGGGAAGAGAGAGAGAGAGAGAGAGAGAGAGAGAGAGAGAGAGCTGGTGGGGGGGGAGGAGGAGAGAGGGATAGGTAGATAGATTGAAGAAATAGAGTGTATGTTTTTGCGGTGATATAGAGAGGCAAATGGAGATAGAGATATAGATGGAAAGCGAAGAGAGGATAGAAGAGAGATATGGAGAGAGGGAGGGAGGGACAAATATATTGATAGATATGGAGTGAAATAGAATGTGTGTCTGGGGGGTTGAGATAGAGTGGAAAATAAGGAGAGATGGAGGAAGATATAGATATATATAGGTGGGGTGAGAGGGAAGAATATTTCTTGCACTAGATACATTGATTTCAGTGTAGATGGTGATTTCTAATCCAATTTGATTTCTTGCACTATATGCATTGATTTTAGTGTATATGTTGATTTCTAATGATATTTAATTGCTTTCACTAGATGCATTAATTTCAATGTAGATTATTTCTAATCCTGTTTGATTGCCTGCGCTAAATGAATTGATTTCAATGTAGATGGTTATTTCTATTCCTATTTGATTGTTTGCACTAGATGCATTGATTTCAATGTATATGTTGATTTCTAATAATGTTTGATTGCTTGCACTAGATGCATTAATTTCAGTGTAAATGGTGATTTCTTATCTTATTTAATTGCTTGCACTAAATGCATTAATTTCAATGTAGATGGTGATTTATAATCCTATTTGATTGCTTGCACTAGATGCATGGATTTCAGTGTAGTTGTTGCTTTATAATCATATTTGCTTACTTGCACTAGGTGCATTAATTTCAGTGTAGATGTTGGTTTATAATCCAATTTTCTTATGTGCACTAGATGAATTGATTTGAGTGTAAATGTTGATTTCTAATCTTATTTGATTGCTTTCATTAGATGCAGTGATTTTAGTGTAAATGTTGTTTTCTAATCTTATTTAATTGCTTGCATTAGATTCATTAATTTTAGTATAAATGTTGATTTCTGTTTTGATGTAATTGGATGTATGATGGTACATTAATTTTAAAGTGATTGGATTAACATTGTGCATTGATTTTAGTGTAAGCACAAAAAATTATTGCCATTGTACATTCATTTTTGTGTTATAGTAATTCAACCTATTAATATTGGAGAGAAGGAGAGACAAGGAATGATGTTTACTATAATAGATTGAGCTAAAGATTTAAATGGTTTATGGTTTAACCTATCCTTTTCATATAATCGATATAAAAATATGACAATCAATATGAAAATATGGCAAACGTAAAAACGGTGACAATAAGAATAATAGAAGAAAATAATTTTAGTTTAACCACAATGAAGACTATTTGTAATTCACTATATTCTTATTATGCACATTTTCTATCATTCAACACTATTACATTGTCCCTTTACATTCAAAATTTATATTTCATCATTTTTCATCATTAAAGTTATTATCATCAGAACAAACTGAGGAAACTTAGAAAATTTAAAATTAAAATATACAGATTAATCTAAGACATATTAGCATATTTAAAATGATTATATTAATATTAGATGAATTTACATATTATTGATAAAATTAATCATATGTTCATTAGATTTTCTTTGGCCGCACATGACTGAAACCAACCTAGATCCATCTTAACTCTGTATCTATCAAGCACTAAGAGGGATCAAATCTCTTGAGGTACAAATCTTTCCTCAAGTTTTTCACTCAAAAAAGAGGTTTGCACCTAAAGAGATGTGATCCCTCTCGTCGCTTGATAGATCCGGAGTTAAGATGGAACTAGGCTGGCTTTATTTTAGAATTGAGGAAATTAAAAATATTTTTGAAAGTAACTTTTCATTAAAATAACAATTCTTTACTTTCAATTACATAAATTGATATAAAACTAGCTTGGATCTATCTTAATTTTAGATCTTAATTTTGGATTTACCAAGGGCAGAGGGGATCAAATCTCTTTTCACTTTAAAAAAGGTTTGTATATGAAGAGATTTTATGCCTCTGACACTTGGTAAATTAGGAGTAATATGATTGAATTATTAATTATAGTTATAATTATTAATTTTATATTTCACTTTACTTATTTTTATTTTTATAATTTACCCCAACTTTATTTTTCTTAAGATTTTTCACATTAAATTTTATTTTACGGAGTTTCCTCAAATTAGATGTTGAAATTGATTTTCAAATAAAATAAATTGGCTATATTTTTTAATATTAAAAGTTATTTTAATTTGCCCCATTGTGTAGATTAATTGATGATAGAATGGGTTGTTAAGGCATTTCTTATGATGGTGTTGGTTTAAACTTCGATTAGCTTAGTGTTCCACATGTCAGGCAATGTGGGTACACTTGGAGGTGATTGTGGCAGTGGATAGAATCGATCCTTAAGTACAAACATGTTATAGTTGTCTATTCTCTCATATACAAAAAAATAACAATAATAATAATAATCTTATTTTTTAATTTTATTGAATTAATTATTTATCAAAATTATATTTTATTAAAAGAGCATGATTTTATTGGAAGTAGTTTAGGTGATGGAAATAGAGGAAACTGGTTTTCTTGTAAGCATTTTCTAAATTGTATCTCCACTCAAACACTCTCATAGAAAAAAAAAAGTTTTGACCCCACCCAACAAGCAAGCCACCCAATGTCACCTTGGTGGCCTTCTTTCACTATTTGGACTACAAGAAGGATATCCTTATCTGGGGGTAATCCTTAAGTATCAAACTAAGTTAGGTCATTGAGTAATGAAAGGAAGTTCCTTAACAAAGACTAGTGATTTGACACTACTCACTATCAAAGTAAAAGGTCAGGGATAAGTGTGCGAATAGTCAAACAAACCATGAATTATTAACAAATTTTGAATGATTTTAATTACACAACTATGCTTATTCATACAGCCAAATTATACTTGAAAAATGAAAGATAAATCTTGCTAAATTAACCATGTAGCATGATATGCTAGTGAAGCATATATACAATGGCGCAATAAAAATATAAAATGAATAATAAATTGTCTATACAAGTAAGGCATTAGATCATTCATTCATCGTATTCATGAGCATTGGAGATTGAGAGTTCATTGTCATCATCAAGGGACCATTCCACAATTAAGATATCATACACCAACAATATTAATTATGTTTGAGACAACAAAGAGTAATGTGTTTGCGATGATAAATAAAGGAAATATTCAAACTTGTCGTTGTTACTAAGGACAATGAAGACAACAAAGTTGAATGTGGACTACTTACACATCTGTAACATTCAAATTTCATCCATTTATCATCATGTAATTTGCATGAAGGAAATTTGGTAGTGGTACTAAGTGAACATTCCTTGATCAAAGTTCATACACTCTCCTTAGCACTACCACTTTGCAAGATGAAGAAGAAATGTGAAATATATGTGCAACCAACTAAATAAGTTGGAAAGGTTGTTGCAACATATATAGGTGGTCACGTCGTGTTGCAAAAGGAAGTGTTGGCCCACTCCCCTTTTTGATAATTTGTCAACCTTTGAATTTGAGTCCCTGTGAATGTGATCAAATGATATGAGCCTAAATATTCTAATAAGCTCCATAATTTTAATGATCCTTTGATCCAATAAATAAGTGTACAAGGAAGTATAACCTTTCACCCAATCTAAAACAACTTTTGAATCCCCTATGAATTGTATGTTTAGATTGTTGAAGTAGCGCAATTAAAACGACTAACATAAACGACTAATTCATATTATTGTAGTTTTTGTTAGGTAGTCATATTTTTTTTCCTAGACTAAATTAGTCATTTATGTTAGTCATTTTTAGAAGTATTACTTATTATCTAGTTGTATATTTTAACTGGTGACTAAAATAGTCATTTATGTTAGTCATTTTTAGCTGGGTCTCTTAATATTGCTAATTTTTGGTACTATTTCACTTGGAAAAGTTGTGGTGACTAACTTTTTTATTCACATAGTAACTAATTTCACCATTTTCTACTAGTGATCGATTCCACTTCCTTATAGTCATATAGGATGTCAAATCCAATCATAGTAGCCTCTCGTCGCATGTTTACCCCGATTGGCTAGTTACTCTAGTGGATGTGTGAGGAAGGTGTTACACCAAACCATTTGTTTCCATGTTTAATTGTGTTTGATTGTGCATTTATGTCATCATTCTTGGACAATAGTTGACTACCACATGTCCTTGCGGGATAAGCCAACAACCCATGTTAAGCATCATGTAAGTTGTTATGATCTCTACCATACATTTCTCATTCAGCTGTTGGAGACAAATGATTAGTGAAGGCATGATAAAACATTAATGATGTTAAATTTCATGCATGTTAGTCTGAAAATCAGTGCAAATATCCTAAAGGTGTACACTATTTAACAAATTAATATTTGGGGGTTTTCCCTTAAAATTTTTTCCCTCCAATAATGTTGCTTTTCAAATGGCCATAACTTCTCATCCATGAGGATTTTTTTAGAGTGGGATATACTACAGGAATGGCCTTGACAAGACCTACAAAACCATGGTTTTTATAGGATCATTAGGGAATCATAAGCTTGTCAGAGACTTAATAAAATTCAAACTCCCTTTTACGCTATCTAATGAGAGTACATGAGATATTCAACTGTCATATTGCTTCTTTTGGCTCATGAGTAATATTGTTGTTAACTTGGAAATTCCCTTTGACATCAATGGTACCTTGTTGTCATCAATGACAACACTATATGTAACATTAACTTGTATACAAATGCATATATCAAGTTTTATGAATGCTTCAATGCTTTCAATTTCTTTATGTTCACCATCTTCTTAAATAGAATACCTGGCTATAAATCCTCCTCCAAATAGTTTCTAGATGTTTGATGGAGATAATTTTTTGCAAGGGAGTTCAACATGTTTAACTTGTGCTTTCACCTAGAGGAGGGTGTGTGGTTTCTTCATTTATCATGTTATCAAGTTTCTCCTCATATCTCATTCTTTAATTTTTTTCTTCTTTCATGTTTTTTTCTTTAATTATTTCTTGTTTTATGATTTGAGAATAAATATATTATTTTTTATTTCCTTATACTTTAATTAGTTCATCTTATTTAACCATACAAGTAGAAGTGTCCCCTTTCAATTCCACTTCTTGATCCTCATTAACAAGAACAAACTATTCACTACTATTATCCTTTTCAGATTCAAGTCATTCTTCTATAATTTTATACAACAAATATATCCCTTCTATTTATTCAATAATGTGAAGCCAACTTTCAAAATTATGATCCTATGTTGCAGAAAATCGTTTCAAAAGTTTTTTGAAGGTTGCAAGCATGCCTTTTCCAAGGCTTTCACATCAAGTCAATGCATATTATATCAAACTTATGTGGAATTATTTAATCATGACATCATCAAGGGGGAAATAAATTTTATTATAGTAATAGATGAGTTCATAAAAGTTTTTTACAACTGGTTCCCCATACTACAAAAAAGGAAATTGTACTTCAACCCAATTTCACAATTGTGGGTGTTAGTGTTAGTCTTTGAAGCCTTCCACCAGCGATCAAACATGCTCTTACAAAGTGGTCTTAGGGTGTCAAAGTCAAATTTTGTCATTTCAGTGAGTCTTCAAGTAAAATTTGGTCACTAGGTATTACGTCTAGGATTGTTTTCACTACTTCCAAAGTTTTCCAAGTGTCGGTCCATGTCACCATTCAACTGAGTGTACCATCATTCAAAGAGTTTTCATCATCATTTCAGGTTCCAATGGGTCATTTTACACCTTGTTTGTGCTTTAAGTGTACTTGGGTAAGGCTCATTTCCCTCTCCTAGGGTTTTGAAGGTAATTTTTCTTGGATGGTCAAATCATCAACAAAAGTTGTATCCTGATACTCATACACCTTCCCCTATCCTTGATATACCTTATTAAACACTTCCCATCACTGATATCACTCAAATTCATCATTTTCCCACAAACCCTAGCCTATTGCTACAATTTGACAATTTTCTAGGCTAGGCCTGTGTTTTTCCCTTTGGACCCCTTCCCCTCACTCAATATTTGAAATTCCACATTCCCCTACTTCCTGACATCCCTCCATATTCTCTAAAATTTTCTCAAGAATTTAGAAGTGCCTTATCCCCTTCATTTCACTTCATTTCTACAAATCCCCTGTTCCACATATCGGGATATGTTTTATTCAAATGATGTTTCTAAGAAATATAAGATGCATTTGAAAAAAGTGAGAGATGTTTTTGTCCATAATTTACCCAAGAAGAAAAACCTCTTTCAGTTTTTACACAAGTTTCATGGTTTTGGAGAAATGTCGAAAACATCATTTGCCTCAAGAGGGTTGCTTCATCTCTGGAGTGACCTTGGTAAAATCAATTTTTCTCCTATATGGGATGACCAAATGACTTTCCTGATGAGTGAAATGACAATTAGAGACGAATATATTTCCAATGAGCTATCATGAGCTCAATTTGGAGTTGAGGAAGACCTTCAAAAGTTGACTGCAACAACACTTTGCATTTAGGCAGCTTCATTCTGCACATTTTGACCAGTCTTGGGAGATTGGACATTTGACAGGGCAAATGAACTCCAAATTGAAAAATTCAAGATGTTGTGGAAAGTAGACTCGCCATGATTTCTAAAAAGATATCACACACCCAATTTGGACACCAGGAAGGACTCTAAAATTGGTCTGAAAAATGGCGCTATGCATCTGGGAGGCGCTGTGCACCTGATAAGGTTTTCCAATGTAAAATTGCACAGGCGCTGCGCATCTGGGAGGCACTGTGCACCTATGTGAGGCACTACGCACCTGTGTCAGGCACTGCGCATCTACCTAGACAAGCCCAAATCTTTCCCCAAGTTTCTAAATCACCTCGAAATCTTCAGTTTCTCTCTCTAACAAGTAAGTACATCACTCCTATCTATGTGTTATGGTTTGGTTTGCTAAGATTGGTGTTTTGTATTCCTAAAACTAAAACACTAGTCTCTAAACTGAAACCATAGTTTTCCTCATTTCACTAGTGGCTATACACCCTATCTACCCTTATTATTCACTAAATCCCATTCCCATTTATATATTTCCTAAATCCCATTCCCCTCATACATTTTCCACATTCCTATTTACATTCTCCCCAAACCCTACAAACCCTATTCACATCACCAAACCCTACTCATTCTCCCTAAAACCCTACTCATCCCTAAAAATATCTTCATACTCATCTTCATTCCATTCCTCCACCCTGTTTTCACTATATTATTCACTAATATAACCACAAGGGTTCACAGCCACAAAAAGCAATGGAAAGAGACAGTGAGTATGAGTTTGAGGAAGACACCCTTAGTGATAGTTCCAGGGAGAGAAATATACAACAAAGGAAGCCTCATAAAGGAGGAAGGATTATCAGAGAGGAGCCCACTAGTTTGAGGGAGTTGCAAGCTTATCCACTTGCCATTTCTTGCTTTAAACACCAGGCATGTTTTGATTTTTGTGAGATGATAGAAAGAGTAAAATTTCATCATGAGTTGGCTAGGCTATTTGTGACACATTTACACAATAATGAAGTAACCCTTGCTGGAATTACATTCATCATATCACCAGCTATCATCTCAGAGGCTACAGGTATTCTGGATGTGGGTGAAAAATGGAACAAAGGTCAGGATATTGATAGGGAGTTCTATGAGCCTTACATCAAGTCTAGATACAAAGACAAAATGAAGAGAGTATTCCCCTTCAAGTTTTTGGAAGACAGGTTTGCTCCATTGATGAAAATCGTTATCAAGTGCTTCACTTGTGAAGGTAGGTTCTCCTAGTTATATGCCTACCACATTAGACTGCTGATGCATTTCACTAGAGTAAGAATGATGAATATCCCTTACTTCATGTTCAAACACATTGAGAAAATGGCACATATTGTAAAGACGAAGCCATACCCCCAACAATTGAATAGAATTTTCCATTACTCTTTGATTAAAATCATTATTCTACATCAACTGAACCTTCTTAACATGCCATGGGAGACTTTCATTTCTCATGAGATGTTCAAAGGCCCACAAATCTTTTCATCAATACATCATGAAGAAGGTGGACCTTTAGGACATGAAAATGTCAAAGAGACTGAAACTATTGGAGTGCCAGTGTTTGTGACATATAAGAGGGGCACTAGGAAAATTTTTGCAACTACTAGGCAAGTATTATCTCCACAAGGTGTGGAAGGGGTCTCACCTTCATCTTCAGGCCACAGGCAAATGCTATCTCCATAAGGTGTGGAAGGGGCTTTGCCCTCTTCTTCAACAAAATAGGTACATGTTGAGCAGAAAAGCAAAGGAAAAAGTAAGGGAAAGAAAAAGGTGCAAGAGAGGGATCTTAGTGATGAGCCGGAGAGAGATTTTAATCTTGTTGATCATGAAGAGCCATAGCAACATTTCACTCATCATGGAGTTGACATTATTGATTTGGAAGCTTAGGATCCAAAGACTATCAAAGACATGATCGTAAAGGAACAAGAGGCTGAAATACAATCCTTATCAGATAACTTAAAGAGAGCTAAGTTCATCATCGGGTATTTCAATAAGTTCATCCAGATTGAAGATTTGATTTTCAAAACAAACAATTGAGCGACAAGCAAGTCCTCATGGAGCTGCAAATGATCAAGGAAAACAAGCAAAAGGCCAAGGAGGCAAATGTCAAGTTGATTTCAATTGAACAATAGATTGAGAATGATAGGGAAACATGGCTTGAGAGGGTTAATATACACCTTGAGGGGTTGATTGAGAAGGCCAAAAGAGACAAGAAGATGCTTCATCACATGGCCTACCACTACATGAGTCGCAAAAAAATCTGCAACATAAGGATGAGGAAGCTTAAGGCTAGGTTGAGGAAGGCCTTAAAGAGAAAAAAGGAGCAAGATAAGTTGAAAATATTGGCTAAAGCCTCACTAGCCCATCAAAGCAACTAATAGTGGTGTCCTATGCCAAATTTGGGCAAGTTTTGATGAATTTTTTTTTTCAAATTTTGAAATTTTGAAAATAGAAAATTGGCCTAGATGCATAGCGCCACCGGCATTGCACTTTTCCCTGGAGAAATTTTTGGAGGAAAGGCTTATATATTTGGATTCAACATGATGAGAGCATCAAACCCAGAAAATTTCAGCAATTTTGGAGCAAAACTAGGTCACCAAAAGGTCAAAAAAACTACCAAAAAATGACCTCTCTGCCTCTTTTTGGACACACAAAAGCAGCCTTGGGAGATTTCACTTTTGAGGGGGAAAATGACCTCCAAATGAAAAAATTCAAGATGTTCCAGAAGCTAGACAGGAAGACCTTTCCAATGAGCTATCTTGGGCTCAATTTGGCTAAGGGGAAGGCCTCCAAATGTGGGTAGAAAGCGGCGCTACACAACTGTTGGGTCGTTAATATGCCATTATTATTGTCACTTGTGAACGTTTATTCCACCCATTTCTACCATTCTTCATCATGTCATTTATTATAATTTATTATATAAATCCATTTTATGATGATTTATGCTCTTATATTATTTATTCTCCTTTATTTCTAATAAATTGATGATTATGCATTATTTTACCAATGATAGTTCTAATAAGTTGGTTATAACATTATTCACCATTTTTAGCCTCCAAGGTAACTTCCAGATTGAAGATTTGATTTTTAAATCTACCAACTCAGAAATTCGTTGGTTTAAGGAGTGACAGTTTTGCGGTTGACATTTTGAGCAAATGAAGACGAATTTGAGAAATCTGGAACATGGGTTTTGTCCAGAACGGGACCAATTAACTCTAAAGAAGAACGGTTTGCCCAAATTCGGCTTGTACAGGGAGAAACGCAGGGTTCTTTGAGCACGATTTTCTCAGATTTGCAGTTGCAGCCATCCTCCAAATCTCAGCTGCAAACCCAAATTCGTCTTGCTTTTGTTGAAGAGATGAAGGGAAATATATTTTCTTATTGATCATCTGGTTAGAATCAACCCAAATTTGTAAAAGAAATCATGTTGTAATTATCTATGCTCTGATCCTTCTCTATTTAAATGAAACCAAAGATCAGAGGAGGGGACGACTGTTTTTGTAATTTTACGGTTCCAAAACAAACTGTGATCATTGAGTCTCGCTGAGACCTAATTTTGTTATACTTTTGTGGATGCGATTAATATAAAAGACTTGGTTTTCATTCTGTCTCTGCGTCTGGAGTAATCTAAGGCGGTGTACCATCGGCAGCTAAGGGCCCGGCTCCGAAGGACACTTGCCTTTGTATCATTATATGGTGATTTGTGTGTGGATTGTTTATCTTTATTACGTAGCAATCTGATACATTCTTTATATGATACGCTATGATTCTGTTATGATCAATGAATGAATGATTTCTCCATGTAAGAACTCTGCACTATATAAATGAATTCACACGGGGTCGAATTGTATCTTTATTCAGCCATTTCCGTAACAAAGTGCTGGTATGAATATTTGTGGGATTTGAGAGTAGCATCATTCTGTTTAGAAACATAGTTATATCATCCAATATTCTCAGATTTCTATATTAGTGTGTTTTGTATATATGATTGACGTTCTTGTTTTATAATGAACTGCTGTTCCAAAATTCATTTGTAAATATCTTCTCGTAAAGTAAAGATCGTTGGAATTGCTTTTGCCGATTGTTATTTGATCACAGAATGAGAATTCAGTTCTAACTTGCGAGATTTAGTTCTTTTAATTGCTATTTCATTACTGCTGTTCCATTTCCAGACTGCTGTTCCATTTTACTTTCCGCTGCTTGATTTACCTGCCTTTATTGCTTTGGTGTGAGAGAAGGTCCAAGGCTGTCGTGAGCCTCAGTAGATGCTACCATGCTCCCAGATCCATGGTCCATACTCTATTCCATCAATTTCTAGAGGAATGAGTTATTGCTACTATATCCTCGATTGATGGTTGTTTGAATGAATCATTTAGTTTAGAACATTTCAGTTTCTTGCTGTTCCAATTAGATTTTGTTTCAAGCATTCATTTACTTTTGGGTTTTAAGCACTATACTGCAAAACATTACTCTTAAGTAAATAGCCGCCTCAGACAGAGTACACTCTTGAAATAAAAAGTCGTCCCTGGGTTGATAATTAATGTGAAGGTAATTAGGAGTTCACAAGGCACCTTTTTATCGCTCCACATTTTGGCGTCGTTGCCGGGGAGAGTGTAGCTATTTCTAAAGAGTAGTGTGAATCTGATGAGTGCCTGCTAGGGAAGAGTTGGATCTTAAAAACGGAAGGTAAGAACCTGCGTACGGAGCATGTAAAAGCCCTGCTCCCCCGTCCGCTTTCCAGCAGGACTGTTAAAGAACCTAGGGTAGAGATAGATGTTTGAATTTTTGTGTGAATGATTAGGAAAAAGATAGAAATTTTTAAAAAATGAATTACATGATCTCACGCAAGTGGTGATGTAAGCACCACCCATTTCACTAACCGATTGACAGGAACAATTGAAGAAGGAGCCTCGAAGAAACACATGAAGAACATCTTCTATTATGGTAAGAAATAGCTCACATTTCTACTTTTGAATTTCCTATCAAAGATCTAGGGGTGACACAAATGCACATAATTCCCCCATCTTTACCAAATTTTCATGGTTTAGCAAATGAAGATTCAGATACATTTTTATTTGAGTTCGAAATACTTTGTAGAGGATATGATTATTGTACTAATGATCAAAGATTGAAAGTGTTTCCTCTTACTCTAAAAGGAGCAGCTCTCCGATGGTTCATGAGCCTAGGTGGGAATTGCATCCAATCATGGGAGGACATGAAGAACATATTCTTGAAGAAGTACCAAGACTATTGCAAAGCCAATGAAGATATTTTCTATATGATACAAGGGGAAGATGAAAGTTTGGAGGACTATGTAGATCGATTTCATTATAACCTTCAAAAATCAAAGCATAAGCATTTGGAAAAAGAGATCTTAAAAACACTCCTTCTTAAAGGAATCAAAGATGAATTTTTAGAACTTTTAAATCTGATAGGAAAAGGTGATGTTTTTCAGTTATCATATGATGATGTTTGTGAGTTGTGCGTAAGGTATTCAAGAGGAATCTCCAAGGCTGGTAAGAATCCTAGAGATGTTTTTTCTTTGTTTTCCAAATCTGCTACAAGAACAGGAGATATAGGAGCTGAAATCAATGTGTTATTTGAACATTTTAAAGTTGATTTTATTAGCTCTCGAAATGAAAAATTGGATGTTTTGCAGGTTCATAAAAATCAAGAATTGGATGAAGTGTTTTACCCTCAGGACCGAAAGGAGCATCTCATAGATACTCACTCTTCCTTATCTAGGATGGAAGTAGCATATCAAAGAGGTAAGGAAGCTGCAACAAGGTCAAAATCACGGAAATCATGGCCTACAGGTATGGTTCAAAACACTCCCTCTCCACTTTCTTACTTGCATAATCCATTATGGAATGCTAATGTGTTAGGGAAGCCATGTCAATTTCAATATAACCACCTATCTTGTTTACAAGTTGGGCATGGTTCATCTTATGATGGCATGACTACTCTCCCTCATCTTGTAGCACAAGCACATTCTCCATATTCTCCACTAGCTCTTTCACAACACCTTGCTTGCCCATCAAAACCATTCACACAACCCAATCAGCCACATCATCAAAATGCTCCATTCCATACACATTTTCCTGCTCAACTAATTCCACACCCTCACCATAATAAACCAGTACAACATGCTTACAATGTTGAGCTGGCAAATTTACCCACCCTTCCCACCCATTCTATCTCACATGTGTTATTAGAGAAAACCTACAATGAGATTCAAAATGTTTCAAATGCAAAAATTGTATAAGCTATGGAAGAAAATGAGGCTTCTTTTACTATGCATCAACAAGCTATTTTAAAAGCTCAAGAACTTCATGATATGATGGCTATGCGAAATCAAGAAAATAAAGGATATATTGAAGATTGGTTTCACTCCATTATTTGTTTGCAACATCACTCCATGCTTCAACAATTTTTGATACCATTTTTTGAAGGGAAGTTGGCTTCTCATACCCTAATATCCATTAACATGAATTTTTCAAATTTGGGTATGTGCATACGTGAAGCCGTATTTCGAAAATGGCTTCACTGGAAGTACTCATACACGTAGTCATATTCATCCTTCAATCAAAATAGGTTAGTGAAAAAATAAAATAAAACAAAATAAGGACATAAATAAGTGCATTTTGTTCTTTTGTAAAACTAGTTGTTTTTGTTGCAACATGCTATCGAAATCAACATCGGTGATAATTTTTTTTTTAATAATTTGTGTATGTAGATGAATCATAATGGAAATAATAAGTTCTACAAACACTCATTTTCATTTTTATCACCAATTTGAAAAAATATTTGAATTTCATTTTTTTGGCTTGCGGGCTTGATGAGATTTCTGAAAAAACAGTAGGGACAGTCATGTTTTGAGGGACCAAAAGTGAATATTTTTAAAACCTGTTTCTATCCTAAGTATCCCTTTATGTCTACTTTCCAATCCAATTTGGATTTGAAACGAAAAAGTTAGAGCCAAAACATTGATCGGATGTCTAGCGGGCAGCTTAGGAACAGAGTTGGGACAGTCCGTTTTTGGAGGCCTAAATGAATGAATTTTTAAAACCTGTTTCTATGGTAGATTCCCCTATTAATCTAGTTTACAATGCAATTAGAATCACTCATTTTCGATATCGTATGGGGAAGTTATGATCAAAATACTGACTATCTATCGTAAATCAGCACTCTTAAAACTCTGTCTTTCCGGCTGTTCCTTACAATATTTGACCTATCAATTCTTCTTGTATTAGAAACATGTTTCTATTGGAGATCAATAAATGAATCTATTTTCATTTCCAATTTGAATCATTCGAATCCGACATCAAAAAAAAAAGTTATGCTTGAAATATCAACTGTTGGTCTAAGACGGGTAATCGAAAATGACTCTATTATGCAGGTTGTTCTAAACAAATTTGACATATCATATCATTGAGTTTTTAAAACCTGTTTCTATTGGAGATACACCTTTGAATTATCTCTCATTTGGCTTTGGAATCACTCAATTTGGACGAAAAACAAAGAAGTTGTGATTAAAACACTGCTGGTTAGTATGGTCGACCACTGCTCTCCCGCAGGTAACAAATAAATTTTACTTTGTTATTTTCTCCTTGGATTTGTTCTATAGAGTAACTACTTGTTAGTTTTTTTGCATAATTCTTGGATTAGGGGAGCCGTGCACCTCTCTTTCTCCATGATTTAATGTTTTATTGCAAGTAGACACTCGTTTTTTGCAGGTCCTAGGAGAAAAAGAACGTCAATTTATGGACAAGTGATTCTTGAAACAAATTTTAATAAAACAAAGGAATTTCATCCAACTCATTACCCAATGGATTCATAATAGAACAAATGAAGAATTGATTTCAATTTCAAGATTCATGTCTTGTCATTGCTGCCAAAACATTTTTCAAAAAGATCATTTTTTTTACATAATATCATAGCTGTTGTAACTTAATTTACATATTGTTTTTTAAATAAAATGTTGTTTCTTTTCTAATTTCTTTTATATTTTGTGTTTCAGGTGTTGCTTCATTCAAAAGCATCAATGCAGTGAACAGCTAATTTATTCTTTGCGTGTTTGCATTTTATGGTTGTGTATTTTGCTGTTCCTTTTCTAAAGGAACAACATTTGTATGCATTTTTGTCGTTCCTGCTGTTCCTTTTTCAAAGGGACATCATTTTCGTTTTGCTATTTATTTTCTAAAGGAATAGCACTTTTTGGTTCAGCCATTCATTTTGTTGTTCCTTTTTCACAGTTCATTTTTCTGTTCCTTTTCGAAATGGAACAACTGTTGTTCCTTTTCGAAATGGAACAGCACTTTTGCACTTTCACGTTGGGTGTGTTTTTGTTGTTCCTTTTTCAAAAGGAACAGCATTTGATGTGTTTTTGCTGTTCTTTTCTCAAAAGGAACAGCAGTGCGTGTTTTTGCTGTTCCTTTTTCAAAAGGAACAACAGTTCGAGTTTTTGCTGTTTCTTTTTCAAAAGGAACAACAGTTCGTGTTTTTGCTGTTCGTTTTTCAAAAGGAACAGCAGTTTCAGTTTTTGCTATTCCTTTTTTCAAAAGGAACAACAGTGCGTGTTTTTGCTGTTCCTTTTTCAAAAGGAACAGCAGTTTGAGTTTTTGCTGTTCCTTTTTCAAAAGGAACTGAAAAAGGAATAGCAGTTCGTGTTTTTGCTGTTCCTTTTTCAAAAGGAACAGCAGTTTGAGTTTTTGCTATTCCTTTTTTCGAAAGGAACAACAGTGCGTGTTTTTGCTATTCCTTTTTCAAAAGGAACAGCAGTTTGAGTTTTTGCTGTTCCTTTTTTTCAAAAGGAACAACAGTGCGTGTTTTTGCTGTTCCTTTTGAAAAAGGAACAGCAATTTGAGTTTTTGTTGTTCCTTTTTTTCAAAAGGAACAGCAGTGCATGTTTTTGTTGTTACTTTTTCAAAAGGAACAGCAGTTTGAGTTTTTGATGTTCCTTTTGAAATTTTTTTCAAAAGGAACAGCAGTGCGTGTTTTTGCTGTTCCTTTTTTTCAAAAGGAACAGCAGTTTGAGTTTTTGTTGTTCCTTTTTTCAAAAGGAACAGCAGTGCGTGTTTTTGCTGTTCCTTTTTCAAAAGGAACAGCAGTTTGAGTTTTTGCTGTTCCTTTTTTTCAAAAGGAACAGCAGTGCGTGTTTTTGCTGTTCCTTTTTCAAAAGGAACAACAGTTTGAGTTTTTGCTGTTCCTTTTTTTCAAAAGGAACAGCAGTGCGTGTTTTTGCTGTTCCTTTTTCAAAAAGGAACAGCAGTTTGAGTTTTTGCTGTTCATTTTTTTCAAAAGGAACAACAGTGCGTGTTTTTGCTGTTCCTTTTTCAAAAGGAACAGCAGTTTGAGTTTTTGCTGTTTCTTTTTTTCAAAAGGAACAGCAGTGCGTGTTTTTGCTGTTCCTTTTGAAAAAGGAATAGCAGTTTGAGTTTTTGCTGTTCCTTTTTTTCAAAAGGAACAGCAGTGCGTGTTTTGCTGTTCCTTTTTCAAAAGGAACAGCAGTTTGAGTTTTTGCTGTTCCTTTTTTCAAAAGAAACAGCAATGTGTGTTTTTGTTGTTTCTTTTTCAAAAAGGAACAGCAGTTTCACGTTTTTGTGTGTATTTTTGCTTTTTTTTGGTATGCATTTTCTTTGTTGTTCCCTACACAGAACACCACTTTCTTTTTTAGTGTTTTTGTTGTTCCTTAAAAAAAAAGCAACACTTTGAGAGTATTTTTGAGAGCAACCCTTCCTTTCTCTTGTGGGATTATTCATAGTTCATCTCAACCACATTTTCCTGATTCTCTTTCATGGCATGAAGTTCACTACTTTTATGAGGACAAGAATTATGGATTCTATTGAAGCAAGTTAATATCATTCACGTTATGATCTTTAACAGGACAGCTCCTTGATGATAGATTCTTTTCAGAAGGGACACAATTATTTATATATCACTTTATTGCATTGTTTTCTATTGAACATGATATTGATTGACCATCTTAATACCATGCTGTTTCCATCATCCCTGGTTATAATCTTCTCTGTCTGTAATAAATGAGATTATGGGTATATTTTTTTCTATTGACATCTTCAACTTCTTCCGCCATCCCTGCTCTTAAGGAGTACTGAGCCTCCCTCATTTTATCATAAAAATATGTAATAATAACAAAATTTTGTTCACAGATCGAGGATGGGGGGTCTCATTATGAGCCAGCCTACCATATTCATAAGGCTGTAACAAAGTGACATTCCCATTATGGCCATCACACCAGGGTTATGATCCATTGGATAGCCAAATTATCCTTGGAACAGGAGGTCTCATCACGAGCCGGCCTGATCACTCTTGCTACATCCTAGTGAATGGCAGTGTGGTTATCTGGTTACCATGCCAGCACATTGATCTCTTCTGTAGAACAACACTGAAACTCTCTAGTTATAAATTGAGGATTCTGGCTCATATGGGTTAAAAAGCAACCCTGCCGGGGCTATGGACGCCTGCTGGTAGCAGCGACTCTGCTTATGGTATTGAAGTTATATCTTATCATCAATTATTATTATAATACC
The DNA here is from genome assembly GCA_031772625.1 of Pinus tabuliformis. Classification (NCBI taxonomy): domain Eukaryota; kingdom Viridiplantae; phylum Streptophyta; class Pinopsida; order Pinales; family Pinaceae; genus Pinus; species Pinus tabuliformis. The sequence continues at coordinate 534,544,903 of CM062809.1, read as the reverse complement.
CTTTTCTTATTTTTCTTTTTATCAGAGAAGTTATTTCCTTAACCTTTTCCCTGTTTTGAACCTTTATGCATGAGAAATTGTTTTATGATCAATCACATCATTTTCAGCTAGAATACCATCAGCAAAGCATCTTTTTAGCATATTGTTGTCTTTTTTCGTTTTGTATAAACTATCATCACTCCAAAGCGTCCTATCTCTTATTCATAACTATCTTTACACATTTTGCTCTCAAAATAACCATAATTTTCACCGTCCTATCATTGATATGTGTACTCTGCTTCATTTACTATTGTATTGTTCACTCCCTTGCCTTGTCATCAACACCACCCCTTTCATATGCTTTATGGTTATGGAACCCATTTTCCAATTGGAGGGGGGAATGTATGCATTATAGGGTTGCATGCGATATGATTACTACACTTTGCCATACCTTGTTGATTTGACAACATATTAGTATTGCATGTATACATAAGTTTTTCTCATTGAAATTTTGCATGCATTTTATCTGTTGCTATTCAAAGCTAACACTATGGATTCAAGAACATTGTATGCAAAATAGTGCTTTGTTTACAGGAGAACAACAAGTATGGGCAGAATTCTATTCGTAGCATGACCACACTATTGCACTTCACAGTAGAGGCTCGCGAACGTGAACAATTCTTCAGACATGATGTGCTTCTCTGGATTCTACCTTTTTGCATCGCTTTCAGCACCAACTTTGCCTACATCAGCTTCAACAACTGTCAGTCCATATATGTCATTTTTGGAGGTAAAACTTGAGGTAAAATTGCATAGTTTTCTAATTTATTATAAATTTAGGGGAATCTAATGAAAATCCATTTTGAGCATTATTTGTCATCCTTCATTCCACATCTTTACCACTTCCCCTTTTTCAGTAGCATGTCATTTTTGAGTGTGGGAGAGTGTTCCTTTCATTAATTTCTTTTTTATGACCATGTCATTCATATTCTTTATCATCCATTTCTATTCTTATTCATTCTCAACGCATCCCTTATTCCATGTTGTTTTACACCGAGCATAGACTTCAACAGATAGTAGCAACCACCTCTCTTTGTTTTCTAGCATCGCATGCGGACATGCTAATTTTTCAGAGAGGGGGAGGAATTACTATGCATGATGGATGTTTTCTACTTTCTTCCTTATTTAAGGCATACAATTTCATTTTTACACAGTGCAGAAATTGATTTCCACATATTTTTAAAACTATGAACCCAATTCTTGTAATTTTTGGAAAACACATACCTATCATTAATACAAACCCACACAATTTCAAGAAATAGTGGTTCATAAAATTTCGGAAATCATGCACTCTCACCTACAGCCATTTTGTTTATATCTCATGATCCGTGCATCAAAACAATCTGATTTTTGGATCATAAAGGCATTCATATATTCTAAATTTACTTGCCAAATTTCAACAAAAGCTGGTTTGTAGTTTTTGGGGAAAATGGTTAATGAAGTCTGTTGTTATCTATGTCATATTTTGCTGCAACCTCGTACATATAGTTGAATGTCAATGTAAAAATTGTTATGCCTTCATCGAGATTGCTAAAATTGAATATTCATTAATTAAGGAAGCATTCAGTTATTCTCAAATTTTTATTGCTTGGTTAACACATGGTTTTTGTCTTTGGGTTGCATGAGGACATGCAATATATTCAGTTTTCGTTGCATGAGGACATGCAACATATTGAGTGTGGGGGTGTGTTGGGTCGTTAATATGCCATTATTATTGTCACTTGTGAACGTTTATTCCACCCATTTCTACCATTCTTCATCATGTCATTTATTATAATTTATTATATAAATCCATTTTATGATGATTTATGCTCTTATATTATTTATTCTCCTTTATTTCTAATAAATTGATGATTATGCATTATTTTACCAATGATAGTTCTAATAAGTTGGTTATAACATTATTCACCATTTTTAGCCTCCAAGGTAACTTCCAGATTGAAGATTTGATTTTTAAATCTGCCAACTCAGAAATTCGTTGGTTTAAGGAGTGACAGTTTTGTGGTTGAGATTCTGAGCAAATGAAGACGAATTTGAGAAATCCGGAACATGGGTTTTGTCCAGAACGGGCCCAATTAACTTTAACAAAGAACGGTTTGCCCAAATTCGGCTTGTACAGGGAGAAACGCAGGGTTCTTTGAACACAATTTTCTCAGATTTGCAGTTGCAGCCGTCCTCCAAATCTCAGCTGCAAACCCAAATTCGTCTTGCTTTTGTTGAAGAGATGAAGGGAAATATATTTTCTTATTGATCATCTGGTTAGAATCAACCCAAATTTGTAAAAGAAATCATGTTGTAATTATCTATGCTCTGATCCTTCTCTATTTAAATGAAACCAAAGATCAGAGGAGGGGACGACTGTTTTTGTAATTTTACGGTTCCAGAACAAACTGTGATCATTGAGTCTCGCTGAGACCTGATTTTGTTATACTTTTGTGGATGCGATTAATATAAAAGACTTGGTGTTCATTCCGTCTTTGCGTCTGGAGTAATCTAAGGCGGTGTACCATCGGCAGCTAAGGGCCCGGCTCCGAAGGACACTTGCCTTTGTATCATTATACGGTGATTTGTGTGTGGATTGTTTATCTTTATTACGTAGCAATCTGATACATTCTTTATATGATACGCTATGATTTTGTTATGATCAATGAATGAATGATTTCTCCATGTAAGAACTCTGCACTATATAAATGAATTCACACGGGGTCGAATTGTATCTTTATTCAGCCATTTCCGTAACAAAGTGCTGGTATGAATATTTGTGGGATTTGAGAGTAGCGTCATTCTGTTTAGAAACATTGTTATATCATCCAATATTCTTAGATTGCTATATTAGTGTGTTTTGTATATATGATTGACGTTCTTGTTTTATAATGAACTGTTGTTCCAAAATTCATTTGTAAATATCTTCTCGTAAAGTAAAGATCATTGGAATTGCTTTTGCCGATTGTTATTTGATCACAGAATGAGAATTCAGTTCTAACTTGCGAGATTTAGTTCTTTTAATTGCTATTTCATTACTGCTGTTCCATTTCCAGACTGCTGTTCCATTTTACTTTCCGCTGCTTGATTTACCTGCCTTTATTGCTTTGGTGTGAGAGAAGGTCCAAGGCTATCATGAGCCTCAGCAGATGCTACCACGCTCCCAGATCCATGGTCCATACTCTATTCCATCAATTTCTAGAGGAATGAGTTATTGCTACTATATCCTCGACTGATGGTTGTTTGAATGAATGATTTAGTTTAGAACATTTCAGTTTCTTGCTGTTCCAATTAGATTTTGTTTCAAGCATTCATTTACTTTTGGGTTTTAAGCACTATACTGCAAAACATTACTCTTAAGTAAATAGCCGCCTCAGACAGAGTACACTCTTGAAATAAAAAGTCGTCCCTGGGTTGATAATTAATGTGAAGGTAATTAGGAGTTCACAAGACACCTTTTTATCGCTCCACAGCAACTGGCCAATGGCGCTGCACTTTTGGCCAATTTGCGAGAAATTCAAGTTTTTTGCCTATTTTCACTGAAATTTTGATTTCTCTCTCCTCATGGATGATTTTGATAATGTAATTAATGATTTGGCATGTAAATGTAATAGTAAAATGATCTTAGAGAGTAGATTCATTAGTTAGAGGTGGTTTTGAGGCTAATGAATCAATTTCCCTACTTATAGAGGCAAGTTGTTTGACTACCTATATTCTACTTCTTAGTTGGGAAATAGTTGAAACTACCCCTCTTCTCATGGATTCGACCCCTGATGGTCAGGATGAATAGTTTAGATGTCTATATTATGTGTTTTCTTGGTCATTTGGTGAGGTTGGACTCTCTTGGATGCTCTGAGCTACATTGTACACCTTTATCAGTAGTTTCGCAAGGAAATAAACTAGGGTTTGCAGCGATTTTTATGGGATACTTGTGGTATGGTGTTTTTGCATAGTTTCTTCTTCTATTATCAGTTTTTCACATGTTTTATGTACGCCACAATCTAATTCATTGCTTCTAGATAAATGACATCAAGATAGATAGGTGGAATTCATTGTTTACAGTGCTCTGCCTTGGGAAGACATTCAATTTTCTATGTTTTCTACTATTTGAGAAGGATACATGATCTTTGCATGCCCTCCTCAGCTCCTCACCAGTCTTAGACCTCTCATCTCACTCAATTTCATGTGCCAAAGCACCTACCTACCCTGCCCCATAGAACACCCTGCATCCTGACTTAATTTCCCAGACCCAAAACTGCCTAGCTCGATTTGATCCAACAACAAAAACAACAAAATCAATCAAAACCCTTGAGCTACTATACCTAGCATAAAATCTTGATTCATGATCCAGTCATCTTGACTGAGATTCATTAAGGAGAGAGCCCTCTCCCGACCTGGTAGGGCTAGATACCAGGTTAAGCATGGTTTGTGGTTACCCTAGAATTGCCTTACTTCAGCCTGAGGTCAATCTAGGCTCTAACAGTGGGGAAAACTCCTCATACCTTAAAATTGAAATGGGCCATAATATTTTACTAACCATGGAGGTAGCTTTGTATTTTAATTAATTATTAAATCTGGTAGTAAGGCAAGTTTGAAAATTTAAAGTGAAAAATGTCAATAAGAATACCAAAATGAAGTTGCAAATACATATATTAATTACCTTACTTATTACATTAGAGAGTGGTTTACTTCCTTATGCCTATTTTATATTCTCTTAAGTGGATTCATTGGATGTTATCCTACAAGTAAACATTAGATGCAATAATCTCAACCAAGTAAAAATACACTTGAATGAAATACTACCACGACGATGTGTTGTACAACTAGGTCTTGACATCATTCCTCGTCATAAATGACACCATAAAGAGTTACCATTCCATTTAGTAGTTTGTTGAAGATCTTGTATAAACTGCTATGTATAGCACACACGAGATACAGATCCACTATCACCTCAACCTAAGACACGACTCATTAAGCCCAAATACTACCAAAAAGGCCCATATGAGGCTTCTCCTGAATGACTCCAAGTAACCACTATAAGAGAAATCCTTTATAATAGGGTCAAATGGATAAGGTAGAGGAAATTTAATTGTTGTCCTATGTATTTACTGCGAAAACCTACATAAAATACTATAAAACAACAAGTACATCAAGTAATGATGGAATATAACAAATGAATAATCAAATTTGATGTATACAAAATAAACTGAATAGATCTATACTTTTTTCTATGATTTTTGACTCGTTAAGAGTGGTTACAAAATGAAATTACTTGTTTCCTGTTTTGATATATCTACAAATACTGCAAGTAATGCACACAATGAACCATATACGCTTAAAATTGATTAAATATAGCATGTAACTAGTCAAACTCGGTGTATAGAAAATGTCCTAACTAAATATACAATATTTTAGTAAACAAATGGTTGGTTAGGTGGGTTTCTATATAAAACAACTCGCTTCAATATTTTTATAGTGTGGTAATTTCTATAAAAAAAAATACATAAATCAACTAATACAAGGAAAAAATAAAGATATTTGTAAAATGAAATCTTATTGAGTGACAATGATTTAGTAAAAGATAGGTTACATCCAATACTATTTAACAAATGTTGAGATATATATACATGTAAAATGTAGCAAAATATACTCAAGAAAACATATACATCAATTCCTCAAATGGGATATAAATTAGCTATGTTCTTGAAGGATTGCTAGCTATATACGATGAGAAAACGTTGCAGCAAGCTAGTAAAAAAATGAAAATGAAAAAAATAAAATTTAAAAAAAACTGGGATGGTTGAAAATTGAGGCTTTACATTTTCCTTTAAACATAGTAATTTTCAAAGTTGTTATCATGACCATTTCTTTATCTATTTTCCAGTTGAGACAATATATGAGCGAGGAGTTGAGGGTGAATGTGATATCCCTTGGCTAGATATATTTTAATTTTTTAGATGTGCATATGTCTGTTTCTTGTTAAAGCATGTTAGTTTGAAAAATGACTGAAAAATTTAGTCATTAGTAATGTATTAATGATAATAACTCTTTGTAAATTTGTAATTATCAAGTTTTATTTTTGTAAATAAAGAAAATTTAGGAAATTAATTGTTGAGTACAAATTGATGAAAGAGATGTGTACGCAATTTATTGTGGAATATTTATTACACGTCAATAAGTCCTAGGAATATAATATGGGTGATTAGATTTAATTTAGGAATTAAGATATTGGCCAATTAATTATTTCCTAGAAGAAAGAGAGTTATCCTCAATAGTGGGAAACATGATCTCATTACTGAGTTGATAACTACCTGCCACTTGTTGGTGAGCTAGAGGTAGTTATTAACTACCAAAAGAGTGGTAGATTGATTTGGAATATTTTTTCTACTTGTTTTCTTCTCCTTCTTAGAGTAGAAGAGACTAAAGAGAATGAAGAAGTAGAAGACATGAGGAAATTTGTAGGCCCAATATTCTGAGGGGACATTGGATGGTTGTATTATCAAGGTTAGGAGGAGCGAAGTAATTGACCGTTAATCTTCCAAAAAAAGAAAATTGTTACAATTCAGTATTTATAACTACAGTATTTACTTTCTTGGAAAGAGAAAGGAATTGTTTATGTGTTATTTCTAATTTTGAAGAAGAGAAAAAGAAAAGAAAAGATGTTATTATATTATATTTGAATTATAATGATTCATTCATTCATTCTAGAAAGTATTTAGTAAATATGATTTGAAAGATGAAAAGAGATATGGTTTATATTTCATTTAAAAGATATTATAGTAGAATGGAACAAAATATTATGCGTTGTAGAGTAATAATTTATAGAGGTGAATTTTATACATGATGATAGCTAGAAATATATACACTTGACTATATATAAATGTGTGTGTGTAAGTTTGTTTATTCACAAAGTTACTCTCTCTCTAAACATTAGTAGGAAATTACAACGAGTAAATTGTATTTTATATATATATATATTCGAAGGAAAGAGATTGGTGTTAGAAAAATATTCTTCTTTGAAAGGAGAATAAAGAGAAATAAATAAATAAACATTTTTAAATCCTAACAACATTGAGTATTTATGTTCATTATTAAAAATAGAACAACTATACAATATTGAGGGAAGAAAAAACACAAGAATATTTATATATAAAATTATTACTATAATATTTACTCAAAAAAATATACATTGAGTTTCTTGAACACTTTTTAATACCATTGTATAAAGTATGAATATGGAAAGATGCATTTTATCGTCACAAAAGGTTTAACAAGAACAAGAAGAATTTAACAATTTTTTTTACATTGAAAATTAATATCTTGTACATAATAAGGCTTATAGCCTGTTAAAATTAATTCAGTTCTAAAGGTACTACACACCTTATAAGGTCTCAAAGAAAATAACTAAAACACACAATTCTATAGGCAATAAGTCTAGTGACTTGTCTTCGTATAGATAAGCATAGTCCATGCAGAAGCAAAAACCAAGAGTTAGGGATCTCTGAGCTGGTGAATGAGAAGGGTAAGTCGAAATGGCATCACGGTAACTTGAGAACGCTTATATGAAATTCTACAGTTTTGTTCGAACTTGTACCTATTGAATTAGTTATAAATAGATTAGATAATCACTAAAATAATTTATATAGAAAAAATGAATAGGGTTTAGTAAGTAAGGAACGTTTACATGGAGAGCGGTATCGTGAAAGTACCTGAGATATGACTCTAGATGCCCATGCAATTTATCTATATGTACAAGGGAAGCGAATTATTAACCACAGTATACAAAATGATAAGTAGTGTTTTAAGTAGCATTAAAGGTATAAGGAAAACAAAAAAGATTAGATCTTCCAAATGCAGAGAAAAATTAGCAATTGTGTAAACTAGGAACTTAGTTAGACATGAGTGAAATTGGCATCTCTCTCTAAATAAATGGAACCATAATTTTAATGCGAACCAACAACAAATAAATTCTATAAAAGAATGATGTAGCCATGTACAAAATTTGAATCCAACAATTAGTAACCAGGGTCCGAGAAACTCTCGCTAAAAATTAAAGCATGGAAAGTGAAAGAACCATACTCACAATTAACAAAAGAACATCATTGTTACTTGGTAGTTAGGGTTTGAAAGAAAAGATCCAAATTATAACAAGTTTACTAGTTTCATTCTATAGGTCAAGCGCTAGACAAATACCCAGCTACGATATGAATAAAATTTTAGAATAATGAACAGAAGTATTAAATGAACCTTTTCAAAACTCTTTAGAGAATAACATAACTAAAATAACTTGAATAAATAAGTGGCTTCCTATAACCATCTATTTCCATATAAGAAGTTGTATAAAAAATTCCATATAAGTTGTATAAAAAATAATATAAAAGAGATTAAAGGGTATAAACCCTAACACAGTGATTGTTAAATTAAATTGAAAGAAGACACTATTGATACTCTTCACATAGTAATTCTTTGCTGAGAGTTGCATTGATCAAAATAAATTCGTAGTTAACAAACTGAAAAGAAAAAAATACTTGGGTACTTGGGTCATAATTAAACCTAAGAACTGTGAATTGAACCAGATTTTCATATATAACATTATATGACAACAAAATATCCCAAGTGAGTTCAAAGAAAATTAAATAAATACCAAAGGAAATATACCACCAAGGGTTTGAAATCTATTTTTCAACTATAACAACAGGAATCAAATCCACTATAGAAACAATGAACTATAAAATGGCTTTACGTTGTCTTTATCTCAAAACCATGAGACTAAATAATGTAATCTATCAAATTAAATGGTGAGTGAAAACTCACCTAGAGCTATATGCATATGGAGGTTAAAGAATATTGTATTTCATCTTTCCAAACTCTATTCGAGCCAGAGCAGTACATTACCCAAATCAAAAACCCTATGCAAGAGTTTAGAGGGTAAATACTAAAAAAAAAACTCCTGATAAAGATAGAAATCTCTTTTATCCTACAAAAATAAATAAAGAAAATGTTAAAATTATTCAAGTGGCACAAATATATAAACTATAGGTAAAACAATGTAAGTGACAAATAATACGAGAAAGAATTTTAAATCCATTTATCTTTACCGAACGCTGCTACAAAGTGGGAAAAAAGAATTTCACTCTATAGGTGAGATACCAACACCAAAATTTGGAATTTAGAATCTCATATAAGTGATTTCTGCAAGGACATCAAATAGAAATTTACCCTAGAACCCAAGTTGCAGAGCGATGGAAGAGGCAGAAGAAAGAAAGAGAAATGAATGAATTTTGGCAAACATATAATAGTCACTAATATTTTGAGAAACCCCAAGTATATTTCCAAGGTTGATTATATAATATCCAATATCAATCATTGATTCAGTAGGTCAAAGGTACCATACATGACTACTTTGTCAAAATGCCATATATATGGGTTAGAGTAATCTAGAGAGTTCGCAATTTACTGCATAGACCTTACCCCAAATGATGAGCCAAACAATAAATCTTAATACCAAATTCAAAATGAGTGAGCAAGATAAACCATTCATATGGAAAAATGTGACTTTTTTGATGCAACTAATATTATCTACGTAATATGCTCCATGATTATTGTAAGTGAGATTTGAATATAATACAAGTTCATCACCATAACCTCATTAAAAGTTAATAATAATGGTAAATAGGGTAGGAAGGATGTTTATATGAAAATATTGATTAAGAAAAGATACAAGCACCACATTTTATTGAAATGACAATAGATTATATATATTAGTCCTCACAATATACTAGTATAATGAGCTACAAAATATATAGTGGATAGTCTCAATCTTGGTTACACTAGGAACAATACCTACAAGTCCTTTTGAAGTATAAATATTAAATGATAAAATAAGATAGAATCATCTCTATGATATAAGAGAAAAAAGGAGTGGTGCATGTTGTATTTAGTTCAATTGGAGGTAAAAGAATAAGATATGAGAAATATGGATTGCTCAGTTCCATCATTAATAGAGAGAAGGAATTACTAGGAAAGAAGAAACTTCATACTGAAACAAAAATGAATGATTATTACATAATAAAAAAACCATTTTTTTAAAGTGTGTGTGATGTAAATTAAAGTGAAACCAAGCCACTATCTTAGTCTTTGATATCTTATAATAAAATTCACACCCACTAATAGTTATCCTCCTTTGATATGTCTCAAATATGATAAAAATAGTAGTTCTAGTAGCCCATAGTTTGAGATGGATACTCCACCTATTAGGCCTTTCCAACACTTGGAAAAGTGTATTTTTCACAACTTGAAAAGGATGAGGAAAAGGCTTAGGTCTTTATCTCCTCTTCCATGTACTATTTGTCCCTCAATGTATCACAATGATAGTATATCATAGTTGAAGTATACCTCCAATTTAGTCCCTAAAAGTGTAACATTATAAGAAAAATTGTAGAAGGAAAAGCATAGAAGATCAGCTAAATACATGAGATAGTATTTTCACAAATCCTTTATTTATATTATGGCATCAAATGATCTCATAATCAATTAAAGTTAGTAAAGAAGAGACTATCATTTTCTAAAACTTTTCTTAATAGCTATATAACAACTAGATAATGGCTAGTTGGGCTCTTCCTTTAGAAAACTATTATTATTACTATTGTTGTTCTTGTTGTTGTTGTTTTTGTTATAGTCGTCCACATGTTTGAGACATAGTAACATTTGATTAAAACATTATATTAAAATTCATGAATTTTCTCACTGAGGGATTGAATTGACTCAATGATTCATTTGAAGGTCCAACGTCCCCTTTTCTTATACCCCAAATGTTGAAAAATAGTCCAAGATTCTCAAATGATCGACTTTAATTTCCAAGATGACTAGTTGCAAGCTCTAATAGTTAGTTGAATTAAATTATAAGGGCTAGTAAACTTGATATTTCCATATTTTTATTTGGTCTCCAATTCCTTTATGAACTTTCCAATTCTTCCCCTTAGTTTTACTATATAATTCAACATGATTTCATTTATGTCTTGCCTATTTTTACCAAATTATGACTTATGTTTCCACACCATCACTACCTTCCACATCATCATGGTTTGTGTTGGATCTCAAATTCCCTTTGGGATTTGGAGAAACTAATATGTGTGTTTTGTTCCTCTTCTATGATAGACCTAGTTTGATATATTTCATGTGAAATTTTGCTAAGGTTTTCCCTTGTTATTCAACCTAGAAGCCGAACATACCATATCATCATGTCCAAGTCAATGATCTCTAATTCCCTCCAGTATTTGGAGATTTTGAAAAATTCGTTTTGTTTCTCTTATTGATCATATCGTTTTTGACATAAAGCATGTGAAAATACACCAAACAATGCACTTCTAATGTACCTTAATATCACTAAAAAAATGTTTCATTTTGAAAGAAAATAGAGATGAATTACCCTTTACCTCATGAACACAAACTATATTCCATTTCTTCGACTACATCAACATGTGTTTCTCTGCTCACCATTTTTCCATATGGCCAATTTTGGTTCTCTTCACATATTATATATACATCTCCCATGGTATAGAGGCAAAATATTACCATATGGATTCTTGAAAAACCAATATAGTCACATCTTTAATTACTCCAGTCATGAATTAACATGGTCTGGTGACACTATATGAACTCACCTTGAATGCATAATTTCCTTGACATTGCTTAATATGTAATATTTCCCTTTATTTCATACACACCCACCCCAATCTCTCTACTCTTTGAACTTAGAATTATGTGTATGCTTTATATCCATGATTAAACTATACCAAGATATTGAGTTAACTTACCATAGTGTTGTCTATACACTAAATTTCACCCTTGGTTATAGTTCAAAACAATGTTTAGACTTATGTTAAGGTGAACCCAGTTATATATTATTTATTTACCTTGGGTGCTTGAACTACAACATCATATCATATTTAAATTCAAATGTAATTTGGTGATAATATTGTCTTAACTTTATAAATAATATATGATGAGTAGGTCATCCACTAGATTGGCCCATTACTCTACCATGTGGTTTTATAGCCTAGTCGCACCTTACCATCATGTGATTTTCATGTGCTCCTTAAGACTTCATGGTATAGATTAATTTCAATGATCCAATTACTTATATGTGTTATGGTTTTCGTGGATCTAGAGGAATTGGGGTATCTACCCCCATTTTAGTGTCATTTCACCCCTTTAGTTTTTTCCTTTTAAAACTCTAGACTAAGATTGAAGAACTAAACACTCTAACATAGCTCTCACATATTTAACTCCTCCAAGGATTCTGTAGCCACCTTGTCAATTATTCCTTTTTATTTTCATGTATTTGGGATTAGTTTGGGATGTTGGCTTTAGCACAACTCAAATAATAGTTTTATGTTTGCAATTGTTAGATCTTATTCTTGGGACTTTTATTTCGAATCCCATTTTAACTTTAATGAGGATTGATTAAATTCTTTCCACAATTATTTTTTCAAGTAGCTACTCAATCGTGGCAATCCAACCTCAAGGGTTTCAATGTAAGAGGTTTTATACTCTTCTTTTTTCATCCGTTTACCTCTTTTACTCATACTTCACTTATGTGAGGAAACTACATGATGCCTCTACTTACGTAATAGAATTGTGCCCTTTTTCTTAGTTTTATTATTTATATTTTAATTTCCCTCTCTTCCCGATGCGGGTTGGGCAGAAAATGGAGTGGATTACGCATGGGAAATATTTCATTTCCCCACCCATAAATCTACCCCCCTTCTCGATATTTTATATAATTAATTTTTGATTTCTTTTAATATTCTTTCATTTTATTTATTGACCCCTCTATCATATTGTTAGAAGCCATTGAAATTTTATCCTTTCGACCCAACAATCATAGTTCATACTTCATGGAGTTCTTACGAGGTAATTATTATACAGTTTATGTTTCATTTTCCCATTTGTTTTACTCTAACCCAAAATTTAAATTTGTTAATTACTCGAGCTAACCAGACTACCTAGGTTTTGACCATGTCTTGATTTTTATAATCCTAAAACTAATAGTTATTATATAGATTCCTAAGAAGGTTTCCACATTATCTTTCATATCACAGGTACCCTTCACCCGTCATATTGGAATTTGGGTGTACTTGCATTAACTTCTTTTCCTTCTTCCATTTTCTAGTGCAAGACACTTACCCCAATTCAAAAAAAAGTCTTGCCTACAAGTCATAATTATCATGATCCACTCAAGGCTTGATGGTTGACCAAAATGCTATCCTTTTATTTATTCGTACATGGACTTGTCGTGGTAATTGAAGGGTAGTCCCTATAATTTGGGATCTTTCTTTTCAACACCTATAATAAATATATAATTTTTAATTTTAGACAACGACTACATTAACTTTTGTATACTCTTCTCACACTATAATACCATTTTTAGTTTCAGGCAACTATTTTACTTGTAATTTGTATAATCTTTAGTCAAGTTATATAACGATTTTAGTTACTTCCATTTATATGGTTGACCTATAGTCTAGAATACTTTCCATGCTTTTCTCTAGACAACTCTTACTTAGTAGCTTCTTTTTCTTATTGTGTTTCCGTATTCCTAATACGACTGTTAAGAAGTTATTATTATTACCCATAATATGTGTTTACCACCTCTAGTGTATTCCAGAATAATTCTTGGGTATTCACAGGCTACATATATATTTAGGATAAGACTTAATCAAGTCCACAAGGATATTTGAACTTATATCTATATTATATATTCATATATTTGAACCCTTTATAGATTCCTCTACTTATTAATTCTCTACTTATTAATTAACAATGAGGACCATGCCCACTAAAATTTTGGTTCATTAAAAGTTGTATTCATGGTGAATTTAAGTCCCTTAGTATGTTCTTCCCGATAGTATGAATTTGGGTTTGAATTAAAGATTGACTTGTAACTCAGTGGATATACATTTGAATATATATATATAGTCGTGTTCCTAGCTTTCATATATTTTACATGGTCAATTTTGCATAGTCTTGATATTAATAATAGAGATATATTACAAAGCAAAGGTTTAAGCCATTATCCCAATATTTCCCAACTAATATAATTATAGCCATACCCATTGGATTAGCTATATAATAACTATATATATAATTAATTTTAACCCGTTTATATTATTTTACAAACCTAGTTTATGAGAAAAGGATTTCGCCATAAATCACATGATAGTGCATTTGTCGACGCGTTTCGAACCAACTAGTGTGGTTCATCATCAGAAAAAGTTGAAGAATCAGATCATGGCTACAGATTAAATAGGGAGAGCAGATCTTCCAACGGCTAGGTTTGACTGAAAAACGGCTATAAACGGCTAAAAATTGACCAAGAAATGGCTAGATTTGACTATTCAAAATTGTATAACAAATAATATTTTAATACCCAGATAAGAGCTAACAACCTTACTAGGGAATATTTATAATACAATTGATTGAAACATATAATAATATTTAAAAATCTTATTATTATCAATTCAACAATTTTAGAAAACCTTATTCTATCCCATTTTCCTTCCTTGATATGTTTGGTTTATTGTTAAACTACAATCCCCATTCCACTAGATCCTTCTCCTGATTAATTTTATTTTTCAACACTATTATTACCCCTGTGTATATATGATATGTAATTAGATAGAAACAAGAATAACTAATTTTCTATATTCATTATGCACAGCTAGTAGACAACTGAATTTCTAACAGTGATCATATATTTAACCTCTCCAAATATCTTTTATGTATAAAATAGCATGTACCAACACTTATCAATGATCAACATGCCTCTGTGATTAATACTTTATACATAGTCCAACATCCATCCACATTCAATACTCCATTTAATCATACTTATATTCTATAATATACACGCATTAGTATATAAATCATTTGAAATATATTTGTTTTCTTCTATCGAGAGTCACTCCATACATATTACATAAGAAAAATAGTCATACCAGCAATCAAAGCATTATTCTAATCCAAACAAAATCAGTTATTAAAATATTAATAACTTATATGAGTAATAAGTAATCCTCTAGGATTGGTATGGGAAAAGGAAATTTCCTCTTGATGAACGAGTTGCACTATCAACACCTCCCCCCAACCTTAGACTCTTAGGTTCTTCTTTCTTGGTTTGTCCACAACCAAGGTTGTTTTAAAGTTTTTTGAATCAATGGTATTTATTAATTCTCTTCCCAACATATTTCTAGCAGTGTCCTACATTTAAGGTCTATTGACCTTTTATTAGAGGAAATTTCAACTCAAAAATATCCACCTAAGAAAAAAATAAGAAATGAATAAAACAATGCCATGTAGACAATTTTTTAATATATCATTTTTATTATTTTACCTCTATGAAAATTACTGAAATAAATTTCACGTTTATCAAAATAACCATACGTCTCTCTCTCTCTCTCTCTCTCACATTGTGTTTAGATATATATATATATATATATATATATATATATATATATATATATATATATATATATATATATATATATATAGATATATATATAAACACAATATTTAATAAAATTTAAATAAAATAAATTAAATTCAAATTTAAATTAGTTACATGTCATTAAAAATAAATAACCACACACACACACAAAATTCTCTTGTCGAGTGCTCTATTAAGGAACTCCTAGATGTGAAGTCACTAGTTCAATTCTCTGCCCTGATCAGGGTGATATATTGGACATGATGAAGATTTATTCTTGTGAAGCTCACAAAAAAATTAATAAAATTTAAATTAAAAAAGTGAATTTACGTTTCATTAAAAAATCATTGACGCCATGATTTACACTTCATTAAAAATATTCTCGATACTATAAATTTTATATAATAACATATTAATTTTATTTTTAATATTTAATGTACTTTTGGGTCACTTGGGCACCATTCATGTTTAAGGTAGGTAAATTATATTATTAACTAAATTACCAGTGCCTAGTCACACTTGTATCTCTTCTGAAATTTGAAGGATTTTGATCTCCTTACACATTATGACATGGAATTCAATGTTAGCATTTTAAAATCAAATTTCCTCTAATTAGTAAGCTTTCCTTTTTCCCAACATAAGAAAAGTCTTTTTCTTTTTCCCAACTTAGCATTTCTCTTCATCTAAGCTTATCTTAAGTTTTTTGCTTCAAAATTATGCATTTCTCTCCTACTATGCTTATTCTTGTGGTTTTATACCCAAATTAACATTTCTCTTTAGTTAATCTTATCTTTCCACACAACATCATATTTCTCTCTCATTATGTTGTTTCCCATGTGAAAATATTTCTCCTCAGAATTTTGGAAGAATATGGGAATGTCCATCATACGTACTTAACCACTTAAAAAACTCTTGCACTGTAAGGCAACCCACATCACTCATGTTCCATTTCCCATAATATTCCCACAAGGAATAAAACATTTATTTATCATAATATTATTTACATAAATCAGTCTACTCAAGTCACGTCCCAAAGACCAAACACTCAAATACTATTTAAAATTAAATAACTAATAATCATATTTGTAAAAGCTACTACAGTAAAGTATCACACCCACTATTCTACCATTGGAAAATATGTAACACCTCTTTACGAGCTTTATTCAACCATAACTTAATCATGCATTCTCTAATTAAAGATATTCCATGGGGAATTTCATCTTCTCACTAAATTGAAGAAGATGAATTATGTCAGTAAATTATGTCTATATATTTCTATCTATTTAAGCCTTTCCCATGGTCTACCTCTTCATCTAGTCCTGATGATGAACCACACTTGTTGGTTCGAAACGCGTTAGCCAAAAATTTCTCTTATGTGATTTCTACCGAAAGAATTTTCTTAATCTAAGACCATGTTAACCTTTTGACTTTTGGGACCACTTTGCATTACGATATGTGTTAGGATGTGTTGAATGCTACTAAATTTGAGATATTCATATATGAGAAAAATCTAATAGATACTACAAAGCCAAGCCACCTACAAACTATATCAACTCATAACGATGTGGTAATACATAGTTTCACCCAACATGGATTGGACTAGCCAATAACTACCCTCTCCACTGGTGGTCACCGTACAAAATGAAGGCTCCTCTAAAACCATGAGTCCTCATGTAATCCCATTAAAGGTCCTCCAATCCTATCTACAATTAAAGGAACCATATATGAACTCAAAGGGACTATCCATGGTCCAACAAAAACAAACTGACACAACATGACACAAGTTCTATGATGCTTAGAAAGCCTCACATGGTTTTTACATGGATTTTAACTTGTGACCTTGGGCTTATAATAATGAAAAAAATGCTAAATATATTTCTAGATAACTCTACTGGTATAAGGGCCAACACAACCCATTTTACCAAATAACTTTTTAGAGCCTAATTATATTGTGTTGCACCCCTTACAATGTTCAAGTCCATAAGACTGATCCCTCATGTGTGAATCCTATTAAGCATACCTACATTACTAATGGAATCCAAACATCCTTGTTAAAGGGTCTATGTGGTGTTTTGATGCATCAGTTGAGAGTCAAATATTAATTTTATACTCATTTGAAAATAAGAAACTATTTATGTATAAACATTAAAAAGTAACAACGTGATCATTGTAGATATTTTCAATATATTTCAAAGGAGATAAAGAATGAAAAAAATAGATGTTGAAGCACAATGTCATGAAAAAATTACCAAAATACTTTCTTATATTAAAATAGCATGCCCATGTAATGGAACAGGCACATGAGTTTCTTTGAATTCTTATTTAATAGAATTTATGGTATTTTGTACGGTAGTTCAAAATACGTTGAAGTTTTTTTCAAAGAAACATGTGTATGTTCCTATGTGAGTGCATTCTTAAAGTTTCTATTGCCACCTTTTTCTCATCAACCTCATGTAGGTTCCCTCAATTTGTATCAAGGCTAACCCAAAAAATCGATATTAAGGCTAAACTAAGATAAATATGGATATAAATATTGTGTTGGATTTTATAGTTAATTACTAAACAAGGGGCATAGAGAATGATACTGAAGAAATCCCGGAAGGGAAAAATATATACTAAATAGTGATTTATATTTGTAGTTCTATTGTAAAAATTATCTCTTTATATAACTATGTGACCATATAACTATGAAATAAATGGAAATTAGTTGAAACATATCAATAAAATTTTTGAGGAGTATCTCGTTAAATATTTCCATGAACCTCTCAACCAATATTCATCCCTAACATCTCTATTTTCTTCTCATCTTTGACTATCATGCATACTTCTACAATTGGACTACAACATTATATTATATTATCTATTATGTACACATCAAAAGTAGGATTTAATCATTCATTCTCCTCATTAACAAATACTTGTGATGTCAATCTACAATTCGTGAGTCTCTTTTGAATTAGTCCCTTCCCCATATTAATTTTCTATGATAATTTTCCTTCACTAAACTATGTTTATCTTCTACTTGACACAATCTTATTCTTTGGTCATTTTTCTTCATCTTCGTTCATCTTCAACTTTCATCTTATACCTACAAACATAAAAATAATCATCCCACACATCATCTTCAATCATCATCTCGGGTTTTCTTTTGATTACCTATAACCACATCGTACATTTTATTTAACTAGCATGTTACCAAACTCTAGGCTTTCTATGGATTACCCTGAACCATTAGAGATATGGGCCTTTTGTGGATAACCATGAACCATCACACCTCTAGATTTTAATGAATTAGCATCAAGTTCCACATCCTTAGGGTTTTATATTGGATTACCTTTAAGAATTTCAAACCTCACATGGTTTTAACTTACCACAATAATTACATCAAGTGGTTTATTGGTGGCGAGAAACTTTCCTCTTTCATGACAAGTGGCTTTTTCGTACCACATACCATATATAACATTAAGTAATTTTGGATAACCATGTAACACCAAATACATTATTGGTTAACTAACTACAAGCATCCCTCTATCATGGAAAGTAGATTTTAGTTTGCCACAAACAATTCAATATTCAATTATGAGGGTAAACTCACCTCATCAGGCTTGCATCAACATTGACATACGTACATTCAATTCAAAAATCCATCTAGACCATTCTAGCCCTTATATAAACATTGGACCAAGATCATTTTCTTTCCATCATGAAAACACATTATTCAAGGAAAAATAAACCTCTTTGGGATGTTATTTTAATGGATGCATGACCTTTCATCAACAGATGGTACTATCTATTATTACCTTAATTTGCTTCCTTCTTCTTTCCAATATTTTATGTTTTCATCTCCCTCTCTACACTTTCTTGCATTGTCTTTCTTTCTTCTTTTACTTTCTAATTTTATGCATTTCTCTTCTGTTGCGTCATTCTTTCATTTTGTGCATTCATATCTTTTTTTTCTTCATTTCACTATTCACTCAATTTCATGATTCACTCTTCATGTACATATTCTTATGCTGTCATTTTCATTTCTTCATCTTTCACTATATCATTCTTTATGTTTCTTATTTTAGGTCCTTGAGCTCATCTTCCTCTCTCTCTATGTGAATTGCACTTTTTGAAATCAATATTCCTTTGTCGTGGATTATACTTCTTCATTGTTATTCATTTATTCATTCATGGACTCTTCTTGTCTTCTTATTCACTATTCATTCATCATCTTCTTGAGAAATCCTTAATCTAAATCTTCCACACACTATATACATAAAATTATTTCTTGTAGTAGGGATGTCTCCATCAAACGAAACACCTATAATTTCATGCTTATAAAATATTTTTCTTGTTGGTTTATACAATATCCAACAAGAAAACCTCTAACCTTGGTTTTATAGAAATATGCCATCATTTCAAATTACTTAAATATTCATTATACTTTTTTATGCGGGTGCATTAGGCCGAGCACATAAAAAAATGATAAGTTATTAAAGTCAAACCAAGAGCCTAGCAATGTGATGGATTGATCACATGTCAAGACTAGAACATTTAATGTTTATTTGTGAAAGCCTTTTATATTTAGTTAAGATTAGTTAGGAAGATCCAATTAAAAGAAATGATTTTATAACTATTAGGTAGTTAGGGCTAAGGGAAATTGGTTCACATCCATGAACTCATTTCTTGGACAATGGTTTTTAGTTTTTGGAGAGGGAGGAGGAACATTTTTGGGTGCTAGAAGTTTTGGTGTGAGATTGAAGATAATTGAACAACATTTCTTAGACTACTTGCCTTTTTTATCAGCAAATTGAATTCGTAAGTGTATGTAAGACAATTATTTTCATATGTGTTTGCGAGGTTTGTGAACCATATCTAGAGATTGAAATTGATTTGGTCTTTAAATTGGTGTGTTGAATGAGGAATTCTTGCACTGTACTTTCTTGGTTATTTGAATTTAAATGAGAACCTGGAGAATCATATTTTAGTTAATATTCTAATCCAATACTTTTGCATCCAAGATTGTGTATTGGAAAGAGTCATTTTGCATTACAAATTCAAGAATATAGAGCACTCTTTATCAAGCCAACAGAAGAAAGAAAATTTGTAAAGAAAAACCATCACCAAATTTGTTGGTCAATTTATGATGAAAGGAAGATTAAATTCAAAATTCTGGAATCTAGGTTTTGTGCAGAACAGGGTCTATTTGGAAACTTGAGAGTGATTTTCCAAAAATATCCTTGGTTGTGGAGTTACAAAGGGATATTTAAACTGTGTTTTTACAGACTGCGTGGCTAGAAAAAAAATGATTTGTTGTTCCTCCTGTAATAGCACTATAGTTTGTTGTGAAAGAAATGATTTGTTTTTCCTCCTATAACAGCACTGCAGTTTTCTCTGAGAGCGATGATTTTTTGTTCCTCTTGTAACAACACTGTAGTTTGCTGAGAGAGAAATGATTGTTGTTCCTCCTATAACAACACTATAAGATGCTGAGATAACAACCATCAATTTGTGGTATTAGATCCTTAAAATTGTTGGTCTTTACAATATATAGAGATGAATATGCTTCCAGGAAGGGCATGAGGCAGTGGAGGCAGAGCCATGGGTAATGTAGAACTTTGGGAAGAGATAAGGAGACTGCAAGTTTGGTTAGAAGCCATGGAAGTAGGAAGACAACGAGATCCTAAAGGTGGAGATGTTAGTGAGGCCGAAGAGGAACTTCAAGAAGAAGGAGAAGAACCTATTCATGAATTTGTTGAGAGTAAGTTGTTGAGAGAAGTATTGGGCTCAAGTTGAAGGCCAAAACTTGAAATCTCTATTTATGATGGCAATTTTAAAGATGAGAATCTACTATATTAGATCAGTGGGATGGACAAGTATTTTGAGTACGAGGAAATTGATGAGGATAAGAGAGTCAAATTTTTTGTTACAAGGTTGAAAGGCCATTCTGTAGTGTGGTGGGACAACGTATAGGTTGAAAGAAGGAAGAAGGGAAAACCATTGATCAAGAACTAGGATAGAATGGTGGCAAAGATGAAGAGTAAGTCCTTGCCAAAGGATTATTAACTAACTCTTTACAAACATATGCAAAATATTAAAAAAAAGATAATGACAGTGAGATAGTACACTGAAGAGTTTTACAAGGTGAATTTGAGAGCAGGCTATGTAGAAGATACCCCGGAAAATAAAGCAAGGTATATGAATGGTTTGAGGCTAGATATTCAATATGAAATCAGCATACTTTCTGCAAGGACAATAGAGGAAGCATACCAGTGCGCTTTGAAGGCAGAAAAAAAGATAGCTAGGAAGGAAAGCTCTAGTAGAGGACAGGGTTTTTCTAATAGAGGATGAAGACCTTACCATAGAGGTAGAGGTGGAGGAAGAGGAAGAGAGACTATCGACCGGTGTTACAGATGTAACAAATTGGGTCATCGAGCTTTTGAATATCCCGAGAATGAAAATACAGGACAATGAGGTTCATACATAGCTTAAACTGAAGTAGTAGAGGCATAAGTACCTGAGGTAGATAATGTGCCAGAGACTAGAGATGTGTTGATGATGCATAAAGTCATGCTGAAACTAGCAAAGGGGAATGTTGAACCAGTCCAAAGGAAATCCTTATTGAAGAGAGTGTGTAAGGAATAAGGAAAATGTTGCAAATTGGTGATTGATAGTGGAAGTACAGACAATATAGTTTCCCAAGAAATGGTGGAAAAATTGGGATTGAAACAAATTAAGCACCCCTAGCCTTATAAGGTATTGTGGCTGTGAAAAGGACACCAATTGTTGGTGCATGAACAAAGTGAATTTGAGTTTCATATAGGTAGGTATAAAGAAAAGGTGCTCTATGACGTAATGCTAATGGATGCTTGTCACATTCTTTTAGGTTTCCCATGGCAGTTTGATAGGAAGGTGACACATGATAGAGAGAGAAATTATTATAAGTTCAAAAAGGATGGCATCAAGCACACTCTTGTACCATTGAAAGAGGAAGGAACAGCTAAAAAAATCAGCCCAAAAGCATTGCTACTTAGTGGAAAGGAATTTCTACAACAGATGGAAAAAGAAGAGGTAAGCTATGCAGTGATTTGCAAGCCAATGTTAGTACTTCTCCACACTGAAATTGTAGATTTACCTATTGAAGTTCAGGAGTTGTTGCATGAGTTTCCACTCAAAAGAAGCATTAGTCATCCCATAGACTTGATACCAGGAGAGAGTCTTTTGAACATGGCTGCATATCGAGTGACACCCAAAGAGAATGAGGAAGTGAGGAAGCAAGTCCAAGGATTTTTGGACAAAGGATTAATAAGAGAAAGTTTGAGTCTGCGTGTCGTACCTGTTAGCACCTAAATCTGCCTTAGGCAGAAGGAAGGAAAAATCAGGGTAACCACAAACCACACTCAGTCTGGTAGCTAGCCCTACCAGAACAGGAGAGGGCTCTCTTCGAGTCACACTCAGTAAATAGGTGACCAAAAAATGGTTTGAGATGAATTACAATGAAATATTTATCTTAGGCTAGTAAGTGAATATGGATGCAAGAAACAATTTGTATGAATGACCAAGCTTCTAGGATGGTATTGGACCAATGCTCAACAAAGAACAGAGAAATTAATACAAAGGCATAGATTATTCCGTGAGGCAAGGTAGGTGGAAAATGTAGCAATTTAGTTTGAGGTAACTCAGAATGAATAGATTTTTGAAGAAAATGAAAAGGGCATAGTTACATGAATCCTTTTCAATAGAAGAAAAACACCGAACATGAAATTTTCCCACAGGCGGAGCAATAAAATTGAATTCTACCTAATCTCACTCAAAAAATTTCACTAGAAATGAACATGAATTGAATTATCAAACATAAAAAAATACATATGAAAACATAAGAGACACATTTGATATGCTCACAACCACAAGAATCTCATGAAATAGAGCCGTTGCCTTTCATTAATTCTCTGTCAAAATTACACAGTGAAGAAACAGAGTTTCTTTCCCACAAGTCTCCCAGAAGTTACAAGCCAACCAACCCTTTGCAAATAACTTGCATAAAATATATAGAATGTGTAAGGAAGAGATAGAACACCCAAGGGTTGGGTATTTACTCGAATCATTGCAAAATGGAGATGGAGAGCCAACCATCAGCTACATGTGTAGTGCTACAAACATGACATTTGGCTTGGGTGACTGTTTGCCTTCCTTCGCCACTTGGATAGAAGCCAATCTGGAGAAAAAACACTTTAAATGCTGACTTTCGTGCCAAAAAACCAAAGTGTAGATGAGCGAGACCACTTGGAGAAGTCGTGAACCGAAATTTCGCGAAACTGAAGCAAATTGGGCAATTTTTCCTCTGTGCGTCGCGCCATTTTCTCTGTGCACCGTGCTACTTTTGGGCCTGTTTTGGGGCACTTGCAGGTGTCCAAAATGTGCCCAAGTGGGCTTGTTGGAAATCTTGTCCTATCTACATTCTAACCCCACTAGAATTTTTGAATTTGGTGCTCATTTTCCCCTCCAAATCTTCATTCTCCCAAGACTGCTTCCTGTGTGCCAAAAAAGTGGCAGAGAGGCCATTTTTGGGTGTTTTTTGAACTTTTTGAGACTCATACCTTGCCAAAATTTCTTGTCCGGACACCAGTAATCATGATTTTCCATGCTAAATCCAAAAATGCAAACCATTCCTCATTTGGAGCTCTAGAATTTTAGCGCCGCGCCACTGGAGAAAAACCCTGTTTTTTGCCCAAAAATTTGTGAAGTGACCAAAAATTCCCCAAATTTCTTGAAATTTGGGCTAGAGGTTCCTTATGGGGTGTTATGATGGGAAAAGGAAGCCTCGGCCAAGATTTAAAGCCGATCTTGCTCTTTTGCCTCTTTTTCCTTTCTTGTTGCTTTCCTTAATTTCGCCTTCAAGCTCCTTATCCGGGCCCTTGCACTCATGTTTCGTGTCCTGTAACAATAAGCCATGTGTCTCAGTAAGGCAAGGTCCTAATCGGCCTTGTCCAGCAGCCTCTCCAAGTGCATGTTCACGCTCTCGAGATGGGCCTCTCGATCCTCATTGATCTCTTGCTCCAATGATGTGAGCTCAACTCTTCTCCTTTGAGCAGCTTGGCGATGCTCACGAATGTTTTGCAGTTCCATAATCACCTGCTGATCCTCAAGCTGCTTGTTTCTCTGCTCTAGGTACTTCATGTTCAAGTTGGCCCTCTCCAAGTCAAGGGATAAGGACTCAATCACTGATTGCTGCTCCTGGATGATCTCTGTAAGCTCTGCATTTGTTGGTTTTGCATCTGTCTCATCATCATGGAGGAGAACAAATTCAGTCTCTCGTTCACCTGATGGCCCTTCCTCCTACACTGGCTCCTTACCGCTGCCCTGCTCATGTGATGTCGATGTCGAAAGTGAGGCCCCTTCCACCCTGGGTGGAGATAACACTCGCTTTGCCGCTGCAAATAAGGGTCTACTGCCTCTCTGATAGGTGATGTATACTGGCATAGTAGCAGTCTCATGTCGCTCATACTAATGAGATGGGCCACCTATCTCATGCTCTGCCTCTGATACTACCTGTGGAGTGCTAAAGAAGTCATGGGAGATGAAGTCCTCACAAGCAATACCTTGCAATCCCAATTGATGGTCCACCAAAATCCGGATAAGAGCAAAGTGATAAACATTGTTGAGTTGCTGTCGAGGGGTCTTGTGCTGCATGAAATTTTTCATCCTCTCTATGTTCCTGCAAATGAAAAATGGAAGGTTCATCATTTGCACCCTGGTAAAGTGCATCAGCAACCTGATGTGATAGGCATAAAGGCGAGAAAACCTCCCCTCACAACTGAAGTACTTCATGATCAATTTCATGAGCGGAGCATACTCATCTCTCAAAAATCTGAATGGAAAAACTCTCATGAGCTGGCTCAAACAGCTGGCCTTAATGTAAGGCTCATAATGATGCCTCTCCACCTTCTTCTTCTTATGCCACTATTCTCCAATTTTTGGTATGCCTGTTGCCACTGATATGGTTTCGGGTGTAAATGTGAAAGTGACCCCAGCCAAGATAGATTGTCCTCCATGTAGGTGAAGTGCAAAAAGACGGGCCAACTCATGATGAACTCTAACATTTGTCACCCTCTGAAAAAATTCAAAACATGTTAAGTGCTGGGAACATGACATAGCCAGAGGGCATACCTGCAACTCGATGAGGGTGTTTGGCTCATCTCTAACATGTTTGCCACTCCAGTGATGTCTCCTGGGGGCCTGTTCTCCTGAAGCTGTATCACTGTGAGTCTCTTCCTCATATTTTGATGAAACCTCGAATGCCATGATTGCTGTTTGTAAAATAAATTTAGGCTGCCCTTTGATTATAGTGAAGCTGGAGTTTGTTTTGAAAATCTGCCACCAAGGGGACAATTAAAAAGAGAGTATTAGGAGGGGGATAATATAATGGGAATAGGGGTTTATAGGAGAATTTTGTTTAGGGATATATAGGGGGTTTTGGGGTATTTTGATAGGGTAGCTTTTATGTTTTGGGCAAGGTAAGGTTTTAGGGTTTGTAAGGTAGGGTTTGGGATTTATTTAGCAACAGGAAGAGGGGAAAGGGAGTATGATTTTGGTAGGGTTAGGGTAGTTATTATGGGGACAATGCCATAGGGGAATGAGTAATAGGGGTAGCGTAGGAAAAACACCTTGGCAGCAATATCACTGTAGCACAAACCCTAGCATCATGGTTTTCTTGATGTCTTCTTGTGTTTGTTTTATAAAAAAATTTTGCATTTGATTATAATCATAAAACCATTGTATCTCTTTCAAATTTGATGCACAAGTGTAGGTAGGTTGCCTACCTTGCAATTGGATGAGCTCCACAAAAAATTTTGAGTGAAATTGGTAAGTTCTGGGCGCTTTGCCCCTGTACGCCGCGCGCAAAGCCCAGTGCACCATGCGCTCTGAGTGCGCTATGCCAGTGGTAATCTTGAACTGTGGGTGGGCTCTGTGTGCGCCGCGCCCGGTGAGTGCGCTGCACTCCTGCCTGTGTGCGCCGCGCGCCTTCAAACTGCCTCCAACTCCCTCAAACGCTCACGATGCACACTCACACCCTTTGCAACATTTCTCCAAGGCTTGGATTAACACAATGACCTTTGATTTTGATGAACACTTGTATATATAGCCTTGGTAGTGATGTTTTAAATTTACTTTTAAAAAAAAAACCCACTTTTCTAATGTCCTGTTCAACACTTTTTCACTAATTTTAATATAACCCTAATTTTCATCTTTTCTCTGAATTTTGGGCTCAAATGATGAAATTTTTGACACTTTTCATAGGGATTGCATGACAGAGCACTTTGGCCATAGAAACCATGACTGCACCTGAAGGAATCAATTGTCGATTCTTTTTGAACATTTTGTCACAAATGACACTATTTGACTTTTCTTCAAAACAGAGTTTTGAAGAATAGTCGAAGTCTATCATCATGATGATGAAACTCTGCGGATCATTACTTTGCAAGAACATCCCTCTAGCCTGCATGGCTTTACTGGACATATTAAAGACCAAATTGATCAATCCCTAGACCTAATGACCAAAAATGACCTTTGTCCATTGAAGGACCAGACCTTGACTGTTATGGACTTTTTGATTATTTGACACAAAGACATAAGCCAACAGGAGCCAGACATGAGGGGAAATGACTAGCATGACCTTCTCCATCAGATTATGGCATGCCCCTAGCGGAATGCAGCTGAGTGAATGGAGCAAGACACCTAAAAATGAAATGCATAAAGAGTTTTGATCTCTGACGGAGGACTGACCAGACTGACTCTAACAGTACCTACAGTACTAAGTCCAAATAAGGGTGGAGAATGGAGAATGTGCACTGACTCTAGAGAAATCAATAAGATCACCATTCATTACAGGTTTCCATTGCCACAAATGGATGATATGATGGATTGCTTGGGTGGAGCAACTCACTTCTCAAAGATTGACCTGAAAAGCAGTTATCATAAAATTCGGATCAGAGAAGGAGACGAGTGGAACAAAAATTTCAAGACCAATGAAGGCTTGTACGAGTGGATGGTCATACCATTTGGCTTTTCAAATGCACCTAGCACCTTTGTGCGGCAGATGAGTGAAGTCTTGTAGGAGTTAATTGGTAAGCTTGTCATTCTTTACTTGGATGAAATTTTAATTTTCAGTCAAACTGAAGAAGAGAACTTAAGACATTTGAAGTATGTTTTAGAGAGATTGCAGCAAGAAAAGCTATTGATTAACATGAAGAAGTGTTCTTTTATGAAGAGTGAGCTTGTATACTTGGGTTTTGTCATTTCTAAGGATGGATTGAAAATGGATCCGGAAAAGATAGAGGCAATTGTAAATTGGCCCTCACCTAAGAACATTTTTTAGGTGAGAAGTTTTCATGGCTTAGCCAACTTCTACAGAAAATTTATCAGGAATTTTAGTGGAATTTGTGCACCTATCATTGACACCATCAAGAAGAATAGGAAGCCATTTTATTGGACAGCAATAGCAGAAAATAAATTTCAACTATTGAAGAAGAAGATCACTGAGAAGCCGGTGTTGAAGTTTTTAGACTTGAATCAACCCTTTCGAGTGAGATGTGATGCTAGTGGGATAGCCATTGGAGCTATACTGAGGAAGAAGATAACCCTGTTGCATATTTCAGCAAGAACTTAAATGAGTCAAAGTAGAAATGCTCTTCGTACGACAATGAATTTTATGTAGTGGTCCAAGCTTTGATGCATTGGAGGCATTACTTGATGCCTAATGAGTTTGTTCTATACATGGATAATTTTTCCTTACAATGCATTATGAAGCAACATAATTTAAATCATAAAAATGCAAAGTGGGTGGAGTTCCTTAAAAATTTCACTTTTGTTTTGAAGCACATTAGTGGGAAGGAAAATAAGGTTGTCGATGCCTTGAGTAGGAGATGCTTAATTATGCAGGAAAGTCAAATCCAAATTTTAGGCTTTGATTATTTAAACGACGTATATGACATTGATGCTGATTTTAAAGAAGATTTCGCAGTGTGTAAAAATCCAGTCAATAGGGACAACTATCCATGGAAAGAGTTTATGTTGCAGTACGGGCTATTGTTCAAGAACAATTAGCTATGTATTCCCAATTTCTCAACGAGGGAAAACTTGTTCCAAGAAAAGCATAATGGCGGGTTAACTGGATAGTTTGGTGTTGAGAAAACACTTGGGCATCTGAATCACTTCTATTTTTGGCCTAAGATGAAGGAAGATGTACAAAGGTACGTGAGTAAGTGCAGGGTATGTCAACATGTGAAAATGAAGAAGATAGGACCTTGTAAGATCCTCCACAAGTTTTCAGCAAATGCTTATGAGCTGGAGTTACCTCCAGGAATTAGCATTTCACCCATCTTTAATGTAGCAGATTTGTATCCATACATAGTTGGTGATGTGGATCAAGCTTTTGGGAATCTTGACCAGGATGAAGGAAAGGAACAATAGTAGCTAAAGAAAATGCCTGTCGCAAAGAGTTTAGATGCCGAACATATTTTTGATACATGTGCTTCGAAGAAGACCAGAAGGAAAGAATACTTGGAATATCTTGTGAAGTGGAAAGACCGTCTGATGGAGGATTCTACTTAGATGGATGAAGAAACACTACGGAAATCAAGTCATTATATAGAAGATCTTATGAGTAGGAGCTCATTAAATTTTCTTTCTTGGGGAGTTTGATGTAGGGGCATTATGCCGAGCAAATAAAAAAATGATAATTTATTAAAGTCAGACCAAGAGCCTAGCAATGTGATGGATTGATCACATGTCAAGGCTAGAACTTTTAAAGTTTATTTGTGAAAAGTATTTTATATTTAGTTAAGATTAGTTAGAAATATCTAGTTAAAATAAATGATTTTATTGATAGTAGGTAGTTAGGGCTAAGCGAAATTGGTTCACATCCATGAACTCATTTCTTGGACAATGGGTTTTAGTTTTTGGAAAGGGAGGAGGAACATTTTTGGGTGCTGGAAGGTTTGGTGTGAGACTGAAGCTAATTGAACAACATTTCTTAAACCAGTGGCCTTTTGTATGAGCAAATTGAATTCGTAAGTGTGTGTGAGACAGTTATTTGCATATGTGTTTGTGAGGTTTGTGAACCATAATATTAATATCTAGATATTGAAATTGATTCGGTATTTAAATTGTTGTGTTGAATGATGAATTCCTGCACTGTATTTTCTCTGTTATTTACATTTAAATGAGAACTCGTAGGATCATATTTCAATTAATCTTCTAATCCAGTACTTTTTCATCCAAGATGGTGTAATGGAAAGAGTCATTTTACATTACAGATTCGAGAATACAGAGCACTTTGTATCAAGCCAACAGAAGAAAGAAAATTTGTAAAGAAAAACCTTCATCAAATTTGCGGGTCATATTGTGAGAAGGGAAGACAAAATTTGAAATTTTAACATTTGGCTTTTGTGTAGAGAAGGGTCTATTTGGTAAAACTCGAGCGATTTTCCAAAAATATCCTTGGTTAGGTAGTTATGAAGGGATATTTAAACTTTGGTTCGATAGACTATGTGGATGGAAAAAAATGATTTGTTGCTCCTCCTGTAATAGCGTTGTAGTTTGCGGTGAGAGTAATGATTTGATGTTCCTCTTTTAACAACATTGCAGTTGGTTTTGAGAGAAATGATTCGTTGTTCCTCCTGTAACAACACTGTAGTTTGTTGAGAGAGCAATGATTTTTGTTCCTCGTATAACAACACTGTAAGCTACTGAGATAACATCCATCAATTTGTGGGCCATCACTTTTGACTTTACCTTTGATTTTCTTTACTCCACATTCTCTATAAGAATTAAAATATCATGTAGTGAATTAACTTATATTTAAATTGGTTGTTTAGTAACATCGATCAAGCATCCCAAACTTCACTATCATTATTTCATAGAACCTTACCTTGACATTGACTCTCAACATGGAAACCTCCTACATGCTCGATGATTTATTTTTCCTTAACATAACCAACTTAACGCACATGAACCTTTTAACTCCTTTTACACTTTTATTAAATTTAAAAGTTAATAAAGAGGCCCATTGATATTTTCATTTTGTGACATTTTGTGAAACCTCTCTACCACAAATTAGTGAACAAAAATATATTTGGATTACCTCTAAGCCATTGAAATAAATCTTTACATTGGTTAAATTATTTCTACCTAGGATAAATGATGACATCAAAAAGGTTGACTATGCTAATTTGTCACTTTCTCTTAATTGATCACAATATGACTAGTCAATAGAAATCAAGCATCCCTTAATCTCATTCCTAGCTTAGATCCCCTCTTACTAGGGTTTTGTCCCTTAAAGTATTATCTTGGGCAGGTCTTTTAAATATCCTCAAAACCATTAGCACCTGCAATGATAAGAGTTATACATGGCCCTTTAAAACTCAACATGCATTTCGTGCCTCAATCAACCTCTCTAAACCAGGCGATCATGCTGAGTTCTTTATGTGTGGCCATTTCCTCCATAAATCCATTTCAACAGTCAGCACAAAGTATCTAGGATTCTTCTTCATGGGTCTCCAAAGAAACCTCTTTGTTCAATGTACAACACCAATATGCCATCACTTCAATTTTTAGCTTCTATGGCCCTAATTATCCTATTTTCTTTGTCAATCATAAAAATAGTTACAAAAAATATTATGAACTTGGTGGTTTTCAATTACAGGCTAAGCTTACTCTTTCTTAATCCCATTGATGGTTCCATATTTGCCACTATCTCATCTAGAACTATATCTCAATGTTCTGACAATTTCAATTCCACCATATTCAACAACCATTTCAACCTCCATCAATTAATACACTCTTTCATAAAAGAAATACAAATATTTTCTAGAAGTTATAGGACCTTCATTATTACTTTCACAACTTAGCAACTAATATTCAATATGAGTTTGCAACCTTTACTCTAATAGAAATGGTTTTCTTGACCATCCAATTACGAAGTAGGGGAAAAACAAAGTAATTGTGAAAAAAACCTCAAAGAGGAAAATTTGTATTAAATAATCATTCCCATGTGTAGTTCTATTGTACAAATATTCCCTCTATATAACTATAGGTCAAAATAATAACTATGTTATAATTTAACATTATTCAACCATATCCATATATGTTTCCAATAGTCTACTTAATATTTTCCATAAATCTCTCAACTTATATTCGCCTCTATCTCATCCCTTTTTTTTATATTTGATTTTGATGTAGACTTCTAGAATTGGTTTACATAATTACATCAACATAAATTTTAAGTATGGAAATTTATTTTAAAGTTTAGAAACTTGGTGAATCTTACTAGTCCCTAATATGAAAATTGTAAACTATTTGGTGGTATTATAGTGAAAATATTTAGAGTTCCTATGATTTTATCTAGTATGTATAGAGTTTTGTCAATTTCGAAGGAAAACTAATTTTATACTATCACATTTGGGTGAATAATTTTTAGAACAAAAACCACCGATTTTTTTTTAAAGAAATCGAAAATTAGACCATCTATAAATATGAACCCCTAATTTTTTTTTTACATTACAACATATAACATATTCATGATAAATAATAAATAGAAATTAATCTTTCCTATAAAAATATATAAAATATAATATAATAAAAATCAAACAAAAACATAAAAATAAACGTATATAAATATAATTAGACATCAAAATACAAATCATAAATGCAACAACATTTTAAAATACAAATGGTAAATATAAATACATTAGAAAATAAAATGATGTCATCTAATAAATTTACCATGACTAATAGAAAAATATAATTATATAAAAAATACATGACACAAAAAAAATAGAGAAAATTTTCATACTATAAAGAGGAATCAAGTTACAAGAATACTCCTTTTAATGCATTATAGTATGAAATTTTGCTTTCTCTTGGCAAATATTATTTTTAGTTATATTGTGAACGATATCATTCTATTGAAAGTTATTGGAATCATAATACAAGAGCCCTTTAACAATAAACTACCATGAAGAACTGAACTAAGATGGGTCGTTACATGTATCAACAGAGATAGTGCAAACACCTTTGAAATAAAAAGACTTACCTCGGTGAATAATTAATGATTGTCGAAGTGATAAGAATGACCACACATTTCGGCGTTGTTTCTGGGGAACGTTGTTAATTGAGATAGTTAGTCGACACTTTCCTTTGAATTTCCTTTTGATAGTGTGTTTCTAATTTTGCAGGCATTGGGTTGTAAGATGAGAGGTAAGAAACGACACATATCTATAATATACCTAAGGGGGCTCACCACTATAATAATTAGAACACTTATGGTGTGTAAATTTTTGAATTTTCTTTTGATAACATGTCTTTAATTTTACAAGTGTTGGGTGGTAAAACAAGAGGTAAGAACCTGCGCATCGCTCTAATATACCTGAGCAGGCTCACCACTGTAATAATTAAGGCACTTAGGGTGTGAAAATAATTATACATACGATCCATGTGTAGAATGTATGAGTGAAGAAGAAGAAAAACATAGAAGCTCAAATATATCTACATCCAAAAGGGGTCATAAAAAGTACAAGAACAATATTGATAAAGGAAGAAAAAAAATTATCCAATAATTGATCTCAAAAGAAGAGAGATATCATTCAACACCACATAGGGATGTAAGAAAAATAGGCCCACAAAAACTTGCTACTTCTACATCAAAAACAAGAGTTTCTATTTCCTCTATTTTAGGACCCTATTTTCCTCAAACTAGCTTGCAAACTCTTGAATATATAAGCCTAATTGGGGAACAACATGGGGAAACTAGTGGCCAGGATTTTGGATTAGAATGACAAGGGGAAACTACTGGGAAGCATCAAGAACCAGAATCCGAAGAACATTTTTCTACTTTTCAATACCCAAACTCAAGCCATGCAGTAAAACAACCAGTCCCAGAACAATCCAAGCCATTATCACGAGAGTCTCTATATACAAAACATTTACATGAATAATCTTTGGAAGGATACTCAGTAGAACAAGAATAAGTAGAATTTCCAATGGGGGATAACAACAAGAACAATAATGTGATAGATGCCACTCTTACCACTTTTTGAATTTCCAATAAGTGATATAAGGAGAGAATACCCCATGCAAAATATCCCTCTATGAACCCTTATGTCTTTTTAGGGATTAACTATAGAAGATCCTAATACCTTTTTGTTTGAGTTTGATCTTCTGTGCAGGAGTTATGATTACACCTCAGATGCTGAGAAGCTAAAACTATTTCCTGCCACTGTGAAAGGAGAAACATTAAGATGGTTTATGAGACTAGGTTTTGCCACTATCCGGGCATGGGCATATATGAAGACTACGGTTCTGGGAAAACACTAGGACTATTATCGAACCAGAGATATAAGAGAGGAGATATTCAAAATGACAATGAAGGAAGAAGAGAACTTGGAAGATTATGTTCAGCGGTTCCATTATAACCTAAAAAGGTCCAAACATAGCAATCTGGATCCAGGGATTTTAAAAATAATATTCATCCGAGGAATGAGATATGTCTACCTTGACATGTTGAAGCCATAAGGAAAAGTAGATATATCATATTATTCTTAGCCACTCCTCACTATTGGTAAAGCCCAATATTTTAAGAATGAAATTGAGGATGATATTATCAATGACTTTATCAATAATTCCCTTGTTGTTACTTCTATTGATGATTTTGGGGTAGAAGATACCATGGAAGAGTTGAGTCTAAAACATATGAAAACCACCCCTAATATCAAGAGCATCCCATTTGAAATAGAGCCAGGAAAAATTTCAAATATTAATCCTAATCTAACTCCCGAACAAAACAAGATGTTGTTATAGCTGTTACAGAGACATAAAAAGGAATTTGCATGGGATTACACACACATGAAAGGCATTAACCCTAACCTATGTACCCACCATATCTACTTGAAATAAGATTGCAATCCAGTTAGGCATCCATAGTGAAGCATGAACCAAGCACTTAAAGAAATAGTAAAAGAAGAATTGCAAAAGCTTCTAAATGACAAATTCATTTATCTCATTTCTGAGAGTCAATGGGTATATCCATTTGTTTGTGTTCCTTAAAATAATGGAAAATGGAGGATCTGTGTATATTACAGAGACCTTAATAAAGCCACTCAAAAGGAACATTTCTCTTTACCATTTATAAATGAGGTCCTTAACACCTTATCTATAAAAAAATTATTTTCATTTTAGTGGTTATAATCAGATACAGATTGCCCAAAATGATCAAGATAAAACCACCTTTACTTGCCCTTGGGGGACTTTTGCATACATTGATCTTCGTTTTGGGATATGTAATGCGGAAGCCACCTTCCATAGGACAATATTGGGAATATTCGTAGATTTTCTAAATGATTGTTTAGAAGTATTCAATATGGATGAATTTACAACTTGTGGTGGTGATTTTGGACGAGCATTAACCAATTTCAAAAAAGTGCTAGAGCGACATGAGCAAACTAATGTTGCTTTAAGCACTGAAAAATGTCACATGATGATGAATGAAGGAATTGTGGCTGGGCATTATATTTTTGTTGTAGGAATAAAAGTAGACCCTACTAAGATAGATGTAATTCTAAAAATTCCAACTCACAAAACACAGAAGAAGGTAAGTAGTTTTTTGGGACATGCCAGGTATTATAGGAGGTTTATAGAAAACTTTGCAAAGATTGAATCTCCATTATTTTCTTTGCTTAATAGAGATACGAATTTTTTTTGCATAGGGAAATGTGAACATGCCTTTATTGAGCCCAAGAAGTGTGTATCAGTAGTCCCTAATTTGTGAGGACCAAACTAGGATCTCTCATTTCACATAACAACAGATGCATCTGATACTACTATGGGAGCTGTGTTAGGAAAACTACAAGACAATAAGCCATATGCCATCTACTACGTCATTAAGAATCTAACTCCAACTGGCTTAAATTATACAGTTACAGAAAAAGAGTTTCTTGCAGTAGTGCATGTCATTAATAAATTTAAACACTACATTATAAGTTATCAAGTATTTGTACACATTGACCACTCTGACATTCGTTTCTTAATGAATAAACCTATTATCGATGGTAGGGTTACACGTTGGTTGCTGTTGTTACAAGAATTTGATATAACAATCTTAGATAAACCTAGAAAATGTAGGAATTTACAGGGTAAGTTCCTCAGAAAGAACACCAAAAGGACACCGCTCACAACCAGATCTCAAATCAATACACCAGTATTTTTGACGTGGTTAAAACCCTCAAAGAGGGAAACAGTCCACGGCCTGTCCCAACGTGGGTACTACAGGCAATTTATTAATCAAAGAATGAAAATTTACATAAGCTTCTCTCATGCACGGATTACTCGAACAATGACCCTCCATGCGCTTTAAATAGAACTCATGGACCAATCGGGTGTCAAGCCACGGATCAAGTGTCGGTAGTACCGAGGAGAGAGTGAACCGTCGGATCACTACATATCATGACCGTCGGATTGTAAGTTACAAAATGTACAACGGTAAAGAAACACACTTTACCTAACTCTATACCTAACTCTATACTAGACCAAGTTGAACTTAACTATTTCCTATGTGTCGGAATATCCTAACATCCCCCCTTAAGAACAACTTGGGATAGGATTGAAGGATTTACCAATATGACACAATAGGAGAAGGAAGGAGGCACTAGAGCCTATCCCCCCTTAGTGACAACTTCCTGAACTCCAAGCATATATCGAAGTTTAGTGAACTTCACCTCTGTGAGAGCCTTTGTGAAGATGTCTGCAACCTGATCATCTATTGAACAATATTGCACTTCAAGAACATGGTCATGAATGAGCTTTCTGATGAAGTGCATGTGTAGTTCAATTTGTGTTTGCTGCGCTGATGCTGGACTGGATCTTTGCATAGCTGAATGGCACTTTGATTATCACACCAAAGTGTGGTTGGATGCTGCTACTCAAAGCCAAACTCTGATAGGATCTGACGAAGCCACAAGGCTTCCTTACTAGCTTCCATGGCACCACGATACTCTGCTTCTGCTGACGAAAGAGAAATGGCAGCCTGTTTCTTACAAGCCCATGTAATAGGTCCTGAACCAAGAGTGAAGACATAACTGGCAGTAGACTTCTGATCATCAGGGTCACCAGCCCAATCAGAATCAGTGAAACCAACTAATAGAGGAGCAGCTTTGGCACTGTAATGAATCCCAAACTGTATTGTACCTCGAACATAACGAAGTATTCTTTTGGCTGCTTTCCAATGACTTTCACGGGGGTTTTGCATAAAACGAGCAACAAGGCCAACAGCAAAGGAAAGATCAGGACGAGTATGGGTTAAATACAAGAGTTTTCCTACAAGTTGACGGTATAAGGTAGCATCAACTTCAGGAGAAGTACAAGAGACTGAAAGTTTGACTCCAGACTGAAAGGGAGAAGGGGCTGGCTTACAGTCTTCCATGTGAAAATGACGAAGAATATCACAAGCATACTTGGACTGGGAAAGGGAAATACCCTCCTTGGATTGCAAGACTTGAAGACCGAGAAAATAGTGTAAGTGTCCTAAGTCTGTCATTTCAAATTTCTTTTTAAGGCTGGACTTCACATGGTTGATAAGGTTGGGATCACTACCAGTAAGAATAAGATCATCAACATAAAGAACAAGGATGATAAGAGAGTTGCCCACTTTCTTGGTGTAGACAGTATTGTCAGAATAACACCGAGAAAAGCCAGATTCTAAAAGAAAGCTATCCATTTTGGCATACCAAGCCCGAGGAGCTTACTTGAGACCATAGAGAGATTTCTTAAGTCAACATACAAGGCTGGAGTCTGTTTGGATGAAGCCAATGGGTTGTTCCATATAGATTTCTTCATGCAAGTCCCCATGCAAGAAGGCAGATTTAACATCCATCTGATGGACTTCCCATTTTAAAGAGGCAGCAAGGGAAAGAACAAGGTGGATAGAGTTCATTTTGGCAACAGGGGAGAAGGTTTCAGTGTAGTCAATGCCTTCAACCTGTGAAAAACCCTTAGCAACAAGACGAGCTTTATGTTTGTCAACTTTCCCATCTGGTCCATACTTGGTTCTGTAAACCCATTTACATCTAACAAGTTTGCATCCCTTTGGTAGAGGAACAAGATCCCATGTATCATTTGTCAACAATGAATGATATTCTTCATTCATAGCTGCTTCCCAATGTGGATGGCCTGAAGCTTCTGCAAAAGTGTCAGGATCATGATTTACTGGAGCTTGAGCCAGTAAAGAAGAGGCTCTTTCAAACTGAGAACGTGTACGTCGCTGATCTGTAGGATCACCGGCAAGATCACCTGCTGCATCCCGAGTAGCACGGACCCATCTTGGAAGTTGAGGATCCTGAGAAGGTGGGGAAGGATTATCATCCTCACTTTCATCATCTGAAGAAGAAATGTTTTCAAAAGTAGAAGAGATAGGAAGAGGTGGCACATCCGCCGGACTAGGCTCGCAGGCCGATTTATTTTCATCAAATTTTACATCTCTTCTAATGATAACATTTTTGGACTTAAATGGAATAAGTCTATAACCTTTTACATCTTCAGAATATCCAACAAAAGTACATTTCTCACTCTTAGGTTCTAAAGCTTTATGCTTTTCATCTGGAATATGGGCCCATGCTTCACTTCCAAAAACACGAAAGTGACTTACATCTGGTTTAATGGAACTCCAAGCTTCTTCTGGAGTGATATTCTTTAGAACCTTAGTAGGAGTGCGATTGATTATATAATTTGCACAATTAATTTCTTCGGCCCAAAAACTAAGACTGAGTCCTTTAGATTGCAGCATACAATTAGCCATTTCCTTTAAGGTGCGATTTTTCCTTTCAGCTACACCATTTTGTTGTGGAGTGTATGGAACAGTATGTTGCATTTGAATTCCATTTTCGGTGCAAAAGTTGATGAAGGTGTTTTTAACATATTCTCCACCATTATCAGTTCTTAGCTTAAGAATTTGATGTCCAGATTGTTTTTCAACAAAGGCTTTGAAGGCCAAAAATGTGTTAAATACTTCGCTCTTGAGTTTTAAGAAGTATACCCAAATGCGTCTGGAGAAATCATCAATGAAAGTTAAGAAATACTTGCAGCCAGAGAATGAAGCAACAGGAAGTGGACCACATAAATCACTGTGCACAAGCTGTAAAGGGGCTGAGGCATGCCAAGAGGCACGTTTTTCAAAACTGTCCCAATGATGTTTTCCGAGTACACATCCGGAACAAACACCATCTCTGCAAGATACCATAGGAAGACCTGTCACCATATTTTCTTTACATAGATGCTGAAGGGAGCGATAGTTTAAGTGACCAAATCGCTCATGCCAAAGTTTGCTCACTTCATCATTATGAGCAACAAATACTGAGGGAAGATTGGATGACCCAAAGTTGTGAAACTTATACAACCTTGTGGAATCATCAGCAATACCAGTAGCTAGAATCTGTTTAGGATCTCTTAGATCCTTGATTACAACATCATGAGGTGAAAATTCAACAATTTTACCTTCACCTGAATGAGTTATCTGATATACAGATAGAAGGTTGCGGGATAAGGTTGGAACACATAATACATCATTAAACTGACCATTGTCTAGATGAACAGTTCCAGTCCCTACAACATTAAGAGATCTATCATCACCAACATATATATTTTTGGTGTTACAATCATTTAAAGAAGAAAACATGGCTTGGTTTTTGGCCATGTGATAAGAGGCTCCAGAATCAATGAGCCACTCATGAGAATGAGAAGAAGAAGATACATTTAATGCATAACCAGACTGAGATGATTGACAACGACATGCAGAAAGTGCCATTCCGGAAGTTGAAGTTGAAGTATGCTCCACATGGATGTTATGTTTCTTCATTGCGGCTTCCAAGGCTTCCATCTTCTTAAAGCATTTAGATTCTAAGTGGCCATCTCGATTACAAAAGTTACAATGTCTATCAGTCTTCTTCCATTTGTTTTTATTGGTCTTATCATTTTGCTGAAATGATCTTTCATTTTGAGGCTGAGTTTGCTTAGGACCCTTGTTTGGTTTAGGACCATTCTTTTTAGGATATGAATTTTTAGGATTCTTTGAATTTGGTTGCTGCTGGGTGGCTAACGCTTTCTTGGAAGAGTTTCCAAGATTAAGAAGACCAAGGTGTAAGAGTTTTTCTTGTTCTCTTATTAAAGAATCACAAAAAGAGTCAAAGGAAGGGGCCTTGTAGTCTTTTCCTTGA
This sequence comes from Pinus tabuliformis, assembly GCA_031772625.1. Lineage (NCBI taxonomy): Eukaryota > Viridiplantae > Streptophyta > Pinopsida > Pinales > Pinaceae > Pinus > Pinus tabuliformis. Next base: position 534,505,153 of record CM062809.1, on the reverse strand, counting down.
CAAATGAAAGCTTCCCTTGTAGAATGGAAGGTGGAAACAAATACAGAGTAGGCTGGTCCCAACTTAGTAAGGATGGAATAAATAAGGTTACTATCTTCTTTCTTAACCTTAACACCTTCCAAGAGATATCTAAGGGTCTTGAATTTGGACAAGAAATCTTCAATGCAAGAAAAATTATTAGGATCCAATGTAAGCAACTCATTTTCAAGTTGATGGGCTCTAATTTCATTTTTAATCCCAAAAACTTTAGTGATTTGTTCCAATGCTTCATGAGGAGTTTCAAGTTCTGCAATATGGAATCTAAGATCAGGAGAAATAGACATCCCTATCAAACCACGTGCTTGATCTTGTCTATTTTCCCATTTTGCAGCCTTGTCTTTATCTTTTGGTTTCTTATCTTGGCCTGTGGCTATTCTATAGAGACCTTTACTTCTAAGTAAATCTTCCATGTAGGCTATCCATTGGAAGTAGTTAGTGCTGTCAAGAATGACTTGGCATGGACTTTCTATTTTTTTTTAAAAAGACTGAAGCTGAAGATGCTAAAAGTAAGTGTTCCAATGGATAGATCTCGAAAAATTAGGCTGTTTTAAAAAAAACAGCTCTGAAAAAGGCTTCCGGATGAAGAAGTTATGGCTTTTTGAAAAAAAATTGTTGAAGTTGCCGGCAAAGTGCGCGAATGTGCGGAAATGAAAAAAGTCTGCCCCCACAAAAATGGAGACTTGAACCCAAGACCTCTACTCTCTTAAAATAGCTTTGAACCAATTGATCTATACAAAAAATTTGAGAGAGAGAGAGGGGGGGGGGGGGGGGGGGGGGGGCCTTGGTTTGCGTGCTTGCCTTGAGAAAGCTCTTTTTTCCCTACAAAACACAAAACACAAAACCCAACACGAATATGCAAAGAAAAACGAACCTTGCAGCTTGAAGTTAGCTTTAGCCAAAAAACTAAATATTTTTCTCAATGTTTCTGATTTTCCGAGATCACACTAAGGTGCAGGAAAAGAGCATACGCATGAGAAAAAATCCTTCCTTTCGGTTTCTGATTTGCCCAGATCGCACAGAGTCGCAGGGCAAAGAGCATACGCAGAAATGAAAGGTATAGATCCGGTTAAAAAAAAGGCTAAATAATTCGAAACCGAAATAAGCAGAGAGAAAATAACAGTAAACTGCAAAAACACTGTATACCTCCCGATCTGAAAAATGACGCAGCTAGGGCTACCGGAAACCTTTTCGCGTGAAACGAAAGGGGTTCCTCACTGGAACAGATGCTCCGAACACAACAGAGCAGTCCTCTCGACCTGAAAGCAGTCAGAAATAGTAGATCTAGGAAATGGCAGTCGAATGCAGTTCTACCGGCTTCAGATTTGGATCACCAACGGACGCGGCCCTCAAATAGCTCTGATACCATGTAGGAATTTACAGGGTAAGTTCCTCAGAAAGAACACCAAAAGGACACCACTCACAACTAGATCTCAAATCAATACACCAGTATTTTTGACGTGGTTAAAACCCTCAAAGAGGGAAACAGTCCACGGCCTGTCCCAACGTGGGTACTACAGGCAATTTATTAATCAAATAATGAAAATTTACATAAGCTTCTCTCATGCACGGATTACCCGAACAATGACCCTCCATGCACTTTAAATAGAACTCATGGACCAATCGGGTGTCAAGCCACGGATCAAGTGTCGGTAATACCGAGGAGAGAGTGAACCGTTGGATCACTACATATCGTGACCGTCGGATTGTAAGTTACAAAATGTACAACGGTAAAGAAACACCCTTTACCTAACTCTATACTAGACCAAGTTGAACTTAACTATTTCCTATGTGTCGGAATATCCTAACAGAAAAGATAATGTAGTGGCTAATTTTCTTTATAGGCTAACTATCAATGGTGATTGCATGCCCGTTGAGTATTCATTTCCAGATGAATATCCTTTTTTTATTTTAGCTCACTCACCATGGTATGCAAACATAAATAACTACCTTTCTGGAGGGATATTTCCACAACATCTTCCCTCAAACTAAAAAAGAGGACTTTTCAGCAAAGTGCAAGCTACTATTGGGTAGAGGGATAACTCTACTACACAAGGCAAGATCATCAAATCGGGCATTGTGTGAGAGAGGATGATATTTTTGACATCCTCAAAGCCTGCCATGAAGAACCTTGTGGAGGAAATGTTTCTGACAAAATGAAAAGACATAAAGTACTTTCAACATGATATTGTTGGCCTACCATATTACAGGATGCAAAGAAATTTGTAAAGGGTAGTGACAGTTGTCAGAGAATGGGTCAACCACTCTGGTTAGATGAAATGTTGTTATAGACTGAAATAGTCTTGGCACCATTTGTGAAGTGGGCCTTAGACTTGTAGGACCAATTAATCCTTCATCTCAGTAGAATTCCTGCATTCTAGTTTGTACAAACTGTGTCACAAAATGTGTTGAACTAAAGGCAATAACCAGGGAAACTGAACAGGTCATTTTAGATTTCTTATTTGAACACATTTTTGTTCACTTTGGGGTACCTAGAGAAATATTGACATTTGTGGGACCACATTTCACATTTGATCCAGAGGTTAGTTGCGAAATTCAAGATCTATCGAGGAATTAGTTCACCATACCATCCTCAGGAAAATGGTCAAGTGGAGATCTCTAATAATGTTCTAAAAGGAATTTTCACTAAGATTGTAGCTAGACACTGAAGTAACTGGGCTAAAAAACTTCCAAAAGCACTATGGGAATATAGAACTACATGGATGAATACTACTCAATTTTCACCATATGAATCAGTGTATGGTAAAAATCCATTATTTCCCATTGAATTTGAAATAAAAACACTTAGAACAGAATTCCAGGTGAACTTGCATTTTACTACAACTCAAAAACATAGGTTGAATATGTTAAATGAACTAGATGAGAAGCAATTGGCTACCATTCATCAAACATGCATCATCCAGTGACAGAGGGCTAAGTGGCATGACAAGTGTATGAAAAATAAGGTGTTTTAGAAAGGTGATTGTGTTGCACTATATGATTCACGAATACAAGACTTCAAGGGGAAGCTCTACCCAAATTGGCTAGGTCCTTATCAAGTAGATACAGTATTTTCCAATGGGACCATGAGATTTGATACCATAGATAATGTGAAAGTTCCATTTCTTGCTAATGAGAATTGTCTTCGGTTATATCATAAGCCAACGTCAAAGGATTCATCTGTTAACATTGTCTCAGGATTTGATCTCCAAGTTATGAGAGCAGGGGAAAATTATCATGTGTTGTCAAATTATTAAATCTCAATAAGTGTAGCAGCCGAAAACCATCTTTTGTTGGTAGCTGATACACCAAAAAAAAGAGATAAATAAAACAGCAAATAAATAAAATCTTCCTATGAAAACCTCTTGTGGGGCACAGGCAGATAGTTATACCAACTGAAAACCACTTTGTGGTGACTGCTACACATTTTCCTTTAAATAAGTTATCTAACAACATGACATTTATGATATATAACAACATGCTTGTTACAAGGCCGTTTTTTATTTTATGATATTATTTTGAGAATTATTTTATAGGCACAAAATTGTAAAGTCCTTAAAAATACACTGTTGTAATAAAGCACTGCTACAACCATCATGGAAAAATTATTTTGTTGTCATATATGTAACAACTGGTCCAATGAAGATAGCTATCACATGAACCCAATTGTAACTGTCTACTTCAACAATCACATCACCAGTACTCTATTGTCAGCATCAATCAAATCACCTGCTAGTAAGCCATTCGAAAAAGGAATATTGTTTATTTCTTTATTTCGAAATAATGGTTGTTAATACGTTATTTCATTTTGACGGAAGAGGACAAAATTTTCATTTACATTCGGGGGGTAGTCACAAATCATTTTGTGATCTGTGACATAATGCGGCTTAAAGTGATAATACCCATTAATCATTACCACCCCACATGATTGAGTACCTCATTAATTCTAACTATATCAAACTCATATTTTTACACCTTTTGAACTAATGATTAAATGATAGCCCACGTGTACAACATTTTGATTGTATATCCTTTCCTATCACCCTGATATCTTCCCTGACATAACCTTGCACCCTCATTGCATAGACTTTTCAGGAATTGTGACAGTAAGCAGGCAAAAATTCATAAGTGATTGTGAAGGGTCCATAACAATGAAGGATGGGAGGAGAGGCTGTAAGGAATGAACCAGATTTTGTAGAGGATTTGGAGAAATGCTCGGAACCATACCAAATCTTTAGAGAAGCAAGTTGGATCAAATTCTTCAAGCGACTAAAGGGGTCGGATGAAAATGTTGCTCTAGAATTTGAATAGGAATCATACAAAGGTTAGAGGCCTAAGAATGGATATTATAGAGGAAGTAATTTCCAGCATAACAACAATTCGACCTAAAGGGAAGAGGTGGTTCAATCGAGAAATTAATGACCCAACTCTCAAAGATAAATTCTTGCAGGGAGAAGAAAAATTGGTGGATAAGGGAAGAGAAATTGACTGCCTTTCCCTTCCTGAGTCATGGTACATTGTTTCCCTATACATTATTAAGTACACTACATTTGAGTGGCACTTGACCATAGTCTTCAACTATTATTTTTCATTGTTGATCCTTATTCGGCATGGGAAATTTTTCAATCATCCCTATTTCCTGTTAGAAAATTTGAAACATATAGTTGTAGCGGTAAAGGTGGCCTCCGATCCAAAGATCTGCGTTACCAGTCATGGTCTCATGAGGTTGATCATGATGGAAGCCGCAGAGAAGCAAGCAAGAAGTATGGGAAATTTTATCAGTGAAACTCCTATATATTCTCCGGGGGAAGCTGATACAACAAAGGAGCAGGGACAGTCTTCAAGAGTTAGAGTCAAGAAAAGGTCACCTGAGAAACCATTGGGTGGTAGAGTACCAAATGAAGAAGGTTTAGGTTGTTTCTCAACCAGAACCCTTGCCACCAAAGAAGAAATGAGAACCATCGCCATCTAAGAAGAAACCAGAACCCTCGCCATTGAATAAGAAGCGAGCACCCTCGCCACCATCTAAGAAGAGACCAGGTGAGTAAGAAGAACAAAAGGAGAAGTAGAAGAAAAGGAAAAATACCAAGAAGGAAGATGCTTCTTCACCTGGTAAGGATGAAACTCTAACCTTGCTACTTAAAATTGAGAAATTAGAGGAAGAAAATAAGAAATTAAAGGAAAACTTAGGAGGTACAAAAACGAAAATGAAGGTTCGAGGTCTCGATACATTAGCTGAGGTGGTTGACAAGTTAGGATCAAAAACCACCCAAGGGCATTTATGGATAGCATGTGTAGAGGGTTTGACAACAGCATGGTATAAAATTTGTGTTGTAGACACCATCTCAGAAGGAACCCAAATGGAACCATGGGAGGCGGACACACAAGAACCCATTGATGATGTCACTGATACATAAGAACCAAAAGTTGAATTGGAGCACCCGATGAATTTTGACCTAGAAACTGACACACAAGAACATGTTATTGATGCTACTGATCCACAATAACCAGTAGTTGAGGCTGAGGTTTTTCAAGAATAATAAGTGAGAGTTGTTCAACAAGAACCTGTCAATGAAGTTACTGATACATAGGAACCAGCAACTAAGGGAGAGAAGCTTAGAACACGAGATGATATTACACCCACTATTGCTATTAAAAGATAAATTTCATAGGACCCTGAAGCAGGGTGGCATTCAAAAAAAAAAAAAAATTGGTATCAGAACTGCAAAATTGGAAGAAATTGGCACTTTCCTTGAAAAAGGGAATGATTTTTGTGGAAGAACATCAGAAGGTTATTCATAACCTTAAGGATCAGTGGGATGAGGAATTGCTGACATAAAAGTTGATAAAGTGGGAAACAAGGAAGGAAGAGATGGAGAAAGGAAAACATACACAACAACTAGAACAAGCAGTCAAGAGGCTGGCCGAGGAGAAAGGTAAAATGTATGAGTTAGCCCTAAACCTTTTTGGTTGCACGTCGCCATCTCCATCCTACCCAATATTCTTCTAGGAATCTTTTTTTTTTCCAATTGAAAGTTATTTATGAGAACATACCCTATGAGAGAAATTCCACTAAAGCTTTTCTAGAGGTATTTTGCGCATGCGATTTGAATGAGCATTGTTTGTTATGCGAACTCTTTTTACATAGTATATTTGTTGAGCATTCTAGTTTACAGATGGATGTACATATCGTCCCCTATGTTGGATATTTGAAGCTATGGGCCTTCATATCTTTTATGAGAAACCAAATTGATTGTCACATTGCCACAAAATCATCTACTATGAATGAAGAAAAGACAACCTTGATGGTAAGATCAAAACCTAGTATGATCACTACTATGAGACAAGAGTTCAACAAGTTTCTCAGTAACCATGGCATAATAAACCAATTGTCCCTCTACAAGAGAAGGATTGTTGGGGTTTGTTTTAATATTTGTGAAAAATTGAAAAGTAGAGCATTGGTCAGGGGCCTAAAATGGTGGGAATCTTGCAATGACACATTACAAACAGGGGATCCCTATGGATACCCCAATTTCGTGAGTGTTGTTACTCGAGTCCCTGAATATGTACAATTTTTCAAAATGATGGGAACTTTCTAGATGGCGCTCAAATTCAACTTTCCTTTTATTTGGCTCCCGATTGAGAAATACCGGCCTCACTTTCACTCAAATAGCTATGATGAACATTCCTAGACAATTCAGCTTGTGTCTACGCACGGGTATAGGAAGGATGAAACATAGATCATTGGCGCCTATGATATGTCAAGATCACATCAGCAATATGCTAGTGTCATAATAATGGAGGACCCTAAATATTCTGAGGAGACTACATGAGGATATGGAGTGGCTTCAGTTGTGGGGAGATGTTGGGTGCAATATTAAAGGATATTTCAGGAATCCTTTGCCCTATTTTTGGCCATTTTCCCTCATTTGAAACTAAAATCTCCCTAGTATAATGTCACTCCCTCTCATAAATAAGAAATATTTTCTTTGATGTATTATTATGTTATTTTCTACTAATTATTGAATGAAACAATGCTTTCTTTAGGATGACTAACTAGGGTACCTCTGGAAGATTTCTTCATAATATTTTTCTTTCAAGTATTGCAATAGCCATGGATGAATGATTGTTGATTCCTTGTTCTTACACGGTTCAAGTTGTTGTTACACATTGGTTTTTTCATTTTCGGTTGTACATGGCACGAGTTATTGTTACACCATGAAGTTGTTGTTACACTACAAATTGTCAAAACCATAGCTGCTATTTTCAAAGATAGCTGTCAAGGGTCATTTAAAGTAATTCCACATGCACAATTAAGAATATCTGTGTAGATATAATTGTATCTAAACAAGAGTGGCGTAACCACAACAAATATTTATTGAAACAACTTGTACCAATTTTTATCTTTATATTATCTCTGTTAGTTTAGTCAACATGAGAATCACGGATTCTCATCACTGATTTGTTTTCTTAATTTTGGGACTTTGAAAACATTTTATAAAAATATTTTAGCCTCATGTGAAAGAGGGCAAGAAAAAGGAGACAGTACTAGAATTTTGATCTTGTACTCTTCAGCTATTTTGAATATAAGAATATATGGTGATGTTATTACAATTTATTTGTTGAATTTTTAACTAAGTTTTCGTTTTCTTCCTGCACCCTACTAGGAAGGAAGGGCCATCCTCTTTAGCAGGGATCGTAATGATGTTAGTATATTTATTTCTTTTATTCGTTAAAGTCTGGATTTATTATTATCGTTGTACATGTTCATTGTAGATAGATACACTTTTGCTTCTAGATTTATTGTGTGTTGTTACACAGATTAATCAATTCCATGTTGTTTAATTCCTATTATATCTTTAACTGATAGTGTATGGCATGCATATCCTTATCCTGAAGTTTATCTGAAGAGTGGATCTTTTCCTTACCAAGTGTGTTTCCTTTCTGCAGTGTGCTCTTTAATTCCTGCAAGTTATATTTCCATTCTACACAAGTATTTTAATTTCTACAAGCATGTTCAATGAGATATTTTCTTCTCTGTTTTTACCTGGATGTTAGATCTATCAACACAAATAGCATAGACACCTTTGAAATAAAAATGCTTACCGTGGTTGACAATTAATGATTGTGGAAGTCATAAAACTAACCAGATAGTCGTGTCCTCTTGAAAATTTTGACTCGGTCACATTACATTTAAAAAAATTAAATTAATAGAAATGGGCACAAGTGGCCTCGGAGAAAGTGTATCTTCCAAAGTTGGCAGATGGACTTGGATTGAGAAACCATGAAATAATAAACAAAGTGTTTTGGGAAAATATGTGGTGGCATTTGATACAAGGGGGGCAGGAGATATGGAATAATATATGGGATATAAAATATGAGAAATCCAAATCACAATATTATAAACTAAGATCTCAAGAATTCCCTCTGGGATCACTAATATGGAATTTCTCCTAAGAGAATATTATTTGATACAAGAAAAATCATTTTGGAAGATTCACAATAGCCAAATAACCCTTTTTTTTGGAAGAGACATGGAAACAACCTCCCTAGTGTGGTGATTGGGAGGACCTAAGATATATGAGAGTATTTACCACTAATTAATGGTTTACCAAAGTTGCAAACTTTTGTGAGGAGAGTGATCCCCATACATGATAGTGAGTTTGGAAAATGTAGGACAAGTGGCTAGAAGACCAATCGCTACATTCATGGCCCGTGTCGAATCAAGAACTCTAGGATAGGAAAATTCAAGTCGCTATAGATATGGATAAAGAATGGTGGGGATACAAGCTAAAATGAATTTTTAGAGCTCACGAAGCTTACAATATTATGGAGGGGCATGAAAATATTCATCATGAAGCTATTTCGCATAGGATCTAGACAAACATTTTTTGGCCAAACTGTTACAGGGAAAAGTGTCTACACAGAACTTCTTATCCCACTAAGGTGTGGTAGATGCCTTAGAAACAAACAAAGTAAAGCTACTTTCATTTTTCCTTTATGAAATATACATGAGAGAAGAACAAAGGAGACCAACCTCTGTCTTGCGCTTATCTCCTAGTTCGATTCCTCTCTCTCTTGATAGTCTTTCGCTACTTGCTCCCTTGTACGCCAAGCTTCACAGAGTACCTGTAGGATCACAGTAGCATAACACTATACAAGAACATGGATCTATAATCATAAACAATCTAGGATCAGATGTAAATTGACCATACAAATGCATAAAACATAAATGACACAAGAGTATGGAGGAAAACGTGAATATCTTTTATTGATAATCAAGAAAGAGACAAGGGAGTTACAACCAGTTGTTCTGACCCAACATCATCCTCTCAGCAAGTAATCCCTTCTTCACCTCATACAAAGCTTAGATCACCCAACACTATGATGTTGTCTCAAGAAACCAACAACAATTCCTTACAAGATGCAAAATTCCAGCCTCTGGATCTCTGGGATGAAGGATCCATATATAGATATCTGTAAGGGAGATGAGTCAGCTTGTGATTTGATTAGTGTCTTCCCTCTGATAGTTCTTGCTTCCACTTGGAGATTGATGATCTCTTACTCATCCTTGGTCGAATTCAGAGAGGCAAGTGTCACAAGAGAAGTTTCTGGAAGATTCCATGCCTCTCCACCTCGCGGAATGACACTGCCATTTGTCACTTCTCGCCTATCGCACCCCATAGAAGGGATTTTTGAAATGAAATGCACATACAGAGTGTACTTAGGTGAGATGCAACGCACTTTACCTATGGAGCAACTGAAATGATCCTGTTTTGACCAGTTATGAGCAGTTTTTCATGGAGAACTTCTGGGAGAAGCTGTAATCAGTTGACCTTGTTCCTTTAGGGGTTAGAACAACACTTTTAGGGACATAGGAGCCCTTGGTTTATGGACATTTTATGCTTGGAGTTGCAGTGCCAAAAAATGTCTATAACAATTGCCCCCTAAAGCATGAGGTCATTAATCTTCTTTTTTTATGTCGGGTGAAATGCTTTATTATGAGGATCCGAAGTTCTTTCAAGCTGGGAGGAGACCTGTAAGAAGATAAAATACAATACATTATCTTCATAATATTTTCATGATCTAGCTGAGGCGGGCATTCCCATGCTCAGCTTTATAAATTCATTTTCATGTACATAGGACAGACAATCGTCTGAGTGTAGACTGATGATTCTGGTAGAGTCATCATCCCTTTGATTGGATGATTATCTGTGCAGCAATGATGTACATTTCATGTCTTTATTTCCCTGAATATATATCACAGCCCGGATGGATGAAACTAGATCCAGGGCCTTCAATCTCATTCGATCTTCACTTGAAGTACAAGTCTATCCATGTGAGAGATGTTCTGGAGTCGAACATGGAAAGACATCGCCTGATTACCAGCTAATGATGTAAGCTGTTAGTAGGCGCGAGAGGAATCACCGATAATGATAATGACCCTCAAGATACTGCAGTACAATTTATGTGGTGTGAATAAAGGACTTGGCATCGAACACCACGCAAAATCTTTCGGATGAAGGCCATTGATGTAAACCTGTTGCCGGAAGTGAGAAACTTGCCATTGAGGCATGTAAGTTTCAAAGTACTGAACAGGGTGTTCCTAGATCGACTTCTTGGATAATGAGCTAATGTCGACAAGAATCGATCCATCATAGGAGGGCCTTAATGAATCCCACATCAATGACATGGAATGGAGCAAATGATTTTAATGGAGGTGAAAACGATCTGGTGATATAAGGTTCAAGGTGGCGGTCATGAAAGAATGGAGTGTAAATGTATTGTAGTGGGTGAGACACAGATGGATTCTCTGAATGACTTCTCTTGAACATATCGGCGACACTGATGTGATGGATTGGTAGCATTAACCCCAAATGTGGATGGTGTGATGGGACCATGGTGATGTGACCGGTGAATGAAACAACCCAACCCAACTTGGATGCGGAGTGAAAGTGTCATGTTCAAGAGTGACTTGCTACCAACAAAGTTTCTTCAAGTTTTCTTCCCAATTTTGCCCCAGTCATTGCTGACTAGTACCTCTTTATTTTTGTCAAGCTTAAGGAGGATAACATATGCTTTTTCTATAATTTTCCCTTCGGGAAAACCCATCACTATGTTTTAACGAGCCTATAGATAGTGAAACTTGTTCTTGTCTGCTATGGACAAGTTTGTCGCTATTAAGTTTTAACAAGTTTAACAACAAAGATAACTTGGTCCTTTTCAATTTTAGAGAGTCTGAAAAGGGACGTAAAGGAAACTCCAAAATTCCTTTTTCGTCATCTAATCCCTTAAGTCCGAAAAAGTATAAAACAATACAGAAGGGATGAATTTTCGATACTTTTAACGAGCCGAACAAAACAAGTGCTTGATCTTTTTGTGTAATAATCCCTCAGGTCCAAAAAGATTAAAATCTAAAGGAGGGATAGCACTTCCGGTCCCTTTAACGAGCTGGAGAGGCCAATGGCTCGGCAATCTTTTCATATTTTATGAGTCAGTTGAAAAGAGCTTAAAGGAGACTCGTCTTTTGAGGAATGAGTGATAAAATTGGGTAGCAGCTGATTCCAGGTAAGGTTTGGAATTTTCCAATCACGGCAGTGTTACAAGGATGGCTAGTGGGATCACTCTTCGCAGCTGTTCCTCAAAAAGGGGTAAACAATCAAATGGAGGTGAATGATCGGCCAATACAGAGTGAAGGTGATGGTGAGAAACACGACCAGGGCTTTAAAGGCTGAAGTACTACATTCATGATGGTTATTTACCGGAAATCGGTTCTTTTTTTTTATTGAGCTTAAACACTGGGGGAAACATTTTCTCATGACTTATGTTTATTTTTTAACGAGCTTGAACTATGTGCTAAAACTGCTCGATTAATCCAGTCGTATAATAAGAATGTCTCATATAAAAACGACAATTTTTAGAGTTTTGCCCCACATTCTTTCTTTATGCAAGTTAGGAAACGACCAATCCAAAAAACAGATAAATGATCGCTCTTTGCTTGCACACCAAAAGGTTCGCATGCCCCCAGGTATAAAATAGAGTTTCAAGGTCACCTTTCAAACCTCCAACAAAACATTTGTTTTATCAGGAAAGGTCTACCTCTTTCAAGTTACCAAAGATTGTTCTATTCACACCGCAAACAAAACACTTCTTCGGCAATGTCTACCGGAATAGACAAAGGTGAGACAATCCACTCACATAACTTTGACAAGAGAATCATATTCCAGAATAACCCCCTCTTCCAATCCCGGACGGGAATACAGACCAGTCATATATCTCTTACGGAAACCTACCCTATACCCGAAGTTTTCCTATCGAAGCAGACTAGGGTGCATGCCCCCTGGGTTTCAGCCATGTCCCCCGAATTACTCGCGCTCATCAGGTGGACGGACTGAGGATTGATGAGACATTCCTTGTGTGAAAAGACCATTCGGGGATGGTATGTGACTATTTGCTATGTGTGATCTAGGAAATGAAAGCTGGTCTACGAGCTTGACCACTCTTCCTTTGTGCGGAAAACATATTACTCTAAAAAGTGAGGAGACAATCACTCCCATGCAATAAATATAGTCTCATCCAAGGAGTAGATTATAATCCAGGGGTCCTTGGACTACCATTACATTCATTTGAACGGTTTTCCCTCTCAATGTTATGGGCACATCGGGAAGGATCCCTAACGGTCGACTGGTTCCTTTGTCAAAGCCTGTTAGATTTCTCATCTCAGGCAAAAGAAATGGCAAACCAAGCGCTTTCCAAGCAGTTGAGGAAAGGATACTCACAGAAGCCCCTTCATCTATGATGGTACCAGCCATAACCATTCTATATATTTGAGCAATGATTCGGAATGGTACACTAGCTGGTAAATGGGGTCTGCCTAATTGATTCCAGTCAAAGGAGACAACTAGGTTGCTTAGAGGTGGGACTGAATAGACGGCCGGGTACGACTCTGACGAACTTCCTTCCTGTGGTAAAGGAATGAGTAAATTTCCCCCATGTTCATCAGAGTCTGTGCTTATGAAAAGAATTTGAACGGTGTCATCCTTGTTCTCTTCAGTGATTGTATCATCTGAAGATGGAACCTCTGAAGGCAAGACTGGGTCAACTACCGCCTTGACCTTTTGACTTTCGTCTAGTATGGGTTCAGATGGTTCGTCTTCAATGATAGATGCTTCGGTCGACCACCTGGGCAGGTCAGCCAGATTTTCAAGTAGTGACGGACTCGGCAAGAGTTTTTTATATCCAGGAGGAAGTCGTAACGGTGAAACCGGACGATCGTCCAAAACTCTTTTAGCCTCGTCTAAGAAGGGACAATGATGGACGGCATGATCGCCTTCACACAGTTTACAAGGAAATCTATATTTTCCTTTTTGTCTTGGGGCTTCACTTTCACTAGTTGACGGTGTGTTTTCAACATGATCATCAGAGGTTGACCACACCGGGTTGTGCAAACGAGGAGACCAGTCCCTTAAGATCTGAGGGATGCAAGGACAATCTCGATGATAGTGGTCTCCTTTGCAAATGACACATGGCGATTTAGTCCTGGTTGGTGCAGTGTGTGGATTTTTGCTAGACAATGCTCGGTTGCCCCCTTTCGCTTTTGGCTCCTTCTTCTTCTTCTCTTTCTTCTTCTTTTCCTTCTTCTTCTCAGATACTTGATTTTTGGTTTTACCAACTCCATCAAGTGAAGAGGAAGGAGGAGAGGAAGAATTGGAGGAAGTAGAAGTTTGGTGGGTAACTCTAGAATCATCTCGTTGCTGACTCGATTGTTCAGGAATTGTAGTGTTCTGAATGACAGAGGTTGAGAAGAGCCATACGGCCAAGCCGATTGTCAATCCTCGAAGCGACAATGTGGCCATGTGGGGTGCACCAACATCTCCCCAAGAGGAGAAGGGACTAGGATTTCCTCCCAGGGGAATTCCTTGGTTGGTCGATTCCATTTTCTCAACCTAAGATCAACGTAGGAAAGGGTGATGATTATTCCATTTAAAATAAATTTTAGATGCTTTGACACAACTTGTTTTTTCAATTTTTAAGAGTCAAGAAAAAACAAAAGATGACTCTAGTCACCTTCGATTTTTAATGAGCCTGAAGTGACAAGTGCTCAGATGGACCTTTTCCGTTAAGGAGTCTGAAAAGGAACGAAAGGGACTACTCTGGAAATGAAGGTAGAGGGATTACCAAACCAATCGCAAAACTGCAGAATACTTTTTACGGTACGGCAGTCAATCTTCCCGAATGTTGTGTTTAGTGCATTGCGATCGATAGGGTAGCAGACACAACTTCCTATGGATAAAGGATTAAGCCTATTGTGGTCTCCCAAAATATACTCGACGGTACATGGGAGCACAAGTCCTTATTGGCACTTATCATCTCAAAGTGGAGGAATCACCCAACCATCAGTGAGAACAATAGTTACCAGGCTTTACGACGCCAGAATACGTCTCTAGCCTAGACTTCTAGATGTTGTGTGTTAGGTTCCAAAGCGTTGTTAGATTCATTAAATTTATTTTATAGTTGATCTTGCTTAAGAAATTTGCCTTTCAGGTTCACCGCGAGATGTAAATGTACAATTCCTAAAATGTAATCTAAGATGATAAACAGTCTTTTATCTTCTTTGTGCAATGAAAATCCTAGGTACTAAGGAAAGAGAGATAGTATTCTTTCACAAAGAGAAAAGAACACACACTAAATGCATTGTCCTAAATCAAACCAATCAAACAGTCTAAATGCAAATGCACATGCATGTATTTGTTTTCGGCTTTCTTAGTATGTGAATGATAAAAGAAAGCTAATGCGCAAATCTGAATTACTTTTCAAGCGACAATTACTAACAAGTTTCTTTTCAAAATAAAAAATGAAGACAATCACAACACTTTACAATTCAGAAATGAATACTTTCTTTCGACACTAGAAAAACTATAAATTCAGACTAAATACAATAGTAATAGGGTAATCGACTATCAAGAGTAATCAGACTCTCTTCTACGACTGAAAGTAACACTTACGACACTTTCAAATCGAGAATCGACAGTACAACTACGTTACTTTTTTGCAAAGGAGAACTGAAAATGACTCAACAAATACACAAAAACATCTACAGTTCTTTTCACATTGGAGGCAGAATAACAACAAGGAAAATGGGTTTCAAACAGAGATATACTGATTACAGGCAGCAAAATTCATGAATAGGACTGAAAAGAATGAATCATAGAAACCAAAACTGAACAATGCCTAGTCTGATCAGCACACCTGTAACACAATGAACTTGAAATGCAGCGCACCTACTACACTCCGGAAGTGCGCTGAATTTCAGATTCACAGAACAGAACCTGCGCTGGGCCAAAGATGAGACTTTGCTTGGGTTCCGGGTCACAGTTTATAGTTCAGTTCATGGGTTTTGGCCGAGCAAATGATAATCAGTAAATCAACAATCAGGGGTAGATCTAAGGAGGTTACTAGAGCTACCACAAGGGGCAATCAGAGAGTTTTTATATCAGTTATTTAATTTATAAAAAAAACCCGGAGATTGACTGAAGCAGCATTTATCTACTTTGCATTTGCATAGCAAATGCAGTTCGAAAGCTACCTGGCTCGACTTCAGGCTCCGTCTGTAAGTTTAGAAAATAAACAACAAGGAAGATAAACAAACAACCTAATTCGTCCCAAGTGGAGTCGACATTTTGTTACAAGGAAAAGTGTCTACATAGAACTGCTTATCCCACTAAGGTGTGGTAGCTGCCTTAGAAACAAACAAAGTAAAGCTACTTTCGTTTTTCCTTTATGAAATATAGATGAGAGAAGAACAAAGGAGACCAACCTCTGTCTTGCACTTATCTCCTAGTTCGATTCCTCTCTCTCTTGATAGTCTTTCGCTACTTGCTCCCTTGTACGCCCAGCTTCACAGAGTACCTATAGGATCACAGTAGCATAACACTATATAAGAACATGGATCTATAATCATAAACAATCTAGGATCAGATGTAAATTGACCATACAAATGAATAAAACATAAATGACACAAGAGTATGGAGGAAAAATTAAATAGCTTTTATTGATAATCAAGAAAGAGCCAAGGGAGTTACAACCAGTTGTTCTGACCCAACATCATCCTCTCAGCAAGTAAGCCCTTCTTCACCTCATACAAAGCTTAGATCACCCAACACTATGATGTTGTCTCAAGAAACCAACAACAATTCCTTACAAGATGCAAAATTCCAGCCTCTGGATCTCTGGGATGAAGGATCCATATATAGATATTTGTAAGGGAGATGAGTTAGCTTGTGATTTGATTAGTGTCTTCACTCTGATAGTTCTTGCTTCCACTTGGAGATTGATGATCTCTTACTCATCCTTGGTCGAATTCAGAGAGGCAAGTGTCACAGGAGAAGTTTTTGGAAGATTCCATGCCTCTCCACCTCGCGGAATGACACTGCCATTTGTCACTTCTCACCCGTCGCACCCCATAGAAGGGCTTTTTGAAATGCAACGCACCTACAGAGTGTACTTAGGTGAGATGCAACACACTTTGCCTATGGAGCAGCTGAAATGATCCTGTTTTGACCAGTTCTGAGTAGTTTTTCCTGGAGAACTTCTGGGAGAAGCTGTAATCAGTTGACCTTGTTCCTTTAGGGGTTAGAACAACACTTTTAGGGACTTAGGAGCCCTTGGTTTATGGACATTTTATGCTTGGGGTTGCAGTGCCCAAAAATGTCTATAACACAAACGTGATGCATTTTTTATGGCTTGCAGCAAGTGGACAACTTCTAAATTGGGACCACCTAAGAAATAAGGGATACATTACGTCTTCATTATTCCCCTTATGTAGAGAGGAAGAGGAAACGATGGAGCATATACTGAATACATGTCCCTTTATCAAGGATATATGGGACAAAGTTTTATTTTATTTTTGTATATGTATTTCTCTCCAAAAGGTATAGTGGAAGCTTTGGAGATTCAACATTTACCTATATTTAGAGGTCAGATGGTCAATAGAGCATGTACGACAGCCACGGGATTTTTGTTGTGGAATGTGTGGAAAGAAAGGAATAGAAGGATTCTCAAAAATCAAATAATTCCATAGTACCATGTTTGAAAAATTATTAAATATAATCTCAGGGAGACCATCTTGTCAAAATCATGGCTCTCACAGGATTTTAAAACTCATAAGTGTGAGGAAATAATTTTAAAGGAACTATACATCTCCTAGGATACGATGGATCCTTGAAAAGATAATTTATTTGCAAATGTTAGGCCTTCACCAACTCACTTCACTCTACCACCACCTAGTTTAGTTAAGTTAATTTCTTATCAGTAATTTAAAGGAAATTCTAACATAGCAAGTTACATAGGAATATTGTGGTGTTGGTTAGTGAAAATGTTAAAGGTCTCTGCAGGTAATTTTGACTCACCAACAACAATGTAGCATATTTTATGACCTTGGAGAGGGGATTAGAAATTGCAGGGGAAGAAGGATTCATGCATATTTAGCTAGATGGGGATTATTTATTAGTGATATCTACAACTCAAAATCTCATCTACGTGACCCTAGTGACACATGTAGTGAAGTGATGAAAACTGGAATTTTGCTCTCCTAGATTCAGAGACTACTATCAAACTTTGATTATGTTTACGCTTCTCACTCCTAGAGAACCAAAAATAAATCAATCTATTTGTTAGCTAATTGGGAAAGTCAATTGAAATACTTGAATTTTTCTTCGGTCTAGGCTCTGCAAGCTCATTGCACTTAGTATGATGAGTTGAACAACATATGGGAGGAAGACAAAACCTCCCTAACGTGGGTGAATGGATGAATTAATTAGGACCTAGGGGATGGCTTCTACCACTTCACCAATTCCCATGGCAATTTATATAGAGAGCGATGTGGCATGGATTCCCCATGCATAGCCTTGTGCGAGATTTAATGTAATTAATATATGACCTTACCTTTGGAAAGCTTCTCGAGTGTTCATAAAGTTATGTAGTAAGGGGAGGATTGGGTCTAGTTCCTATCATGGCGACTGGAACATCAGCTCTATGCCCCATTGTCTTATGATGGTGTTTATCTCCTCTATTTCTAGTCAGTTTTGGAGTGTTTAAGACGGTGGAATTATAAGAGGGGTTATTTTGAGTGGAGAAAGTTAGTGTTGAAAGATTTGGTGTTCAGGAATAGGATTCTCTGATTCCCTGAAATATGAGCTCTAGGGTATGATGTTTTGTGGTTACTCTTGGTGGGTCATTACGGAATGGGGGAACTACAACGCTTAACCATTAGAGATTTAGCTAAAAATTCATGGAAAAGCAGCACCAATGTAGAAATGACTATTGAATAGGAATATGGAAGTGGAACTTCTATAATAATCTCAAACAAATGGTTAAATGTATCTAAAAATTCCTCTTCAAATTGGGTTCTTTTCAGGGTTTTTGTTCTCTTTGTACGTACTAGTTCTTTTAATGCTTTTTTCCTGGGCGTATTTTATATTTTACTATTTGGTTGATAAATGTTGTATGATTCTTGTTTCTGGTGGTGTGGTTTGGTGCATTTTTCGTTGAGTTAGGGTTATTTCTAAACCGGGAGGCCTTGTACATCTTGAATCTATTATATGTCAAGTATTGTACTCTATATTAGGTGTTCTATAGTTTTAGCCTTCCTTGGCTCTTTCGAGGGTGTGAAAAGTCACATTGAAACAAATGTTTATGGTCTTGTGAATGTTATTTATTGGGTGAAGTATTGTGGTTTCCTGCTCTCAGTGTGGAATTTGATTTTCAATGGTGAATCTCATGAGTTGAGGGACCTAGGTGGAATTCCCTCATGCATGCACTCTATAAAACATTATTTTTCTATAGTTCCCTTTGGTAGGAGCTTTGACCTATGTACATGGAGTACTAGGTGGAGGGATGAGATTGGTGGGAATGGATATTATAGGGGCCTCTGTGTGTGGTATTCTATATATGTTGGGGGAGGATTGTGCAAAGGTTGTCACTTAGAGCACTCTTCATACTATTATGAAGACACATCAAGAATTCAACATCAACGCAAGTGTATGAGAAGAGAGGGCAAGGGTAATGACAAATATCAATCATATTGACTGAGTATAATGGGACTTTCTTTAGGTTAGGGTGTGACACTTGAGTCATCACAACCACCTAATTCACCTTGGCTTGTGCTTGGCCAAATGAACTTGGGGGATCAGATTAGGAAACTAAGAATGTGGAGGTTACAACTCACGAGAGATAGACACAAAGATAGAAATGCAGTCATCTCATTTTTCAATGATTTAAAGAGGAATCACTGGTAAATCCAAGATAGATTTTCAACATGCAAAAGGATCAATTGTGTCTTCAAAATAAGTTGGACAAAATGAAGGGTTGCTTGTCCAATTTGCAAAGAAAGTGTATTGCAACTACAAACCTTTGTCATCGCCTCTTTCACATTAGGAAAACCCTCCTCTATTATCCTCATCATACAAATAATGGTGTTTGTATGTATTTAGGTTTTGTTAGTGTTTTGGTTTTTAGCCCCTTCCCATTTTTGGTTGGTTGAAATTGTATGGAAATGGTTGGTCTTTGTTGGGAAATATATACTGGCCAACAAATCTTGTAGGATTTATGTTAGTAGAATTTTGGAAAGCTGTAGACAAATATGTAAACTTTTTGCATAAATATAAAAGGTTAAATTACAAAAAGAAAAAATTAAAAAAAAAATTGATGTAAAATAGTTAATTTACCATTGGCAAATTTTACGTCAAGTCCAACTAGCACAACCAGATTAGGATGGGCCTTGTTACCAAGGTGACCCACGATCGAACCTCAATGAGGTTGTTGCACTCGTGTTAGGAGGAGGAGACACGCTAAAATCTAGTCAGCTTAGGGCCAGTGTGGTCCATGTTGGGTGCGATCCCCGGGTGATTTTCACGGATTAGATGCCCCTAGATCATGGTTTCTCAAGCCATAGGTCAGGCCTAGATAAACATAGATCACTTGATAAACAAAAATGACCATTGGCGGATTTTATGCTCCATGTTTTCAAAACCCATGGTTTTTCCAATGATATATATATATATATATATATATATATATATATATATATATATATATATATATATATATATATATATATATATATATATATATATATATATATATATATATCTTACTAGCCTAGATCCATCTTAACTCTGGATCTACCAAGCACCAAGAGGGCTCAAATCTATTGAGGTGCAAACCTATTTTAGAGTGAAAAGAGAGTTTATCTCTCTCAGCACTTTGTAAATTGTAAGTTTAGATGTCTATATGTTGAACTTATATAGTAATATTTTTATAATAATAATAATAATAATAGTATGGTTAATTTTTATTATTTATTTAATTTTAATAATGTAAGATGCATCATGAAATAAGTGTTTTGATCCCATTATTGATGTCCATAGGAATTTATTAGATATTTAGTTTATATGGTTATGATATTTTTAGTAACATGAAATGTATTGTTAAGTAACTCTTTTCATGCCTATCATGAATTCATGTCTACTGTAATTTACCAACCATTTAATTTATACATCTAAAATAGTCATTATACAGGAAAAAGGAGGAAATCTTCTATAAATAAAAAGGCCATGCAATCATTCATCGCTCAACCAATATCATCTCACCTAGGTTCATATTAAAACTTAAAATATTTGAAAATTATTTAATATTAAGGTAGTAGGATGATTTTTAAAATTAAATTAGAGAATATATGTTAAGGGTCAACCAATTAATATATTTTTTATTTTTCCATGGAAAAGGAATTTGGAAATTTAGTTTATAATTTTTTTAATTTTATATAATGTAAAAGAAATATTTTATATAAATCTCTTAATTTTGTATCTTGCTTAAATATTTAAATAGAGAAAAGTTTAGGGGTTGAAAATATATATATATATATATATATATATATATATATATATATATATATATATATATATATATATATATATATATATATATATATATAATATATATATATATATATATATAGATATATCTGTGTGTGTGTGTGTGTGTGTGTGTGTGTGTGTGTGTGTGATATTCAACTCCTTTTTATATGTATGAGGAAAGCTATTAAATCATTCAAAAATACATTGTCCTTAACGAATATAAATGTTTTCAAATAAAGTACAAAAAGTAACAAATATTATCCTAGTTGTTTTTACTGACACTTTTGGAAGCTTTTATGGTGGGTTTTCTCCTCTAATTTCTTTAAAATCTGGCATGAATTTATTGAAATCACAAGTTTCATGGGTACCCCCTACACAATCGAAATGCCCTAGGGGTTTTCCGGGGTGCTAAATGTAGAAATTTGAATAATATAACACTTATTCACAGAGATTATCCTGATTATACACTATTTGCGGAATGCATGCATAATACATAACCTCCTCTACCATTGATCATCAATTTGTGGAATTAAAAAAACAATCGCATGCTCACATTGAAACATCAATCACACATATCAACACAGTATGTAATGGGGAAAGCATACAGCTGAAAACCCCCAACTATCTGTATATT
Organism: Pinus tabuliformis; assembly: GCA_031772625.1. NCBI lineage: Eukaryota > Viridiplantae > Streptophyta > Pinopsida > Pinales > Pinaceae > Pinus > Pinus tabuliformis. The sequence continues at coordinate 534,483,568 of CM062809.1, read as the reverse complement.
ATAATGATAGAGAACATGTAACAATACATAGTACAATACTCCTCACAAGTACTCAGTACTATCTCCACATGCTACACACAAACTAGCTCAGATTTGAACAAGTCACGGGTTCAAATCTCCTCCACTATTTGCCTGCCTCTACTGCGCAATCCAAGTTGAGAATAGATCAGATCCAAGTTCGAACTTCCTTGGCTTACACTGCGCAATCCTCACTGGCAATCTCAGTCAATGATTGTGCAAATCTCATGAACAGCGATAGTCACAACTGATAGTAGTCTCACCCTTTCACCCACCTCTAACACTTGTCTCCACTGAACTGTCCATGCACTGAGTTAACTGATGTATTCTTTAGTTGATTTATGAGTTAATAATTAGTGAATTAATTAATAATTAATTCACATCACTCATCACTAGTGTATTTGGCAGTTAGACTAAATACAACTAGTTCAACTAAGTCAAACTAAACACAACTCCATCAACTCCTCAATGAACTCCACCAAACTCAATCACTTGAGTTGTAACTGAAGTCCATCATGCAATAGCTCAACTAACCCATAGGAAAAGTGTATTTCCTTATGGCAGTTACATGTGCCACATCCGTAGCTCGAACTGAAGTGCTGCAAGAGGATAAGATAATGTTTATAGTCCAAATATTATTAAGAGCTAATAATATTCGACTGCTCTATTTTTTGACTGGCAGTCTAAAAATAGACTTTGCGCCAAAAATAGCCTGCGGGGCCACTTAGTGAAGGCGAATTCTTTTCTCTAAGCTCCATCATCTTGTTTCATTTTCAACACTCCCTCTAAACAAGATATGGATTATCTGCAACCCCTATCCTGCCTCTGTGGTATTCGAATTTGCTCCTGGTGAGTGCCTTCGTCAAGATATCAACATCCTAATCCTCCGTGGGAATGTATGAAAGTAACATGATTCTCCGCTGCACACAATCTCTGATATGATGGTACTTGATTTCGATGTGCTTGGATGTATCATGAAATATTGGATTAGCCGAGCATTTAATGCAACTTTGGTTATCACAATAAATTACAGTAGGCTCCAAGTGTGACCCGCACAACTCAACCAGGATCTTCCTCATCCATATAGCCTCGCATGCAGCCAAACTTTCTGCCATATAGTCGGCCTCTGTTGAACTGAGTGCCATGGATCTCTGCTTCCTGTTGTACCAAGAAACTGTTGTTCACATGATATTGAAGATCCCTCCAGATGTGCTCTTTCTATCCATTGGGCTCCCTGGCCAATTTGCATCCGTGAAGCCACATAGCTTCACCTCATCCTCCTGTCTGTACCACAATCCATATTCCGATGTGCCTCTGAGATAACACAATACATGCTTGCCTGCCTTCTAGAAGAGCTTGGTTGGCTTAACCATAGCTTGTGAAAGCTGGTTAACAGCATAGCATATATCAGGTCATGTATTGACCAGATACATAAGCAACCCCACCAACTATCTATAAACAGTGGCATCCTCTACCTCTGTTGAAGTAGCATCCTCCTTCCTCCAACCTCTAGGAAGAGGAGTATTAATAGGCTTCCAGCCATGCATGTTGAACTTCTCCAGTATCTCCCGGGCATACTTACCCTGAGAAACAAATAGTCCATCACTGCGCTTCCAAATTTCCAATCCCAAGAAATAATGGAGGCCCAAGTCCTTCATCTCAAACTCTCTAGCAAGATCCTCCTTGCATGAAAGTATCAACAGCTAATCTCCCATCAAAATCAAATCATCTACATAAAGTACAATGATCAGCAACTTACCCTCCAACACAATCTGGTATAGGTTAGGATCCGCCTCACTCTTAGAGAATCCAAGTTTGGTGAAATAACTGTCTATCTATGTGTACCAAGCACGAGGTGCTTGTTTCAACCCATACAACGCTCTCTTGAGCCTTCACACATGCAACTCGCTGCTGAAGATCTCGAAACTTTCGCGCTGCTCTATGTACACCTCCTCCTCAATGACTCTGTTGAGGAACGTAGTCTTCACATCCATCTGATGGATGTGCCACCCCATCTGCACTGAGAGAGCAAGAATCATCTGTATGGAAGAATACCTTGCGACAGGTGCAAAGGTCTCCTCATAATCGATCCCCTCTATCTGTGAGAGGCCTCGGGCAACAAATCTTGCCTTGTACTTCTCCACACTCCCGTCAGCTGCCTGCTTCACTTTACCCACCACTGATTTCCCCTCCGGTCCTGGGACAATCTCCCATGCACTGTTTTTGACAATTGAATCATACTCTTCCACCATGGGATCTACCCATGCGGGATCCTCCACAGCTTCCTCGAAAGAGGATGGCTCAGTCACGATACATTTTCTCACAAGAGCCATGTATCCAGTGTACCGATTAGGTGACTGTCTTTGTCTGCACTGTGCTGTAGGTGGTCCTACAACCTTCTCTGCATCTTGAGCCAGTCGCTCAGCTTCTGTAGTGCGCTTTCACCCTCTGATGGTTGGCGTTGCATGAGTGGTCTCTTCCACTCCATGAACTTCATCTTGTGGCTGATCCACATCCTGAAGCTCATCCTTAGGAACTAATAGCTCCTCATCTACATGCAAGTGTGGCTCCCTCTCAAGCGAACACTTCATGGCTTTCTCCTCCTGAAATTTGATATCCTGTCGCACAACAGTCTTGCGACTGTCTGGAAAATACACATGATAGTTATGGGGCGTATCAGTGTACCCCACAAATATCCCAACCTTTGTGGTCAGCTCCAGCTTCTTCATGGCATCCTTCATCACATGCATGTAAAGAGGAGAACCAAAAATCCTCAAATGGAAAATATCAGGCCTCTTACCAGAATAAGCCTCCTCGGGTGTACTCATGCCAAGTATCTTGTGAGGACAATGATTCTACACATATACTACAGTATTGCATGCCTCCACCCACAAGTGAAGGGGTATGCCCTGATCATGCAACATCGCCCGTGCAGCACCCACGATCGTTCTATTCTTCCCCTCAGCAACCCCCTTCTGCTGTGGGTTATGGAGAGCTATGAGCTCTGTTATCACCAAAATAGAACCCTGATAGGATACTGATCAGACTATCTTGGTGTAACTATTTCAAACCAATCTTTTAGTTAAGGCTTAGCCTCCTCAGCCTAAGAGAGCTCTCTCAAAGGGTTAATGATTTAGATTAAAGATATGAATAGATGGCTAACTCTATGGTTTGTAATTGTATATGTTTATAGGTTGAAAGATGAAGGCTGGCTACCATTGGGCTATGGAGTCAAAGTATGTTTCAGTACCACATCAAGATCAGCTTAACATGAAGTCAGGGCATATAGAGTTTTTATGCATCAACAAAACAAAGATATAATGCAAGGAAACACAATTTATAAATACATGAAAGAAGTTAGAGCGTGATTGATGAGTTCTAAGTAACATGTATTCATACCACTGCAAGTAAGTGAAAGAGGAAAGCCATGAGAAAATATGACATTAAAAACTCTCTTTGAATCCTGAATAGTGAAGCCAAAGCATTCTACCTAGCATGGAAGTCAAGGCATTATAGAGTTCAAGTGCAGAAATGAAAATACAAAACAGTGAAACATAGTTAGTTTATCTATGAAGGAAGTCAGAGCATCATTGATGAGTTCTGAGTATCATAACTAAACACCACTACAATGTAAGTATTGTAAGATGCCATCATAACAATAACATACAAGAAATCTTCATGAATCTTGAGTTGTCTAAGTAGAAATCTGCATTAGGTTAAAAATATACACAGTCTGCACATAGAGCAGCAGCTGAGCCAAAAAGTCTCCAACCCTTTGCTAATTCGACCTCTTGCTCTATATAAAGCATTTACAATTAGGATTCCATCATCCCTCATCAAGAGAATTCGAATTTTCCATCAGTGACACCTATTCTAACCATAAAACAAACCATTAATTAGAACTAGCTGTTAACTAGGAGTGCTAGTGACCTAATACAACTAGGAGTGTAACTCCTTATCATGATTACAACAACCTTATCTAAGAATTTAAAGAATTATTTGACAACTTTCAACCTCAAGAAGTCGAATTTGATGAAGCCTCCCACGTGGTCATCTGACTGCTGAAGACAAACCCTAGAAATTAGGGAACATGTTTCCCTATTTTTAGGTTTAGGATCCCTGAAAATGGCACGTGGGACAAAGCCTTTATCTCCTCATCCATGACACATTTTTCGAAACTGAAGGATATTTTTGTATTCCATTATTTCTAGAACAAAAACCTTTCTTGGTTTTTTAAAATACTTCTCCAGCTGTCCCAAATCTATCCTTGAAAAACACGTGTCAAACAAGAAAAATCCGTTCTCTGAATTTTGGGTTTCAAAGAAAGCCTATTATCTCCCAAATGAAAACACTTATGAAGAAAGTGAGATAGGTTATTTTAGCTGGGGAGTTTATGAAGAGAAACATCCTTCATAATTCCAAAATACCTTTTCATGTGACCAGAAACTGATCTTGAAAAAGATTGCTAAAACCAAAAGACCAAGCTTGACTTTCAACAATTTCATAGTGCAAGTTTAACCATAAATTCCTCCCACCTCAGAATGAATTTGAAGAAATTGAAAGAGGTTTTTGTAGTTCAGCATGTTAGGAAGAAAAGCCTCTTTCAGTTTTCAAAATTGAGTTCTCAGCTGCTCAGGAAACCTTCTAGAAGTTAACTAGTAAAAACAGTTTTTCTGCTGAAACAGGCTGCTTCAGGGGTTTCGTAGCACGCTACGAAAACTCATAGTTCAGTGATTTTGTAGCGCAAAACTAGTTTTTACACTGTATGTGCTACGAAAACACCTAGAGTGAGTTTTTCACTATGAAAACCTTGACACAAGTTTGACACATGGAATTTTAGGTGATGTGGGACCAGTGATGGGCAAGAACGGAGTGTTGACCCTATTTGACCATACCAACAAGACTCTTTTATAGATCTTAGACACGAAAAAAACCATGGAAAGACTAGACCAAGACTAACATGAATCCTTTGGAATCAAACTGATGTCAAAACACATGGTGAGGCTTTTAGGACATGGAATGAGGCTATGAAACTTTTTGGAAAAGAGAATGACACTTGTTGAGATGAGATGACTCAAAACCTATAAGACTATGACTAGAAACAAGGCAAACTTTCCAAAGCTTAGAAACAAAAATTTTAGGGTGATAACAGTGGCTCCACTAGGGATAATGTTCCCTTGTGGTATACTAAGAACTTGTAGCTCCAGTGCTGCTATCCATCCTCTAGAATAAAACTCTAAACTTCTGCCCAATCTGCTCCTCAAGCCTTTAATGATTTATGAAAGAAGAACTCAAACTGCACCTACTGAAACAAATGCTCAATCAACCTACCTTGAGCTTATTTGCACATTCCTACCTACCCTATCAGCTGCAATCTCCACTTGTAGCTCAAGGAACATGAAACTTCCAATGAAGCCAGTCATCGATCTGATCTGACACTTGAATCTCTTCACTGTGCTTGAAGCAAAAATAAGCAAGATACTAAAATAACCATGGCAGCATGAGGTGTAACTATTCTTCAAGATGAAAATATAACTGGAAGCCTGAACAGTAAATCTTTTCCATGTAGTCAACTATAGGGTCAAAAAACACATGGTTAGTTTGATGATTCCCATAACATTCTATATCTTCAAACAACTGATCCTCAACTACACAACATTTATTTGACAAGCTTTCCAACTGATTTTCTGAATGATTCCAACAAACAATGTAATTTTCCTCATTATTATCATCATTCTTTGGTGTAAGCTGCTGCAAGGAATTACAAAAAAGAACAACCTTTTCCTCTGCCTGAGGGTCATAAAAAGTTTCTTCCAGCATTTCTTCTTGGTGTTTGTAATCATGTTCATCTTGATAATGATCCAAAGACTGACAAGTCTACTGCATCTCTACATCAATCTCAGAGGATGTAATATGATTTTCATAAGTAAACCCCTGCTGATCTTCATGTTGCATTTCATGGGATGTTATACTTTCTTCTTGGTGTTGAAATGTATTGTTATGAAGAGCCTCTAAAATTTCTTCATCCATAAATTCATCATCATCATAACAATCCTGCAAATGCTGAATAACACTTAAAGAATGTTTACAGCAATCTTTGAGCAGCAATAAGGAAGGATGACATTATTTATACATCTCATAGAATTCACCATGAAAATTAGCAAGCAAATATATTGAACCATTTCCCAAACTTTTATACCAAGACCATGCTTTTCCTTCTAAAGTGGTCATAAACATCCTCATGAGACAATCTTCAGGAAACTGAACCTTAGGATTACGTACATGCATATGAAACCTAACCAAATGAAGAGTAGCATTGTCTTTCTTTTCATCTTTGAATATCGGAAGATCCTCTAACCAATCAACCCTTGGCATAGGATTTGGAAAACCAGGGATATGAGACCGATTCATAGGGGCATACCTGGCATTCATTCTTGCAGTGGAACTCATCTTGAAACTTCATCAAGCTACCGATCTTCTAGTAGTGGAGTCACCTTCCAATTTCTTATTCGATGTGTGGAGTCACCAAGGTAGTTTTGCAGCCTCAAAAAGATGTCTGAGCTCCTGCTACCTTCAGAAGTTCAGCCTCTTCATTTCGGGAATGTATAGACTTCAGGCTCCCAACAGACGCACCAAAATGTTATCACCAAAATAGGACCCTGATAGGCTATTGATCAGACTATCTCGGTGTAACTATTTCAAACCAATATTTTAGCTAAGGCTTAGCCTCCTTAGCCTAAGAGGGCTCTCTCAAAGGGTTAATGATTTAGATTAAAGATATGAATAGATGGCTAACTCTATGGTTTGTAATTGTATATGTTTATAGGTTGAAAGATGAAGGCTGGCTACCATTGGGCTATGGAGTCAAAGTATGTTTCAGTACCACATGAAGATCAGCTTAACATGAAGTCAGGGCATAGAGAGTTTTTATGCATCAACAAAACAAAGACACAATGCAAGGAAACATAGTTTATAAATACATGAAGGAAGTTAGAGCATGATTGATGAGTTCTAAGTAACATGTATTCATACCACTGAAAGTAAGTGAAAGAGGAAAGCCATGAGACAATATGACATTAAAAACTCTCTTTGAATCCTGAATAGTGAAGCCAAAGCATTCTACCTAGCGTGGAAGTCAAGGCATTATAGAGTTCAAGTGCAGAATTGAAAATACAAAACAGTGAAACATAGTTAGTTTATCTATGAAGGAAGTCAGAGAATCATTGATGAGTTCTAAGTATCATAACTAAACACCATTGCAATGTAATTATTGGAAGATGCCATCATAACAAGAACTTTTCATGAATCTTGAGTTGTCTAAGTAGAAATCTGCATTAGGTTAAAAATATACACAGTCTACACATAGAGCAGCAACTGAGCCAAAAAGTCTCCAACCCTTTGCTAATTCGACCTCTTGCTCTATATAAAGCATTTACAATTAGGATTCCATCATCCCTCATCAAGAGAATTCGAATTTTCCATCATTGACACCTATTCTAACCATAAAGCAAACCATTAATTCGAACTAGTTGTTGACTAGGAGTGCTAGTGACCTAATACAACTAGGAGTGTAACTCCTTATCATGATTACAACAACCTTATCTAAGCATTTAAAGCATTATTTGACAACTTTCAACCTCAAGAAGTCGAATTTGATGAAGCCTCCCACGTGGTCATCTGACTGCTGAAGACAAACCCTAGAAATTAGGGAACATGTTTCCCTGTTTTTAGGTTTAGGATCCCTGAAAATGGCACGTGGGACAGAGCCTTTATCTCCTCATCCATGACACATTTTTCGAAACTAAAGGAGGTTTTTGTAGTCCATGATTTCTAGAACAAAACCTTTCTTGTTTTTTTAAAATACTTCTCTAGCTGTTCGGCATCTATCCTTGAAAAACACGTGTCAAACAGGAAAAATCCGTTCTCTGAATTTTGGGTTTCAAAGAAAGCTTATTATCTCCCAACTGAAAACACTTATGAAGAAAGTGAGATAGGTTATTTTAGCTGGAGAGTTGATGAAGAGAAAACTCCTTCATAATTCCAAAATACCTTTTCATGTGACCATAAACTGATCTTGAAAAAGACTGCTAAAACCAAAAGACCAAGCTTGACTTTCAGCAGTTTTGTAGCGCATGTTTAAGCATAAATTCCTCCCACCTCAGAATGAATTTGAAGAAATTGAAAGATGTTTTTGTAGTTCAGCATGTCAGGAAGAAAATCATCTTTCAGTTTTCAAAATTGAGTTCTCAGCTGCTCAAGAAACCTTCTGGAAGTTAACTAGTAAAAATAGTTTTTCTGCTAAAACAGGCTGCTTCAGTGGTTTCATAGCGCGCTACGAAAACTCCTAGTTCAGTGATTTCGTAGCGCAAAACTGGTTTTTTACACTGTCTATGCTACGAAAACACCTAGAGTGATTTTTTCACTATGAAAACCTTGACACAAGTTTGACACATGGAATTTTAGGTGATGTGGGACTAGTGATGGGCAAGAACGGAGTGTTGACCCTATTTGACCATACCAACAAGACTCTTTTATAGATCTTAGACACAAAAACAACCATGGAAAGACTAGACCAAGACTAAAATGAATCCTTTGGAATCAGACTGATGTCAAAACACATGGTGAGGCTTTTAGGACATGGAATGAGGCTATGAAACTTTTTGGAAAAGAGAATGACACTTGTTGAGATGAGATGACTCAAAACCTATAAGACTATGACTAGAAACAAGGCAAACTTTCCAAAGCTTAGAAACAAAAAATTTAGGGTGATAACAAGCTCTCATCGAATCCCTTCTGCATTGCAGAAGTCCTTGAACTTGCCAGAGATGAATTCACCACCATTGTCGCTCCTAAGAGCGTTCACCTTCTTCCCCAATTCCTTCTCGACCAGTGCCTTAAACTCAGAGAACTTTGAGTATGTCTCGCTCTCCTTCTGCATGAAGAAGATCCAACACTTTCGAGAGAAATCATCAACAAAGATCACATAGTACTTGTGCTTTGCTGTCAAATCTACTGAGAAAGGTCCACACACGTCTGTGTGAATTCTCTCAAGGATTATCGTGGCACGACTATCCTTCTCGTGAAAGGTGGCTTTCACAAATTTTCCCAAAGTACACCCCTTGCACTGATCTGACTGCGCAAGAGTGCCTTTAGGAAGCCCAGTAGAAATCTGCTGCAGTATCTTCAAGGCTCCATGGTGAAGGTGGCCCAATCTCTGGTGCCACAGCTCGCCATCATCCTGGCTCACCAATCCTTCTACCTTGCATGCCATTGTTGCGCAGCCATCTACATGCAATTGATAAAGGTTCTTGACTCGAACCCCTATCTTCCGGGTTTCTCCAGTTGTCTTACTACGCAGGAAAGCCTTTCCCTCGCTGAAGAAAACATCATATCCCTTGTCTTCTAACATCGCCACAGAGATAAGATTCTTCTTCAATCCTGGAACATGCATCACTTCCTTCAATACGAAGGGTTTACCAGACTCCCTCTCAAAGGAAATGGTACCGATACTAGTCGCACTGTATCTACCATCATCGCCCATCTTGATGTGCACTCCAAGATCTTTCTCATCCATATCAGAAAAAAATCTTGATCTCCTGTCATGTGAAAAGACGCACCACTATCCAAAAACCATACCAATCCCATCACACTTGATACCAAGCATGCTATCAGTGAAAAATCCAGCTCAAACTATGAGGCTAAGGCCTCTCCTGCTGCAGATCCAGCAGCTTGCTTATTTTTCTTCTTCTGCGGACAATTTGTGGCATAATGTCCGTGCTGGTGATAGTGAAAGCACTTCACCTTGGACATGTCCTACTTCTTTCCTTTCGCACCGAAATGAGAAGCTTTCTTGTTCTTCCCCTTCTTTGCTTTGGCAGCCAAAGTGCAATTTTCTTCATCAAATGCCTTTGATGAAGATCCGTCCTTAGTATTCCACCTGATCTCCTCTTGCACAAGATTAGACCAAAGTCTTTCTCATCCTAGCAATTTCTCCCAACCATTGACAGAGTCCTGATAGGAATGCCAACTCTTTGGAAGACCAAGGAGAGTGAAGCTCACCAAGTCCTCATCATCGACAGTCACCCCCACACTTCCCAGCTCATCCGGGCATTGGGTGAACTTCGTGAGATACTTGGGCATACTGTCTCCTTTCTCACACTTAATGTTTCTAAGTTTTTCCTTGAGTGCCAACTTCCTTTGGTCGCTTTTGCTTTGGAATAAATCTGTCAACGCTTTCCACATCAAGTATGAAGAAGCCTTTCCATGCAGGCTGGATACAATGTGATCCTTCACGCCCTCCAATAGAATCCTTCGACACTTTGCTGTCTTATTTTGCCAAGCCTCAACTTGAGCAGCATTAGTAGGCTTTGGGACCTCAGCCTCTATGAACTCCTTCAACCCATTTCCATCTAACACAGCCTCCATCCTTTCTTTCCATGCAATATAATTCGAACTCCCTTCAAGGGCATACTCCAATCGCAATCCGTTGAAAGACATTTCAACTTCGACACCAAGAAAACACTGCTGCAAATTCGAATTCCACTAGCTCAAAACTCAACCGCTTCTGATCTAAAATTCGTGAGAACAAAGTATTTCTCGTACAGATATTGACTGTATGGGCATTTACTAGATATCTCACCTTCCAAAAGAAGGATGAATCTAGAGGCTACCTGGCCCAATTACAGACTCTGCCTGAAGAAATAAAAATGTAATCAATTTTTGAATAATAGATCTAATGATCAAGTTCGCTCCGATACCATGTAGAAATTTGAATAATATAACACTTATTCACAGAGATTATCCTGATTATACACTATTTGCAGAATGCATGCATAATACATAACCTCCTCTACCATTGATAATCAATTTGTGGAATTAAAAAAACAAACTCATGCGCACATTGAAACATCAATCACACATATCAACACAGTATGTAATGGGGAAAGCATACAGCTGAAAACCCCCAACTATCTATATATTATCATGATAGAGAACATGTAACAATACATAGTACAATACTCCTCACAAGTACTCAATACTATCTCCACATGCTACACACAAACTAGTTCAGATCTGAACAAGTCACGGGTTCAAATCTCCTCCACTGTTTGCCGGCCTCTACTGCGCAATCTAAGTTGAGAATAGATCAGATCCAAGTTCAAATTTCCTTGGCTTACACTGCGCAATCCTCATTGGCAATCTCAATCAATGATTGTGCAAATCTCATGCATAGCTATAGTCACAACTGATAGTAGTCTCACCCTTTCACCCACCTCTAACACTTGTCTCCACTGAACTTTCCATGCACTGAGTTAACTGATGTATTCTTTAGCTTATTTATGAGTTAATAATTACTGAATTAATTAATAATTAATTCACATCACTCATCACTAGTGTATTTGGCAGTTAAACTAAATGCAACTAGTTCAACTAAGTCAAACTGAACACAACTCCATCAACTCCTCAATCAACTCCACCAAACTCAATCACTTGAGTTGTAACTAAAATCCATCATGCAATAGCTCAACTAACCCATAGGAAAAGCGTATTTCCTTCTGGCAGTTGCATGTGCCACATCCGTAGCTCGAACTGAAGTGCTGCAAGAGGATAAGATAATGTTTATAGTCCAAATATTATTAAGAGCTAATAATATTCAACTGTTCTATTTTTTGACTGGCAGTCTAAAAATAGAGTCCGCCCATATGTCTAAAAATAGAGGTCCAACTATTTTTACCAACATGACCAATCATCCATAAATAGCATCCTGCAACTCATAGACCATGGTCCATATGTCTAAAAATAGACATAGTCTAAAAATAGACTTTGCGCCAAAAATAGCCTGCAGGGCCACTTAGTGAAGGCGACTTCTTTTCACTAAGCTCCATCATCTTGTTGCATTTTCAACACCATATATACAGATTCCGTCAAATTCTCACACCAGAGCATCCAAAAAGTCACACTAAAGACAACTCCAATATTATCACATATTTCATAGTAAAATAATTTGTTAACTATTATGAAATATATTTACTTATATAAATATATAAGAACAAAATGTCAAATAAGGTATAATAAACAATATTTTAAACTAAATATTAAAATTAATATATCAAAATTTAAAATAATAAACTATATTATATTAAATTAATATTAAATAAAAATAAAAAATTATTTACTAAATTTATAAATTAATAATATAAATAAAATTTGAGAAACTAAAAGCTAAACCAAAAGCATTCTCGTAACATATCATCCTAAGAAAACTAAATAAAACCATGTATAATATATCAAAAGATTATATATGTGTATTTATGGGATGTAAAATAGATCATGATGGGGTGTATTTTCACATTATATCATGATGTGAAAGTCATCGATTCGAAATTCCGTGGGAAAATATCTAGTCATGTTAACGAATGGTGTGGCTTAGGATCCGTGCAATCCCTCTATGATTTTAATGACTTAGATGCCCCTGAGTCACCGTTTCTCAAGCTATATATCAAGCCTAATATAATTTTTGATGACCTCAAACTACTTAACAAACAAAGCAAAATAAACTCTTAACATGTATAGTTGATATACAAAAATAATATTGAAAAAATTATATATATATATATATATATATATATATATATTTGATAGGAAGGAAAAAAAAGAATTGAAAGAAGCGATTTAGATTTAGTTGGGACATGTGATTCTGATACAATGATAACTTATTAGAAGATGAGTGGAGCAGGTTGGAAAAATTTTAATATATGTTGTTTAATGGTTAATTTTAATTAGAATATTTATGGAACATTAAATGGAATTGAAGATGGAATTGAAGATGGATATGATAAGAAAATATATATATATATATATATATATATATATATATATATATAATAAAAAAATTAAATATTTTATTTTTATAATGTTTCTATTTTTATTTATATTTATTTAATGAGTTTGTAAAATTTAATGAAATAAAATTAGAATTCAAATTGTTTAAAATTGAAATATTATATGTTTTAATATTTTTTATTGTAATTATATAGTAAAAGTGTTTTATATAAATTTATAATTTAAAAATAATAATATTTTTTTCAAAAAAAATTCTCATATAAATTTATAATTAAAAAAAAAAATTATATATTTTTCACAGAAAAAATCTCACTTAGCCTTATCAATAAAATATTTTTAAAATACACTGGTAAAACACCCATACACTATGAAGGAAAACAAAATGTAAAAAAAAGTGAAAAATAAACTGAAGTCCATTAAAAATGGTTTATAGCTAAATTTAGAACTTATTCAATAGTCTTTATTAACTTCATGTATTGAAAACGAAAGTTATCAATAAGATCCGTGTGGAAGCATATGAATTCATTTCATTATCACTAGATTTAAATATATATATATATATTTTCTTTAATAAAAGTTTTGTGAAATTATTTTACTTTTTAATCGCATAGAATGAGTTTTAAACAATTTTTTCAATGTGAGATCATTTCCTTTTCCCTGGATGGAGTGTAAGCTTAATTACCATGGGAAATATTGTTTTGGTAATCTAATCAGACTCAATACTAAAAGCCTCATACCGGAGTGAACTTCAGCTTGAAACAAACAGTGTATTTGAATTAATTCAGTTAACTAATTAGACTACTAACCTCCTACAATTCTGGAGAGATCAAGGATAACCTTTTTCTTAACGTAAATAAATACCTTTTTATTAAATCCACGCCTGGTCACAACAAAAACTCAGGTGAATTAGATTAAATTTCCCTCACCCAGATTATTTCAAAACACCCATATCCTATAGTACTCGTATTTTTTGACAGCAGTATATGCGGAAAAACTGAGAAAAAAAACATATACACTTACAACAAAACATTACAAAGCCAACCAATATGAAGGTTTTGATGGTTGATTGACATAGTTGTCCCAGGGAGGTTCGGCGATAGAGTTGTCCAGAGCGCACTGTAACTTGAGATTTGAGATGATTGTACAAAGTGCATCAACTTCATCTTGAAGGGGTGAGATTCTTTACTGAAGAGCTATTATTATCTCATATGTGTTACATTCGAAGGACCTGACCTGTGTTTGTATAAGGCTAGTGGGTCGCAGAGCTAGATTCCTTTCAAAATGGATCAGTCCAAATTTTTAGGTGGGCACCACCCTTGACCAAGGTATCCGTGAACCATAACCAAAAAAACTTTACGTGCAAATAAAATAATAAAAATCACTGTTAATGGTTGCATGCCTATTTTTACATTATTCATAAAAATCACTGTTAATGGTTGCATGCTTATTTTTACATTATTCACACATTGTGGAGGTCTATGAATCTAAATACGGAGAACTAGAATCCATGGAGAAGGCGCGAAGATGCCAACGCCGATAAATAATTTCTTTAAAAATAGGGTAAAAAGAAGAGTATAACCACAAATTACCAAGATAACGCCCATAAATAAAAAAAATCCTCAATTGCACAACCAGAAGACACAGAATGAGGCAAAATTACCACTTAAAGAAACATAACCCGGAGAGGAGGGCTAAGTCGCTTTCAATTAAACCACATTGACAAGAACAGGTCTAAGGCCTGGGACAAAGAAGGAACCTGCAGGAATCCTGATTCTCACAATGATGAAGAAAATGAAAATTGCAATGATTAAACCACCCGGCTGCAGCGATGTTGGATCCACAAAAAGCGTGAAGCACAACCCAAAGCTCATCATTGATCTTCAAAATGTGCCAATGCATGAATGCCACGCTTAACACCGAGGCACTCCACTGCAAATTCCATAGAGAATTAATTATTCAGAGGCCATTCAACTAACATGATATAAATTTGGAGGAGCTCCCACTACCAAATTTATTCTCATTTCGCCCTGCGAGTTGCACTCAACCTATCAATTACACATCATTACTTCTAGTTCTCGAATAGAGAACCATCATCAAATTTTGGTCCGAGGAGACATATTTCTTGCCGGACATGAGCTCAGCATTAAAAGCAGGTATATTCCACACCAATGAAATTAAATAAGGCACACTTGTAGAGATGTAGCCATAACATACCCTGAGATCTAGATTAAGGGCATATTTAATACACACTGTAACCATTAAATGAGGTGTGTATACATGAAGACAAGCCAATGCCTGAATGCCACCCTTAACACCGAGGCTCTCCATTGCAAATTCCACAGAGAATTAATTATTCAGAGCCCATTCAACTAATATGATATAAATTTGGAGGAGCTCCCACTACCAAATTTATTCTCTTTTCGCCCTGAGAGTTGCACTCAAGCTATCAATTGCACATCATTACTTCTAGTTCACGAATAGAGAACCATCATCAAATTTTGGTCTGAGGAGACATATTTCTTGCAGGACATGAGCTCAGGATTAGAAGCAGGTATATTCCACACCAGTGAAATTAAATAAGGCACACTTGTAGAGATGTAGCCATAACATACCCTGAGATCTAGATTAAGGGCATATTTAATGCACACTGTAACCATTAAATGAGGTGTGTATACATGAAGACATCAACCATACAGTGCCACATCGGGATAGCAGAGGACATAATGTGTGAACATTAGACAGCCGGTAGAGGGTTTAATACTTCGATTCAAGAAATTATATATGACAAGGGGATAAGGGAGTGTTGACGGGGGTGGAAGGGGGCATATTAGTTCATGGGGGAGAAAAATAGGACTAATGGGCATAAGGGAACAAACCATGGACACTTTATGGGATAGGGAGATACCGACTAGAACCATTGATTTCTTTTTGTCCTTTTCCCAAAAGAAAAGTCTTATTGGCTTGAAGATCCACTTCAAGGTTGACTTTCTAGAGGATATGGAAGAAAGAAGGGAGGAGCAGGAAGGATAGTTTTGATTCCATAAAACAAGAGGCTTAATGTGTTACCTTTTGGAGGAATGTCACTTCAAATCTAATCCACACCAGAATTTATCCACAATGTTTCCTTCAAAATCTAGTAATATCCCTGCTCTTCCTACCACCCCTAAATCAAAAATATATTAATGACCATCACAAATAATTGTTAGTGATTGAAATAAAATTAACAATAAAATCCTCACATTAAACTCCATCTTAAAACAATGTATTTAAATCAATTAAACTAACTCTCTCACATATTAAAACCTCTTACAATTATAAACCCATTCATACAACTCATGAAACTTTAACTTTTTATATTATTAAAACATATAATTTAGAACAATAGTTTCAACTATTAAAAATACATAATTAATCAATCTTATTTTACATTCATATACTACATAAGAAACTTTATATCATCCATGTTCTATATATATATATGCTCTTTTGGAAAATTAACCTCTATGTCCATCCCCATAACTCTCATGGTAGTTTAACTCTTATTTTATAATTTATTTTAAATTATAATGGAAGGTAATAATAATTTCACCTCATAAAAAAGCATGACTAATATATCCTATTTCACATCAATATACTAAGCAACACATTTTATGCCATACATAACTCATCATTTGTTATATTTTAAGTAGCTAAAATATATATCTATATATATATATTCACTCATAAATATGCAATAATTCAACATATTTAAATATTATTCTAGTTATCCAATTTTTTTTTTTATAGATTTCAATCATTTCTTCTTCTTTTTTAAGTCAAGATTCTATTCATTCATCAAAAAGGAGGTACATTAGTAGCAAAATGCAGGTAGTCTCATCTCGACTAGGTTTGTTGATTTCCACGATTAGCATATGGAAAAGAAACATAAATATAAGTAAACACATAGTACAAAAGTTAGGAGGTTGTTGTAGCGGTTGCAACACCCTCCAAAATTTTGGCCTGTACTCAAATTTTGGAGCCTACCATTGACCTTGTGATCGATCGTTCCTTACTCATTGATTGGTAAGTTGATGATCTCAAGCTCCCCTCTTCGATCTTAAGATTCATTCACGTTTTATCTTATATAGTATCTGTCATATTTCGGCATGGGGATTATCGTTGTCACGAAAAGGGAAGTTTGTTTTACTTCAATGGGAAATCTTTGTGAGAATGGGTTGTCCTCACCACATAGACATGTTTCACACTCATTTCACCCACTCTTGTCACAAAGGTTGTTACATTAAGAGAAGTATGTTTTCATATGTTATGGATGGTCTATGTTGTGTCACTAAGTGTTCAAGAGTCTGATCGTAGTCAAGTTATACCATTGATCACATTAGTTCCATTGATCCCACACTTAGCCAAATTATGGAGTTTCCCTAGCAACCTAGCATCATCCAGCTTTCCACAAACCTCAAGCTTTTCCTCTCGCCTACTAGAACTTTGTAATGCAAAAAGAGCCTAGCCTCCCTTGGAATCCAAAACTGCACAGTGGTTCCCTCCAATTTCCTTCCCTCAGCTAGAACCCACTGTTTCCAGAAACTGCGCAGCATTGTCCCTCAGTTTCCTAGCCTGCCTTGCATCCTGAAATTACGCAGATGTGTCCTCCTAAGATCTCATCCCACAGTACTGTCTTGCAACCTAAAATTACATAGTGTTGTCCCTCAGTTGCCCATTCTACCTTGCATTTTGAAACTCCGCAGATGTGTGCTCCTATGGCCACATCCCAGCAACAACCATTTCCCACTGAAACTACGCAGATCTATCTCTCAGTGACCACAAAGAAAGATGACATGCTAAATGACTCCCAAGGAGCTGAGGAAGAAGATAAGCAGACCAAGGAACTGATGGTATGATAGAAGTTCAAGACCGCATGAAGACTCCATCTGATGCATAACCCTTTGAAAGGAAGGCATGGAAAATGAAGCACATCTTTTGAAATACCTCTCTTAGTATAGCTTGAAGGACTGCTTGTCATTGTCATATCATTCTATCTTCAATGACATGCATTGTTGCAAGCACTGAAAGTCATTCCATGTGTTTCCTCTATGTGTCTTTCCCCCTTTCGCCTATTGGACAAATTTTCTTCATTTGACATGTCAGGTTGTCATGTCATCTCTGTGAACCATTTTGGTCACCATGAAGGTTGGTATTTGTGTATACAAGTGTCCTAAACATGTGAACACCTATTGCACTCATACACAAAATTGTAAGCATTGTTGTGAAAGTTTTGTCACAGACATCCAAAGGTCAATCCCAAGAGTTGCACTTGTCTCTTTCAGCACTAGACACTCTCACAGAGGGTCATGCTTTGCTATGTTGTCATGGTGATAAATGTTGTCATGTCGTTGAAGTATGTTGAGTATGTGATCACAATGTCAAAGTTTTCACATGTTCACTTGCCTCTCACACTTAGCCATTTTCCTGAAAATCTCTCTGACTCAACAACCCCATTCAGATAGACCTTGACTGAGCTGCACTGCATAGTCTCAACCCTCAGTGGTGCTACTCTACTACCTAAAATTGTGCAACGATTGACGATATCCTCTGGTTCAGTTACACTGTGCAATACCAGAAGTGAGCAGTATGTCTTCCTTCCTAGAACTGTGTAGAAACTGCCTCAAGGCCTCACTTGGATTGTGCACTTTGAAACATCAGTCATCAAGCCTCCTTCTCACTGATCAAACTCCGCATTGAATGGAGACATGAGCCTTCACTGCTTCCAGAAACTATGCAAAGGTGTCCTCCTAGTGACCTCCCTCAGTCGGGACTCACTATTCTAAAAAAATACACAGAACTATCCTTTGATCCCTCTATTGCCCTTCCTGGTTTTCTCTATGGGAACTGCACAGAGGTCTCCCTCAGGGCCCCACCTTGTAGCTACCACTGGTGTCCCCAACTGCGCAATCCTGCCTCCCAGTGGCCTCTGTGCAGTCTTACCCGATAGCGAAGACTGTGCTCCGAGTTCCTCAACCAAGCCTGAGCTGTGCTCTATGCTGTCTCTATGACCAATCCACCTCCCTGTCACTTGGAACTGTGCATTGCACAGTTGTTGGGCCCTCTTCCCAGCCTGTCATCTGTCTCGGGCTCAGAACACAGAATAAAATGCATGCATCTTAGACTAGGAGGTTTTGGATTTGATGTCATCCCATCATGAATGAATTGTAGGAACAGGTACATTGATGGATCATGGCAAGATGACGAACAGAATGAAGAAGGAGCACACATGCTAGAAGACCTACATGCAATTGGATGGACAAAAGAAGCTCACCCAAGAGCAAGCGAAAGAAACACATGCATACAACCATCTTGCAAGGCCAAGGACATTAAAGACCCCGCAACATGAAGAAAAATAGAGGAGAAAACAAAGAATACACATGAAAGTATGTCTGTCACTTAGTAATGCAACAACTTGACATGGACACCACAACCAGCGAGCACATGTCAGCAGTGTCATGTCAAGTTGTGTCATGAGTTATCAAGGCCACATCACTACTATGGGCTATATCTGTTGTAACAGAATGTAATATAAAGTGGATGTCCAATGGACACACACATAAAGATGAAGAATCATGTCAGCTGAAAAGTCATAGGAAGTTGAACAGTCATGAGGGTAGTCCAAGAGTCATAAGGGTCAAGCATCACCCTTGGTTATATATACCCCTCCCATTGTATGAGAAATGAATTTTTACCTTGGCTCCTCCCACATAGCCTTGAGAGTAGACAATCAATTCTTTGAGGAGCGAGGAGTGGCACTAATGTCCCACTACTGGGACTAGTAATGTATGGTGTAATGATGTGTCTTTGGACCTTTTCTTAATTCAGAAGCTTGTTAAGGCCAACACATTTTCATGCATGTTTTGTAGATGTTTGTAAGACTATTCTTTCGACATTTATAATGCATGGTTGTTTAACTGGTACTAAGATAGTTGAACTACTTTGGTTGTTTTAGTACATACATTGTTGGGAATGTGTTGTATTGGTTATCATCGTTGTCTCATCCCCGTGCACTACTCTGCACGATACTGGAGAGACCACCATTGTGTATTGGTTATCACCACTGTCATATCCTTCTGGACTACTCCACGGGATACTCGATAGACCATCTTTTTTTCTGGTTATAACGACTGTGACATCTATGTCGACTACTCCCCTGGGTGGTGTACATGTTGTCACCTTCACTTCGGTTTTAAATACTATCGCGTCCAATGTGGACTATTCTGCTTGGTGCTAGATAGACCTTTCTGGTTCACACGTGGCTCTTCCCAGGTGGTACTACTACCTCTCAGTTAAAGGCTCACTTTACTCTCCCCCTTTGTAGTAAGAGAACCTTGACACAGTTACATTACGCACTCACTAGACACACTTACCCTGTTGTATGAAGATGCCAACACAACGCTCTCATGTGCTAATAGCTAGAGCCAAGGCATATCTCTAAGTATATGGAAACTAGGCATTTTACAGC
This sequence comes from Pinus tabuliformis, assembly GCA_031772625.1. Taxonomy (NCBI): domain Eukaryota; kingdom Viridiplantae; phylum Streptophyta; class Pinopsida; order Pinales; family Pinaceae; genus Pinus; species Pinus tabuliformis. The sequence goes on along the minus strand of CM062809.1, from coordinate 534,463,203 downwards.
ATCGGACTCCTACACCAAATGGTGTGATGTCTAGTTGGGAATTCATACAGTGGAGATCCCTTGAATGTTGGCAGGTCCAACACCGTCAATATATTTTATGCTAGAAGGAGGGCTATATGATAGGCTATGCCTGTAGAGTCTGGTTTGAATATCTTATTTTAAAATGGCTCTTCCTGAAATCATAATCCCAGAATGTTTCTCTAAAAATCCTAAATGTACCATCCCAGGTCCAGCAGAAACCGCTAGTACCAGGGGCACTATTTCCTCTAATGGAGTTGCTCCCGAAGTGATGAGTACGGAGGTTCCAACAGTAGTGCCTACGATGCCGAGGTGACCTAGGCCTAAGCCTATGCCAACGAGAGAGGTCCCCAAGCTGAGGAAGGATAAGAAAAAGAATTCAATGTCGGTGTATGAGTCACTGCGAAAGAATGTAGCTACACAGGCGCAGCGAAAAGAAAAGTTGAGTATGAAGGAGAAGGGGAAAGTGGTGATTCTAGAGGCAGAGGAAGGTGTGGAGGATATTGACATTGAGTGGGTGGACCCTATTTCAAAGCTACGAGAGAATATTCCTTTGTGCAAGGGCAAGGTGAAGGTCCCGAAGGACCTAGATGCCAGACAATTCTCCCTCAACACACCCCTATTCCCGGAGAATATCACCTTTGAAAGTCTTCACTTGGTGTGGGTCTCGCACTTGAATCTCGAAGTCTAGGATTTGGCATACCACAAGCGGTTCCCCCACCTTACTACCAACACCTTCATGTAGAGGGTTTTCGACAAGGAGTTTGGTGTCACCACATTGGAGTCAGTGGAATGGATTCGCGGAGTCAACAAGTGAGGGTTGTTGAACCTGTTACGGGTGCTGCACTATCATTGGTCAAATATATACCTAATTGTCATTAAGCAGTTGTTGTGCCTAGTGCATGATGGGTGTTTGTGGTTAAATGGGCCAATCCCTATCAGAGATATGTTGATCCATTGGATCACATTATTACGCACTCTAGACTAAATCCAACCAAGGCATTTTGTGGAAAGATGAGTGAGCACAGCCTCACTGAGAAGATGAAGGACAATTTTAAACTTGTTAAAAAGCCACGTGGGTACTCAATTACTTCAATTACTGACCCTGCGATAAAGGTTTCCATGCAGATTTTGGCTAGCAAGGTTATGAGAAAGTGCCGCATGGACAAGGTGCTGGCAGTAGTGGTTTCATTGGCAGCACGGTGCACAGAGGGTGTACAGTTCAACAGGGTGCACTACGTGTGTAGCAATTTCCTTGCGAACTGTAGAGAGGCATAGAACAATAGTAAGACCTTTCACTATTCATGGTTGTTGCTCTCAATTGTGCTGGTCACATGGGATTTGTCAGAGGATAGCCAGTTTCGTCCTATGGAGAAGGATTTACTGGAAGCGGTGATGTTTGCATCTCTCTAGGCCACCAAAGACATTGTGCAGGTCACGGAGAGCAAAGTCTTTTGGCTACTGATGGAGGTGAGCATTCACATGGCCATCGACTAGAAGTCGCAGTTGTCACCAACCATGTTCGTCAAAACAGACTTCCACCATGTTTACATCTAGGCACAAATGCACCTCGATCAGAAATGGTCTAACTTGCCCTACTTGGCTACGGATGACGCTATAGTAGATGCTATCAAGTGTTGGCCAACAGAGTGGCATTTTGCATCCAATGTGGCCGCTGGGACTAGAAAGTCCGTAGAGAAAAATAAAAAGGAAGCGGCCAGACAAAAAGTTCAGTTGTTGGCTGAGAAGAGGAAGAAAGAGGCCGAGGAAAGGGCCTATGTAGAAGTGGAGAGCACTGTAAAGGAATAGGCAGAGAAGGAAGAGCATGGCTCTAAAAGAAGTCATAAGCCTTCTTTTCCACAACAGAGGAAGAAGAGTGGTTAGAGTATGGCAACGGAGACTAGCAGGAGAGCACTCCCTTTCGAGTAAAGCGGTATATGGAGAAGGAAAAGGAAGGACCGCGCAAAAAGACAAAATCCACTAAGTCGTCGCTAGATCCATTTACGTTAACGTAGGGCGACTTGGATGATATTGGAGATAAGGTGCAGGATACAACAACAAAAATGCTGCAACAGTTTGAGCAGTAGCAAAAGTAGGCACTTATCTCCATATAGATGAGTCTGCGTGAGTTGCAGATCCAAATGACTAGACTCTAGGCGGGTGTGGGATAGAGTAGTGTTGCATCAACTAGTTTGGCACTGCGTATCACTCAAGCAGTGAAGATGGTTCAATTAATGGATGTCCAAGCAGTTGTGCTACCTGATGAAGCTTTGAGTGCGGAGGTGGCCGCTGATAAGGCTATTAGTAGAACTTTGAATAATGTGGGCCTCAACATGGTCGTGCTCCCTAGTGAGTTCCTTCACACACTGCAAGCAGGTGTGATCTTAGAGATTAAGGCCTAGGAGCAAAGTGTGTTGAGCATGATCAACGAGTATAAGGTCAACAACGAACAAATTTTCATGGAGAAAACAACAGCGTTGGAAGAATGGAAGAAAGTTCAAGCACAAAATGAACAAACTCCATCTGTGGTGGTTGAGGCATGCAGAACAGTTCCTGAATTGCATATCTTAGGGGAAGTGTCATGGACGTGAAGATCAGGAAGTTGGCTGTAGGTGTGTGCGATGTGAAGACGAAAGTGGCCAAGGATCAGTTTGGAGTGAACCTGGAAATTACATAGCTAGAGTTGAAGTCACAACCTTCAACTCCACCAAAGGTCAGAGAACAACATGAAGCTGCTATGAAGGATGGAGTTGTAGTAGTGGCTGCCATGGTGCTAGATTGCACCACACATTTTGAGCAATCCATGGAGGTAGTCACAGTGTTGTAGAAAGGTCCTAACCTACAGAGGTTAAACACAGAAGCATGTGAATTACAACATTGGTATGATGAAGCAAGAGTGATGGTGCACACCATCGCTATAGCACAACGATTGGCCAAGCTGCATGAGGTAAAATAGTTGCCCAAAAAGGTGGAGGCAGCGCAAAGGAAATAGGCGGTCCTCAAGGATAGATTAGGGCCTTGGCTGGATGAGGCCTATGTTATCTCTACCACCATTGAGAAAAAATTGGAAATCCTACAGAGAACGTAGCAGAAGATAAAGGAAGACAGTGTAGGACTAGCAACAAAGCAGCTGGTGGAGTAGATCAAACAGGAAGCCACGCAGAGCGTGGTTGAGGTAGTAGTAGCACAAGTAGAGTTGGGAGGTATCCATAGTAAGATCTCCATGCCATTAGAGTGATTCAGGGGCGAGTCACCATATTTGTGTTAGGGGCCTATTGGGACAGGGTCAATTTTGGGGAAAAGCCCAAGTTTTGGGGCAAAAGCCCATGTTTTGGGGCAAAAGCCCATGTTTTGGGGCAAAAGCCCAAGTTTTGGGGCAAAAAACCAAGTTCTATAGTAAAAAGTGTAAAGTATCTGTCAGTTGTGGTCACAGAGCGGGTAGATAGTAGAGTGTCATAAAGGGTTTTATCCTCATTTTATGTAAGTTGTGTCAGATTGTATAGACCTACCCATGGTTCGTGGACCATGGGATTGTATAAAAAGGAGAGTCTTAGAGAGTCTAAAAAAAATAAGGAAGGATGGAGATGAATGTAATGGGTCAGTATAAGAAAGAGAAAAGTAGTCTTAGAGTAGAAGAGAGGCTCTGCAGCTATGTGCACAGAGGCCTAGAGTAGAGTCTGCAGCTAAGTGCACGGACACCTACAACTGGGTGCTCAGGGAGGTCTTGAGTTTGTAAGCAGAACTGAAGTACTAATAAAGAGATTATTCCAGAAATTCCTTTGTTTATCCATTTCCCTCTATTATGAATGAATGTGCTATTATGTTATGATGAATGATGGGTTTCTGAATTAATATTGTATTGATGCGCGATTTTAAATGATCTATCTTGTTATAAGGACGCAATAACTATTTACGTGAAACATATCTTGCTGCATGTGAAAGTTATCGAACACTTAAGCTGATCTGGGTGAATACAGGATTAAGGGTAACCACAAAGGTGCGTTAGCAGTTGATTCACCTATTTAGGGTCCGCGAAAGAGAGTCGTGAACATTCACGAAGGTACAAAATCTGATTAAGGTAAGTTATATCGATAAGTCCTAAGGGCTTATCAATCTGCGCGAAGGTGGGTTTAGGGCATAAAATGACATTACACTAATCTCTGGGTGTGGAAACTTGGTTCCATCAACCCCCCACACTTCTTCGAGTGATACTTTAGTCCGCGCTCCACGGGTTCATGCCAAAAGAGCCAGTAGTGTAGGGATTTGTTTGGCAAAACTAACTCTGAATCGAGGTCAGGACCCACTAAGACAATAGGAAGTTATTCATGACCTATCCAAGTTGAAGTTCAATGGTTAGGGTGAACCGTCTTTTCGTGTGCATGTGCTTCAAGTTATGACTCTTTGCCATCATTACAAAATACAGTCCGAAGATTTCTGGGTTGTACTACTCACCCTAACATTTGAAGGTCATGTTAAACACTGGTGTCATACATTACACTTTTCCTCTATCGATTCATTTAGACAACTTGTTGCGATGATGATTAGAGCATTCAATGAGTATAGCCACTAGGATCTTTGTAAAAAAATATGAAGTTTATAAATGGATCTTGACGAATTAGTTGAGGACATTGCTAATCACCTCCTTCACCTCCGTTGTGAAATGATTGAACAACTTTTGAACTCATAATTCTTGAGACAAGATTTTAGATGCTTGGTTCATGTTTCCCAATACGGTGAACCCCCTGATTTCTCTTCCTCCCCGACTCTTGCGGATCGTAATGCACCTCAAATTGTAGAGGAGGAGCCCACCACCCAATTTTTTCCTTGTCCTCCTCCTTTTCCAGTCCCAAAATGGGCGACCCCTTGCGTCGATTACAAAATGGATAAATCTACTCAGCATGTCCCCAACCCATCTCATCATCCATCTCTCGTTTCAATGGAGGAAATTCCAAAATGGCTCAGGAAACCTGCAACGAAGACTCACTCCTCCATTCTGCAAGAGGACATCATCGTTCATAACTCAAATATCTAATCTAATCTACATCTCTGCATTCCTCTATCATCTACAAACCATGACTCCTTATACCATGACTCACTTGATCAACCTGCTTAACCAACTAGTTGTTCACATTCTCTGGATTCTCAAGCTGCTGATTCAAATTGAAATCAGGAACAAGGCATTCACATTACACAGGAAGAGGAGTAGAGAGGTGAGGACACTATCAATTTTCCCTCCCTGTTTCGAAATTGTCCACATCAAAACAATGAGCTCTCATTCTTGAATGAATGGCAATCTCCTAATCTTGGTGGAACATCATGTACAATAAATTCTTTCGATCAACCTACAGTCTTGGGCAGTCATCACTCCCATGCTTCCATATGTTGTGACGAATGCCCAAGTACATCATGTGATCTTCCATTTTCTCATGAATACTCTAACTTAGATCTAGAATTTGCTTCGATCAAAGAAGACATCCATATCGAAACTTCCTCTCTAGCTTAATTTCCCTTGTGTCCTACCATTCACAACACATATATGGGTGGTTGAGATGCTCCATGATCTCTTTCTTCTTCATCCAAGGATATATCTCCTCAATTGACGCAAGAATCTCAGGTTGTCCATGATAAAATCGAAAATAGTCTAATCGCACAGGACTCTTCCCACCCCTCATCATCTCTTATGTTGCATGAAGACAACTCGTCAAATCAGCTTGCTCATGTGATCTCACCAATTCATTTATCTTTGGATGTACCATTAGAAGAACATCCTCAATTGATAAATTTGATGGTTGTGGAAACCTGTGATAGAGATGGCTTCCATCAGGAGAGTAGTTTTGAAATTAGAAGTAGTAGCCACCCTCAAGCCATGCATGATTAGGTTCAAGTTTCAAAATGCGATTCTGCGATTCTAGAAAGTTCCAGGATGTAAGAGGGAGTTGAGGCACTTCAACATCCATTGATGGTTATGTTAGGACCTCGCGACTCTTGTAAGCCCCACGAACCAAATCAGATCTGGATTATCACGCATAATCCATCTATCTGCATGGTAGCACTCAATGTGAGTTCTCGTGTAAAAAATGTTTGGTATTCAAGATGTGATCTTTAAAATTTTGAAATTTTCACTTATGATCGAATTCACGAATCTATTAGAGTGCATTCATATTCATGCACATCTCTCACATCAAACTCGGGTTGGGAATATTCGTCTCTAAAGAAGTCATGGAACTATTAAGTTAATCATCTCAAAGACTATCTTTGCCTGTAATCATGCTTATCGAATTTCCTCCTTCATGGTCAGCTCCTCGGTCTTCTTGCGAGTCTCATACTACAAATATGTCCTCTCATCACACTAGAAATCTCCATGTGTGTTATGATGAATGCACAAGATATCACACGAATCGAGTTTCTCTCCATTCACCACACCCCATCTGGTTTCATGCATTCATGGTGCTAGCATACTTGCTAAATTCTTGTTGTGACTATGATGCTTGCACAATTTTTCACCAGTTGCAGGGAGATGGTCCATCATGTCTAGCTCATAGCGAACTTGGTTACATTTCTCAAAGCATTCGCAAGATTGTTCAAATGAATATTTCTTTGTTCATTACAAACTGGGAATCTGATGTCTCAACTAGCTCATTTGATCATTTCTTTATCTTGGGTGACTATAATTTTCCCATGAGAACATCCAATGAAATTTGCTTCACACACATTGATCTTCATTGTTTAGCATCTTTCTCTTCATATTTATGTCAAGAAGGTGAGGCACTTAAGCCTTCACTGATGGTTATGGCAGATCCTCACTGTCTTAGCATGACTGCTGAGAATGATCATATCTATTTTTCCTTCCAAGATTCCCATCATGATCCTACTTCTAAAATCCAAAATTCATCTTTTCAAAGATCACGAGGATTTCTAGATAATCACCCTAAATTGTATAATCCAATCACTGAATGGATGGAACAATCTTACTTGGCAAGATTTGTTGGAGGCAGTAAGTTTCAACCCTCCCGCGTGCTTGCTAAGAAGCTTGGTGCAGATGAGAACGCACCCACAAGAGGCTTCTGAGGTTCATTGAAAAGTGGTATCCATGAAAGAGGTAACCATGTGTATTGGGTGAAAGTTTTTACATGCCTTTCTACCCAAAGGAAATACCTTCCTTCCCATTTGAAAGTTTATCAAGTTTTTGTATTTTTTGTTTGATAAAACTTTATATTTATGTTAATTGTTCATATCTTGGTGGATGTAGGTCAGGAATGACTACAGTGGCTTCACTATAAATCTCATTACACATAGCCCCGATCATCTAGCTGTTAGAATAGGATTAGGACTAGTTGTGTCTTAGTTTTCCTTTCCTTGCACTCATCTTGCACTCATTCCCCATATTTCATCCTGGTTGTCTCATTCTGGTTTTACAACATGTTTACTTTAGTCACTTTTTTGTCTTTTATTTCGATTTTGGTTTCATGGTTCTATGCCTTCTTTCTTTCTGCATTATTTCCTTCCTTGTTCAGTTTTCCATTCATTTTCTCTACGTGAATAAGTGTTGTTATTGGACCTGCTTCCTGACTTCTGAATACATATGTTGCTGATGTTCAAAGAGTCTTGTGACACTGCAACCCTTGGCTAGTCCTGTTTCCGTATTCCTTGTGTTTGGTTGTAACTTTTGGCCTCATATAGGCATTTTTTTACAAAACTAACAAAAGATTTGGATAACTTTTTAGCCTCTTATAGGCATTTTCTAAGTGGGCTGGAATTTTTAATTGAGTTGAAAAATGTTCCTTCTATTGGGTAAAATGGTGAAATAAAGGCACAAGAAGAGGTTTGGTAAGAAATACAAGCATTCGTTAGTCCTTTTAAGCAAGCTTCTACCATGGAAAAATTACAGGTTACAAATGAGAAAATTACCCAATATGTGGTCGAACATGTAATGATATACACCAAACTTATGACCTTACCTAATTAGATTAAGGTAAAGAATAACTCTTTATTGCAAGATGCCCTATAATTTCTTCACAGGCATGGAGTCGAGTACCATGATAATCTAATCGGTGCTCCAAAGTACTACAAGCTTCGTCACATATACCTTGTGTAGGAATTGCATCTAGATGTCCCAAATATGTTTATAACTAGATTAGTAGAATAGAAGCATTTATTTCATGCAATATGGTAGTAGTGAAATAAAGACTAGGATAGAGTAAAGTGTCTCATGGTAATGTTAAATATCGTGAGGTAACTCAAGAGTCACAAGGGTAGATGAAAGGTCACCCCTTTTCTATAAATATGTCCTCCTCACACAATCTAATGGAGTTTTCGTTTTAGACTCATTTGTGTATATCGCTTGAGAATTAGTAGATATTTAATTGCGATGAGTGAGTTTACATGTTATGCTCTTAACCTGCAAAATGATACCCAAATACAGAATATGCGAAGAAAAGATACCCAGAACACAGAATAGCAATGATTTTATTATTCAGAGAGTAATGTTCACTTGCCTCTTCGAGGGGGCAACCTCCAATAGAGCATAGCTCGACTACAAAATAAGACACAATGCTCCTCGCAGGGAGTCTCTATCCTTTATATATGACTCATACATGCAATACCATGGGCCAATACCGTGGGTTTTATTAATACCATCTATCTAATACTACGGCCCATTTGCAACTAACTGTGGTCCCGTCATTAATTGTGGGTTAACAACTTACACATATTAATATGGGCTTTATTGACTCTTGACTATGACGTGATCCCATGACATAAATAAGGGGGTTAGGGTGGGACCCTAGCATGCCCTCCCCCTTAAGACTAGCCTTGTCCTCAAGGCTGAAGCTACGGAAACTGCTGAAGAATAGTGGCTGGTTCCCAGGTTGCATCTTCCGGAGAGGTGTCTTTCCATTTGACGAGGACTTCCTTAATCATGCGGGCGCGTAGGTGCTTGTCTCGTGTGTCTAGAACCTGTTCGGGTTGAAGCCAGATTGACCCTTCTTCGTCCAATTCAGGTAGACTGGTTTGAACTCGGCAATTGTTCCCAATCACTTTCTTGAGGCACGATACATGGAAAACTGGATGGATTTTTGCCGTAGGTGGCAAAGCCAACTTGTAAGCCACTTCTCCAATGCACTGAAGTACTCGGTATGGTCCATAGAATTTTGGAGAGAGCTTTTGACAACCCTTGTCTTTGAGTGATGTTTGCTTATATGGTTGCAGCCTCAAAAAGACCTGATCCCCTTCTTGAAATTGGCGCTCTGAGTGATGCTGGTCGGCCTGTTGCTTCATGCGGTTCTGAGCTTGATGAAGATTCTCTCTAAGATGGGCGAGCATGGTTGCGCGGTGTTGTAGGAGTTGATCCACTGCTTGTACTTTGGAGCACCCCTTGAGATAAGAAGTAGGGGAAGGCGGAAGTTGACCATATACTGCTTCATAGGGAGTCATTTTGGTGGTGGCATGATAGTTGGTGTTATACCACCATTCAGCCAGAGGTAACCACTATACCCAAAGGTGTTGCTTTTCTGAAGTGAAACACCTAAGGTAGGTTTCTAGACATTTGTTGACGGCTTCGATTTGACCATCTGTTTGCGGATGATATGAAGTACTGAGTTTGAGTTGAGTGCCTTGTATTCTGAAGAGTTCCTGCCAAAAATTACTGGTGAAGATCGGGTTGCGGTTGGACACAATAGAAGTGGGCATGCCATGCAATTTGAAGATCTGATCCATGAAAGATTGAGCAACCAAAGTTGGTGTAAACGGGTGGGGTAGGGCACAGAAATGAGCATACTTCGACAGTCGGTCCACAACCACCATGATGACTGACTTTTTCCCTGACTTTGGAAGACCTGTAATGAAATCCATAGAAACCTCCATCCAAATTGATGCCGGAATGGGCAATGGTTGTAATGTGCCTGGTGTGTTGACGGTTTCCCCTTTGTGGCATTGACAAACATCACATTCTGCTATGAAAGTAAGGATGTCCTTTTTCATGCCTGTCCAAAAAAAATGATCTTCTGGTGTGAGCATACGTCTTCTAAAAGCCCGAATGTCCTGCAATGGGAGATGAGTGCAATTCTGCCAAAATGCAACTTTTGAGGGTGGAGGTTGGTGATATTACGACTCTGTCCTTGTAGCAAAGAATATCATTCTGCCACGAGTAGCCCTTGCTGGAATTAGGATCTTCCTGCAATTGAGAAATGAGTTGGGAGAGCCCGGGGTGTGAAAACCATTCCCTGTGAGCCTCTTCAATCCAATCTAGAATGAGGATGGAAATTGTGAGCAGAGTACTTTCCTACTCAAATTGGCGAGATAATGCATCTGCTACACTATTGTCTTTCCCTTTCTTGTAAATGATCTCATAATCATATCCCAGCATTTTGGCTAACCATTTATTTTGTTGTGGGGAGGATAGGCGTTGCTCCAAAAAATATTTAAGACTGTGATGATCTATGCGGATTTGGAAACGTCGCCCCAATAAGTAAGGTCGCCAGGTCTCGACTGCATGTAAGATGGCCATCATTTCCTTCTCGTAGGTAGATTGGCCCAGATTCCTCCCACTGAGTTGTTGGCTTGTGAAGGCCAATGGTTGCCCTTCCTGCATTAAGACCGCCCCAATACCTGTACCCGAAGCATCACATTCAATGACAAAGGATTTGGTGAAGTCAGGTAGTGCTAAGACTGGAGTGGAACACATGGCGTTTTTGAGAGCGGTAAATGCTTGTTGTGCTTCCTCGTTCCAGAAGAAGGAATTTTTCTTTAGGAGTTGAGTGAGGGGCTTCGCTATGCGGCCATAGTTGCGGACAAATTTACGATAATAGCCTGTGAGACCCAAAATTCCTCTAAAGCTCTTCAAGGTCTTAGGTTGAGGCCATTCTTGCATTGCCTGGATCTTTTTGGGGTCCACCTTGACACCTTCACGCCCCACAATGTGGCCCAAATACTCAACTTCTTCCATGTCAAACGAACACTTGGACATCTTGACAAATAATTTATGCTTGCGGAGCAGTTGCAAGAGTAGATCTACATGCTGAAGATGTGTAGCCCAAGTGCCAGTATAGATGAGGATGTCATCGAAGAAGACAAGGACAATTTTTTTGAGATATGGTTTGAGAATGTGATTCATAAGGCTCTGAAAAGTAGAGGGGGCATTACAGAGACCAAATGGCATGACCAGGAACTCATAATGGCCTTCATGAGTTCTGAAAGCTGTCTTGGGAATGTCGACTTCCTTCATGCGAATTTGGTGGTAGCCTGAGCGAAGATCCAACTTAGTGAAGAATTGAGCCCCATTGAGTTCGTCCAGCAAATCGTCAACCACCGGGATGGGAAATTTATCTTTGACTGTCAACTTATTGAGGGCCCTGAAGTTGGGACACATCCGCCACTCCCCATCTTTCTTGATCACCATGACCACTGGGGATGAATAAGGACTAATGCTGGGATGAATGACACCTGCTTCCAACAGTTCCTTGATGATTTTTTCTATTTCATTCTTTTGGGTGAACGGATATCTATATGGCCGCACATTTGGGGGTTGGGCCCCTGGAACCAAGGTGATACTATGATCATGTTCCCCTCGCGAGGGTGGAAGCTCATGAGGCTTGTCAAAGACCGTCCGATGGTTATTTAAAATCTGTTGCATCTCAGGATGAATTGGCAGAGACATGGTTTCGACTACCTGGATGGCATTAAATTGAGCTACCACTCCATGATGGCCCTTTTTTAACAATTTTTCCATCCTATGCAAGCTGATGATAGAGGGGGCTCCCGCCTGGAGTCCACGGACGGTATGTGTGGAGTTGTTCTGCTTAAAACTCATATATAACTCCTGGAAATCCATTGTGATTGGCCCAAGAGTGCGGAGCCATTCAGCGCCGAGGACAATGTCACAACCCCCCATGTGTATGGAAAACATGTGGGCTTTCAACTGATAAACCCCCATTTGAAGTTTGACTTTTTCACAGCGGCCTTCACATTTCATTGTGCCCCCATCCGCAATTTGGACTTGGAAGTTAGAAACTACTCGTATAAAACAATGCGCTGCTTCTGTGATTTTTTGATGGATGAAATTATGGGTACTTCCACTATCAATCAAGACTACTACTGGGCGATGTTTAAGAAAACCCCAGATTTTGAGAGTTTGAGGGGAAGAAATCCCTGCCAACGCATGCAGCAAAATAACTGGTTCGTCAGAGACATTCTCCTTTGGGTTGTCTTCTTCTAGCGCCTCATGTTCCTCAAGTGGTGGATCTTCCTCTATTGAGCTGTAGTCAGTGGCATGTATTTGAAAAAATTTGGGCTCCTTGCATTTATGACCTGGGGAGTGTTTTTCATCACAGTAGTAACATAATCCTTGCTTCCTTCTTTTGGCCATTTCCGCAGGTGACACCTTTTGGACCTTAAGTGTTTGAGTCGTGTTGTGAGCCTGTGGGGGACAACCTTTAGCGGGGAAATTTGGGTGACTGTATTGTGCTGCTAATGCACGTTCCACCTTACGAGCTACCTAGCAAGCCTCCGTCCACGTGGGAAGGTGGTGAAGTAGAACTTGAGCTTTGATGGCTTCTTTAAGACCACTGATAAAACATTCCGTGTATAACTCATCTGTGAGACCCCTAGTGCGGAAGTCTAAGGCTTCAAAAGTGGTAATATATTCATCCACTGTACCAGTCTGTCAGAGCTTAGTGAGATGACCCAAAAAAGAGTCTTCCTATTCAAAGCGATCTCGAAGAGCTTTGGTAAATTGGGTCCAAGTCCTAAAAGGTCCATTGCAACGCTGATGCCATTCCCACCATTGCCACCGTTCATTGTCCAAGTGCATGCTCCCCAACATAAGCTTAGTCGCATCATCTGGGATATGATTCAATTTGAAATACTACTCCATTTGTGCTAGCCATGCGGACGGGTGAGAACCGTCAAATTTATGCATATCCAACTTGGGAGGATGCTGACTGGGTGGTGGATGGGTGTGCCAGACATGAGGAGAGTGGCTAGACTCACCCTCATTGTATTCATTTCTATTATACTCCTCCTCGTGGGCTTGCTCCTTGCCCTTCGGAAGTAATTGCTGTATCTGGATACTTAGTCCTTGAAACTCACATTGGAGGGATTGCACGGAGTCTTCCAGTTTGTCCATCCTTTCATTTGCCATTGCTTGAGCTCTAGTCTCTACCATACACCAACCTGATGAAAAATTTGGACCGCCGAAAAAATTTGACTAATAAATTGAATGGTACCACCTTGCCCAGCTCGTCGTCCTAATTCTGATGGGCTAGACCACCAATAAGCACCCCGGAAGATCTCAGACATTTTTTTTTTTTGAAAACTCCTAACGGAGTTTTACTCCTTCTTGATCAATACTGCAGTCACCAAATCCTCAAAATGTCAATGCTGCCAAAAGTCCTACGAAAAGTATACCCCGGTATAGGAACCCTTCACAACAACTCCGATCTGGTGGGTCTAAGAGATCTGAATGGCGGAACAACTGCTGCGGCGGATCTGATGGATCTGATGTCTGCTGCTCCTGCACCTCTTTGCACCTGTGGATCGGGAATATTTGATGTGTGATCCCCCGATAGAAAAGGAAACTATGGTTGTGAGGAGTGTCAGGTGCTACAGATCGCAATATACATAAGGGTCTAGCAGTAGTACTCGGCCCAATGTTTCAGGGCTCTAACTAAGGAGGATGGACCATACCCTTAGCCGTACAACCCGACTTCCCTATCGTACAGGCAAGTAATCTCTTCGAGTGCTGTTCTTGGTGTACTGTAGCCACAAGATGGCTGACGGTTTATCTATGGCGAGGTTTCAAGGGAGCCTAGGGGGCTTCTGATATACCCAGAGGGTACGTGGAAGACAGTCTGTGCGTGGTTCTGTCTAATGTGCTACTACTCGAAGGGGTACCCACAGGGGTTACAAGGGAGTCCAACAGATGTGACCACCTCTTGTATTTCCTGTGTGCATGTCTCCCCAAATCCGCAGGTTTATGCACTTAACGACAAATCCCGTGGTTTAAAGACGCCGGAACACGTCTCTAGCCGAATTTTTTTTTTTGCTAAGAATTGGAGATCCCACTGGCCCTGGAAAGTGCTCTGATACCACTTGTTATGCTCTTAACCTGCAAAATGATACCCAAATACAGAATATGCGAAGAAAAGATACCCAGAACACAGAATAGCAATGATTTTATTATTCAAAGAGTAATGTTCACTTGCCTCTTCGAGGGGGCAACCTCCAATAGAGCAGAGCTTGACTACAAAATAAGACACAATGCTCCTCGCAGGGAGTCTCTATCCTTTATATATGACTCATACATGCAATACCACGGGCCAATACTGTGGGTTTTATTAATACCATCTATCTAATACTACGGCCCATTTGCAACTAACTGTGGTCCCGTCATTAATTGCGGGTTAACCACTTACACATATTAATATGGGCTTTATTGACTCTTGACTATGACGTGATCCCATGACATAAATAAGGGGGTTAGGGTGGGACCCTAACATTACATTTCCTCTCAAATTTGACGAACTTCGCATATGATGGTGGTATGAATATTTCAGCTTAATGAGCTTTAGTTTGCATTTCTTTCATGTGTCATCAAGAATTATGGGATTTCTCTTGTAGTGAATGAATGCTACATGATGTGATTACTTTATATTTATGTCAATAAATTATTCCATTTATTTGAGCATTATATCATTTTTGGATTGCAAACTTACTTATATTTTCATTGTTATTAAGCACAAAACTTATTTGCATTTGATAAAATAATGTTTGTAACAGGTTGTTGATGACCACATATGACCTTATCAACATTTAGGGATACCACTCGGTCATAGCCCCATGTTAGATTCTTTTCCATTTGGGATGGTGGTTCTGACTGGTTACAATGGGTTTAGTTACCTTCTCACCCCTCCTGTTGAATTGTGATGCCTATAATTACTTATCAATAGAAAGGGAAATATCATATTTACCCTCTTGTAGAGTTGTTGCAAGAAAGAAACCCTTAAGCTGAAACAAGGGTTCCACAAAGCCACAGTGGAATTTTCTCTTGCATAAGGAAACTTCTAGGAATGTAGTTAATAGATCTAAATGAAAATTTATTCTATCATGTATGTGAAGTAAAGTAAACCCTAAATCTATCTTGATTGGGAAGATATAGATCTGTCCCTAATAAAGCAAGGTAAAAGGAAATTTGGGTCAGCTTGAATTTGGAATAAAGGGAAACAAACAAGCAAAGGAAATATTTCCATAACTTGTTGCTTATTCAAACAAATATGTACACACAACCATATGATAAATAGTTATCAATTTTTCATTGCACACATATCCAAATTCAAATAAAATGAATTGAAAATCAATGACATGACTTCATTACAAAAAACATTCTCATAAAACAATCATGATTTAAAACAAAGAAACTTTTATCAATCTACAAAAATATTTAACAATGATAACACACCCATCTATTTGAATTCATTGATCAATTTTGATTTAAATATGATCCATCATGAAATGATAGATTTACAATGATTTAACCAACATGCAATCAAGTGAATTTACAATAGTGCACAACTCAAAAAACATATATGGATCAATAATTGCCTCAGAAGTGAATAAAGTTGAAGCTAATAATTAGTCTTTAACTTTGACAATAATGTACAAAAATTGCAAATATAATCAAAACTTCTTTTGAGCATAGAATTTGTCAAAAAATTTCATGATAACATGAAATTTTCAGAGTTGAAATACATCTATTTGAATTTGGCCCAAACTAGCTAATTCTCTACAAAATTTTGCTCTGTACAATAGTGCATAAAGCCTTATTTTACATAAATTTTTCTCTAAGGCTTCAGATCTAGAACCTCACTCAAATGCATATCCATGTTTTTAAATACGTTTTTGACTTTTTTTTGCCTTGCTTCAACTTAGGCTTGAAATTCTCTATTATCGCTTGTGATCCCAACAATGAAACATTATTAACCTACAATCAAAACTATAAGTTATTATTAAAATAAAAATGATTGGAGAAAATTCCTAAAGCTAAATTCATTAAACTACTAATAATAACGAAATAAAATCTAAGTTTAAATAATAATAATAATAATAATGCTAAATTAAATATAATTAAAGAAAATTTGAACAATATAAATATAAAAAAACAATCTAAACTAATTTCAATTTGAAGTGAACTAAAATAATAAAAATAGGAGAAACTTTCAAATTAAACTTAAATAAAACATGAATAAATACTAAGAAATTTATTAAAAGTTCCAACTTAATCTGAATAGCAAACTAAAACTAAAATCTACATAAACTACAATAAAAAGAAAAAACAAGATACTAAATAAAACATATAACTACATAATTATGAACTAAAAAAAATATTTTAGTACCAATTATTAAAGTGAATGTTTAATGTTGCAAATCCATTTCGTTTGTCACTGGCATGTCACTCTTTTTATGGTATCATGGTATCATTCTTTGACAATATATTTGAAATATTGCATTGCCACCCAGAATTCGTGATCTTGACAATTTCATAATGCTATTTTGTATTGTCCTTAGTTGTCCTTACTGCACCTTGTAAGTAATCACGTCAAAAACCAATCAAGATGCCAACATTGTCTCTACCAAGATTTTGTCCTTAGTATTTCCTAAGCATTACTAAACCTCCACAAGGGATCTTATCTTCATGTTATCATCTTATTGTTCTTTGTTAAGTTCTTTTCATTAAACAATTATCAAGAGCATGAACCATGAAGATAATAGAAGATAGAGGACAAAAAAATAGGCTCCAAGAGAGGGAAAAACCCCTCCAAAGGAGAAAACCCATAAATAATATTTTCTCTTCTTATAGAATTAATTTAAATGAGAAATATAAGACCCCAATACCAAAATAAATACCTCCTCCAAGCACCAAGTTAGCCCTACAAGAAATTCTTCCTCAAACAAGCTCAAGTCAACAAGGTCGACGAGAGCCAAAATTCAAAGATCCTACTTCAGTTAAATTTTTTTGTCTTGCAATTTTAATCTACAATTCAACCTACAATATTCATCCCTACAACAACTATGGAAGCCCTAGTTTCTTTGCACATGTCATTCTTCCAAGGGATCTTCTTGAATGAGTCAAAATCAACTTAAGTCAAACATTTCAAATATGCTTCAAACCATAGCTTCGACCCTATAATTTAGGTCTAAAATTTGGACGTGCAATTTCATCCTCTAGTATACTGCAAAAACCATAATTATGCCGCACATGTGAGTAGAAGTGATCACAAGACTCATATTTTTGGTTTCTTCTCGAGATGTTTCCTTCACCTAGACCTTCACCCCCTTCTCTTTCTCTTTCTTACTCGATATTTAATTGTAGAAGTATGTACTAATGAGTTCGAGACTGCTTCCTTATATATACTCCTCATGAGGTCAAATAGTCATTTCTTAGATCCACTTTTCACAATGAGGGACAACTTGGTCTTAGACGTCCTTTTGACTTTCTTAACTCAAAAATAAATTCTTTTAGATTTTATAACTTTCCCAATAGGTTCTTATACAAATGATAATGATTCTCTTGACTCAAGAAAAAAATATCCTTAACTTGACAAACCCTAGACACATGAAATGCATGATTGACCTAGAAGACCATTCATATGGACCATCAAACCCATGCTTGAAAATAATATTTTTCTTTCTTATTTTCTTGTAGCATAAGATATACATAACGGCATGAGTACAATGACTATTATGAAGACCAAAACTAGATATTTTTTCCACCATTTTAATATATGCACAACCTAAGAGTGTTGTCTTTCTTCTTCATAAATGAATATTGTGCTCCCCAAGAAGATACACTGGATCTACTACATGCTTTGTCCAACATCTTCTTCAACCAAAGTTTTAATTCTATAAATTCAGGAG
Source organism: Pinus tabuliformis (assembly GCA_031772625.1). Lineage (NCBI taxonomy): Eukaryota > Viridiplantae > Streptophyta > Pinopsida > Pinales > Pinaceae > Pinus > Pinus tabuliformis. Next base: position 534,445,278 of record CM062809.1, on the reverse strand, counting down.
TACTCATTTGTTAATGTACTTTGGAATCTAGTTTTCTCCTAGCATAAGATATTTGGATGAATCCATATATCTTTTAGGTGGATGTCTTCGTATTTCTTTTAGAAATACATTTCAAAATCCTTGCAAACTTTTGATGTATGTATGGCATACAAATGACATTTTTTTTTTGTAATATTTCTTCAATTTCATTTTTTATACTTATCCTATAGTCATAGGTTTGGCTTTGCCTTTGAGGTTTATTTTTTGCCCATTCTTATGCACACCTTCCAATGTCCTATGATATAAATCCAACCTAACCTAACATGCCTCTAACCAATCCATGCCAATAAAAACATAAAATGAACCTAAATGAAATATAGCCAATGTTACTTTGGTTTTATACCCTTTCATAATAATTTTGCATACTTCCAAAAATTTACTTACCCTCCTCTTTATGCCCACAACTAGCTAAGCTAGCCATGATTTCTTATGCTTACTTCTTTGAAGAACACATGCATCAACAGATTGAGGTGAAATATAGCTAAGGTTAGCTCCAAAATCAATCAATATGGAAATAGGATGATCAATAATTATATTGTCTACTTCAGCCACAAATTCTTGATGGTTTTCTTTTCAATTATCCAAGGTCGCATGAATCCTAGGCATTGGTCTTGCTACATCATTAATTATAGTAACCTTTTCTACTTGGTATTCCTTTATCTTGCTATAATCTTGTTTATGGGGGAAATATCAGAGTAATTTCTCATCTCCACAACCTTGACATTTCAAAGGCCTCCTTTTTTTGATCCCCTATTTTTCTTTCCACTTTATTTTTTGGCTTTATCTGACTTTGCATAGGATATTTTTGTGGAAGCTTGCTCCTTTCCAGAAAACTATTATTTGAGCTCTTTCCAACATATTTATAATGTTGAAATATTGACTTCCTTTCCTTCATGTAATCTTTTCCATTCCTCTTCCAATACTTTTGTTGTTTTCTTTGTTGTTTTATTATTTATAACAACACTAAGCCTTTAATCGTGTCATCCATAGACTTTTGCTCAAAAAAATCTATCTAGTATTGTTAATACTAAGGAAACCCACTAATGAATATTTGAATATTCACTTTCTCATCCTTTATGTAAAGCACAGAATGCAATATCTCAAAAAATCAGTTCACATAGTCTTCTATAGCGAGTTTTCCAAGATTTAAATCATGAAATTGTTTTCCAATTTCATCATAGTACATTTATTGTAGATAATTTGTTTTGAAGTAATTTTTGAACTACTTCCAATATATGTCCTTTTCTCATTTTCCTTTAACATTCTTAAGATCTTCCCACCATACATATGCCTTTCCATGCATCTTAAATATTACTTCCTTGTCCTTCATGTTTTCCAAATAATCACACACATAGAAGTATTTATCCAATCCTAACATCCATGCTTGAACTTCCTTACCATTTTTTATCTCATCATTGAAGGTGGTTGGTTCTACCTTCTTGAATTCTCAATGTAATGGAACATGGGAGTGCTTCTCCTTCATTTTCATATGTGAATTGCTACTACTCATCGCATCTGAGATAGGTTTCCCATCGCAAGACGAATCCAAACAAGAGTCTTTACAGGAACTAGCCAGATTCCTTCTTTAGTGTCTTGTATTAGAGATAGTCTTCCTTGTATTGCTAATAGTCAATTCATGCTTCTAATTTTATAAAGGGCTATCATTTTTCTTATATGGTTATTTTCCATCATTGCCAACATTTGGTCTTTATTGCAACTACTTTTCAATTTTATACAAACATCGCAAGAACATGGCATTAAATTATGTCTATCTTTCTTGTTATTTTATCATCCTTTCATTATCTGTTTTGCAACTTTGAAAGTCTTCCTTCAAAATCTTCATTGTCTCTATAAGGTTAGGTATGATACCCCTGGTGCAATTATTTTGTAGTCACTATTATTTTATAGTTACTTGTAGAGATTGTGCAAATTTTGATTATGGGGACAAGAATAAAGTTGATTGATTTATGTAAATAAATTTTTATAATAAATAAATGTTTTTATCTGTTTAAAAAGATATGGGAAACAACACGTGAGTATTATGGGCTTCTTTGTTGTCCAAGAAAATGTTAAGTGGTTAAGTCCAAATAGTTTATAAAAGAGAATCAAGTGAAAGAGGTCACAATGAAAACCTTCTCAATTTCTCCTAAAATTCTTTCGACAAGGATTGCCACTAGGAAAAAAACATAACTAAAGAGAAATGTTATGTAGGGTGGCGTGATAAGCATAGATGGAGAGAGATGCAATGTTGGGTGAAAAGATAAGAATAAGCATAGTTGGAGAGAAATGCATGTTAATGAAGAAAAAATGAAATATTTTTCCTATTTCAAAAAAGCCTAGCTAAAGAAAAAAGGTGGGAAGACCTTCAAATGTTATGCAATCAAATCACATAATAGAAGAAAAGATAAATCAACAACTTGAAAATTAGCCTCTTCAAGGCGGAAACCTCCTTTACATCACATAAATGGACAATTCTTGGATGATTTAAATGACAAGACCTCCTTTATATATATAGCAGTCTAAGGGGTCACAATATAATTAGAGCATACATAACAATAATAATGTAAGGGCACAATAATAACAATAGTGGGATTCTATGGGGAACAACAATAAGAATATCGGGGCTACATGAGCACAACTATTATCACCAAAAAATTAATCATCTAGCCTAATTTACTAGATGGATCGAAGTACACCATGTAAAGCCAGTTTTACCATAGTAAAATTGCTTTCGCTGTCATAAATTATTTAATAAACCACCTTTGTTAAGTAATTTATAATTAAACCCATGAAGAATAATTAAATAAACCATTATTTATTTGATAGTCTTCTAGGAATAATTAATTAAACCATTCATTAATTAATATTCGTTATCATATTTGACCCAGTTATGAAAAATAAACAGATAAATCATTAATTATCTTATTTTTCTATAGGAATATTAATTAATAACTAATTAATTATTATTCCTTGTCAAATTTGACTAAATACCTTAGGAATTATTAAATAAATCATTATTTGTTCATTATTCATTAACCAATTTCTTGAGATGATAAATAAATAATTTATTTATTTATTATTTCTAAATAAAAGTTTAAATACTTTTTCCCTCCTAACCAAATACAATAAAATATCCCAAGTGATTATTCCAAGAATGGGGTTAATAATATTTTATTATTTCTCATTATTCGAGAATAACTCAATATTTTATTATAAATAGAAGGGTTTTCCATTCATTATTCACTTTTGATTATTTTCATTGTTGCACTCACTATTGTAACTCTGATTATTTTCATTGTTGCACACAACATTTTCCATTTGAGTTTCCATTGAGCTTGAACTTTTTATTTCCTGGGTTTACACACTATAGAGGAAAGAGACTCTAAACAATATGAATATGTTTGAGGATAGCCAAGAGCCCATCCCATTTAGGTGGACTGGTAACATTTATTTCTTCCCTTCACAGGTGTTATAATAAAATATATTCTTTGTATTTCTGGTTTCCATTGGATGATTTGAGTTATTACTATTTCTTTTTGTTGTTTAACTATGATTGTGGCATAGATCATGACTTTTGTAGGTTTTGTTTCTATTATTTTTTGCAGATATACAATGTTTAGCATCCATTTATATTGTCGAGATTGTTTGTCATCCACAGTCTTAAGTGGGTTCTTTTCGTACATCTTTGAGAAGAAAACACTACAACAAAATTGGCGACTCCACTGGTTTTTTACTTCAAATCCATAAACATGGGTGACCTTAAGTTTTCGGCTTAGGGTTTCTTCTTTTTTCAGTCTCTTAATTTTGTTTACTAGCTTTTTAACCCTAGATCTATCAAATTTCTAACTTCTGCAAGTTTTCTAGTCTTTTCCGTAGGTCACTAGAACTAGCCACAATAGAGACGACAATTTTTTCAAAGATTTGCTGACTAGGAATCAAGGAGAAGAAATCAAACCTTTTTAGCCCAAAAAGTGCAAACTCAAGTCCAAAGTGCACCTTTCAGCCCAAAAGGTGCGATCCCCCATGAAAATAGGTCATTACTTACAATTTTTAGGGCTTCTGGGTTTTTATCATATCTATTTTTGGGTTTTTCCGATAGCTATCTACTAGGTTGTTTGACCTTTGTCTCATATTGATTAGGCATTAATATACTCTGATTTACTTGTCGAAGTGGAATTTATCCCCTTAGGGCTTCTAGTACGCTTCCACCTTATTAGGAGTTTTAGCTGAGTAAGAAGTCTAAGTTTCTGTAGCACTTTCTGCCATATTTTCCAGATCTGTACTCTTTTGTTTTAGATCTCTAAATATAGGTTGTTTCCATCCATAGTTCCATATTAAACCTTGTTTGGTCATTGGTTGTAGGGTCCCATCAGTTGCCCTAGGCTTTACACCCATCTCCCTATCTTTTTGCAGCGATCTTCCTCTCTAGTATTTTGTTGTTGCTACAGCACTTTCTAGCAGCCCAGTGTCATTTGATCCCAGTCACATCGACACTTAGATCTCTTGACCTTTTTAGTGTATTTTCAATTGATTTCACCACCAACCATCACAGTGTTTGCAAACCCAGTTTGGGTGGGGTTTAGTTAATTGTTTTGTTGTTCATTTTTTGTTGTTCATTTCAGTTTATTTTGAACAAGATTTTTTCTCTTTTCAAACATGATCTGGGCTTAATCAATAAATACACTTGCACACACAAGCACACCTTAAGCAAAGGGTGCTAGGTTTACACTGCCAAGCCAAGACTTAACATAATAATTTATCTCCCCTCATCGAGACAAAGGCATATTTTTTATCTCCCTTAAGAATTTCCATGTCATGTGTGTCTTACCACCATTGCGACACGAAGGCATGTTTCATGGAGACTCTTAGGCATTCATCACCAGTTTTGGCTTGGGCATATTACTCCTCCCTGCAGGGTTCGAGTTCATAGTCCCCCGAGTCCCCATACTGACTCTTATCCTTGTTATACAACAAATTGACCCCCTCATCAACTCAAAGGGGAAAGACATGATAGCTGAAGCAAAGACCAAAATCACATGCCTTGCTTCGACACTAACATTGGCTATGCACTGACAACCTGCTTTATAAAGCTTCTTTGCAAGCCTAAGGGTGCGTTAGTGACCCAACTAACTCAAGTTGTTAGTCTGGGAACAATGTTAGTGAATCCTAGTGATGTTCTGAGTGTTAAAGGAACAAATTGACTCATAAATATCTAGATATTTGTTTCTAAAATCACTCAAGAAAAGCAAGGAAACATCCAAATTCAACCTATTTGGAGGATTTCTAATCCTAATGAAGAGGAAAATGGGAAAGAGCTGAAAAGCATGGCAACTTCATTGCTTTTACCCTAGGGAACTCAAGGAGGAACTTGGCAACCCTAACTCAAATGCTACATAAGCAAAGCTAGGGCTTTGGTGATAGAGAGCAGAGCATTTGAAAGGATAGCATACTTGATTGTTGAGCATTGTCTCAAATCATAAGAAGTTGGCAAGAAGGGAGAGAGAGAGAGAAGCTGGAGGGGTAAGGGAAGGCTAATGCAACAGATGGTTGTAATCACTCTTCCAACATTAATATAGAACCACAGTTGTACTGCCTACTCCATGGTGTTGGTACTATCATTCATTCAGTTGTTTGTCCAATACCTTTTAGCATGAGTAGCTTAGTTATGTGTAACTAGATGTTCTTTTATGTATTCATGTATTATTTATTAGAGTTGTACGCTATGATTATGCTTGTCTCTTCTATGTGAAGGACTTGATCTGGAGCCGGCTCAGGGGACTTCCACCTTGCTGCATTGCGTTCTCTAGCAAATCTACACGGAGACTTGAAGTAATCTATTTATCCTACTTTGATACTTAGTTATTGTTTATGAAAATTCATAGAACTTTGTGACAGTTGCAGATAATCTTACAGTCTGCCGAAGGTCCTGGGAAGACCTTTGAGGGTATCTTCATTCTCCATACACCATGCATTTTATCCTATAGCAGAATTGGCGACTCCACTAGGGACTATACATCTAGTTCTCGGTTTACCCAGAAGGTTCTTAGTTTCCTCCACCTTTTGAGAGCTCCCTATACTTCTGCATTCCCTTTCTGACCCACCAAACATTGCTACATCTTTCCTACATATATTCATCATTGAATCTGATCTAAGAAGCCCTGTTTTGAGCTATTTCCCCATAATAATGTAGGTTAGAAGACTACACAGTGCTTTATAAAGCTCTATGTCTACATACATAAAGTATTAGTGGCCTTAGTAACTCTCTATGGCCACTGCTACACATCATTAGTCTGCCAAAACCTTGATTTCTAGTCATGTTTGCAAACCAAAAGGGATAGGAAACCTACTCATAGACTGAAACAGGAGCTGTCACTGCATTTTGTTAGCAAAATAGGTGTCCTAAAAGTTTTTTTTGGGAAATAAGTTTTGTTTTTCTTTCTTAAAAGCATTTTTTATGAAAGAAAGCTCCACATTTTCTATTCACTCTTCTCTTTAATTGGTTAAGATCTGCTCTATTTTTGGTTTCAAGTAGTTGTTAAGAAAACATTGGAAATAAGTCCATTGGTTATGCATGTGTTAAATGACTAAGATGCACGGAAAGAATATGAATATGTGAAAAACTCTCACCTGTAGAATACAACTTGTTTTCATCAAATTGAAAAATTTTAAAGCATTGTCTTGTGCACGATTTTTGAGTCAAAGTCTCATCACATTCCATACGTCAAATCCCCTACCGAAGACAATAAAAAGTACACAAAAAATTTACCTAAAATCAATCAGTAACTCTTTATTGAGCGAACAAACATTAGTTCATGGTAGGATCTTGGGATAGGTAGTGTGAGTAAACTTCCCAAGATCAAAAACCAAACTAGTGTCATTAAAAGAGAGAAAAGTCCTTCTACACTCATACTACTGGGACCACTCCAGTAAAAGCGGAGCTAAATACGAGACAACATCGAACTATAAGTGAAGGTAGCCAACCTTCTCTTACAACTCCTTTGGTTATTCTGTGTATTAGGGATCCCTTCGGGGATTTTGGAGCTAAGTCGAGGACTCAGGTATCCTACCCACACAGCGTACTATCTGCGACTATGTCCCCCCTGGTGGTGTCTGTGATCTGAGGTATCCTCAGTGGCCAAACTTTTTAGGGACTTACATAAGGTGACTCGAGTGGGCTGCCCTAGTATCTAACACAGATGGATCTATTGTGTCTTCAGTTTTTGGGAGGGTTCTCATCTTCGCGAGAGTACTTAGCCCCTCAAATTGAGGTTCAAGTGAAGCTCTAGAGTAACCGTAACTATACATCCGGCCAACCTTCTCTATTATTCATTGAGATACTAGGTTTCATCTCCAGTGATCAGTGCTTATCAAACATGGTCATTTCGCTTAGTTTGTTGATTGATCAACTTAGTGTATTTTTTATATTTCTTAGGCACCCGAGTGTTATCATTTGAGACTTTAACAAATATCACGATAAAATTTATTGATAAAAATTAACGGTCACCATGGCTACATCTGGCCCTCGTCATCAATCTAGACAATTGCTAGGACTTCCTCCACTCATTGTGGAAGATCTGCTGAGCTCCAATGAACCGGATTCCCCATCTTCGGGGAGTCAGTCTCCTAGATCTCACATAGGATCTGTTTGGACAACCAACGATTCAAGTTTGCTGGAAAATTTCTTTACCAAAGGATTCCTTCCTCCCTTTAACCCTCTGCTCACGAATCCGTTGTACCCACTCTTGGCTCCCGCAGTACCTGTACTTCCTGCTTATGTAGTCGAAACATTTCCATCTATCCCGTCAATGACTAACAGGTTGTGGGACTTTAGGGACACTTTTGGTCCTCCACCACTCCCCTAGTTGACAGTCACCACAACACCATCGATGGCGAACCCCACTATCCCATTTTTCCTAGGTACAACCACTCACATGACACCCTCTACGAGTGGAATGCAACTCATGCCGGGTTCCACCCCTTTAGTGTCAAACTGCATAGCTTTGACAAGTGTTGCATACAACGCTCCCTATAATGCTCAATATAGCAATACAGGCACAGTTCCCATCCACCAAAAATATGGTCAACCGCCATTATACAGCTCAAACCCCCAAATTCAAATATTTGGCGACATTCCCATTATGCACATGCTGGTAGAGAATGTAACAGTTCCCCCTACATTCTCAGGCATGCATGGTCAGTCACTGATTGACATGAGCGTTCCTTATGTTAATCAAGGACAAATGGTTAGTTTTGTGATGAGTGAAAATCCTCAAGGAGGTCCCAACCAATCCATGGGGGCACCCTACTCAGAAATTCAAATGATTTAAGGGGGCAACACTTATCCTGGGGGCAATTCTATACCCCGGTATCAAAATCCCCATCGAAATCCACATTGAAATGCCATACCTTAAGGAAACTACTATGCCACACAGCCCATGTATAATATTGGGACTCAAACAATGGGAGGAGCGCAAGGCTCCTCAAGTCGTATGTCATCACCTTGGTCTGAGTTGTGGGCACTACACTCTCTACCTTTCTTAGCAACATTGGATACACCCAACTTGTACAAAGTCACAAACGACCCCATCTACCACAACTTACTTTGGCCACCAATCTCGCATAAGATACCAATGGACATCCCCAAGTTCGAAGGAAAGCAAGGGGAGGATCCAGGCACCCATATCACCACCTACCATCTTTGGTGTGTTTCAAACTCCATGGTGGATTATAGTGTCCAGTTACATCTTTTTCCCCGCACCGTCCCTAGAAACACAACTAAATGCTACATTGAGTTACCACACGCATTAGTAAACACCTTTGATGCTTTAGCGATGGAATTCCTAAAGCACTTCTAGCTACCCATCCACTATGAGACTAGGATAGAACTCCTCACTTCATTACGTTAGGATACCGCCACCCACATCTCCGATCATATACATGAATGGAGACGTAAGCAAAGGTTAGTCAAAGCTCCTCTCCCAGACTATCTCTTAGCAGACTGGTTCTGCAAGTCCTTACTCCTGCAAATCACTAAAGATGTCGCTTCAGGTGGTGCAGTCATAGAATACCAATCCATACATCATGCCCAGCACTTAGATCTGATATATTCACAGTCTGGCACTCTTTACGATGTAATCCCCAATGCCTTCGTAACTCCAATGTCTCCGCTACTAAACACCCCAGAGCACACACTGACGGGATTGTCGGCGCAACCTCTGGGGCTGTTGTAAAACAACTCAGTGGTCACAATGTCAAGATGTCAGTTGACCCCTCTACCAAATCAACTACTCTTCCTACCACCGCAATAAACTCTGTGCAGTCTATGAAAAAACCCAGTGGTTGGAACAAGAAGAATAAGAAAAAGACCTCTCCTTCTAAGGAGCAGTCAACAAAGCAGCCAAACCCAAAATGGAAGGCCACTGCACCTCCTAATGATGAAAAGGATAAACCCGCCAAATTTCCCTACAAAATCTGTGCCGAAGACCACATGACCTATCGTTTTCCGTGTCTTCAGGAATGCATAGAATACATTGCTAAAAAGGATACTAGCCGAACACTCACTGTCCTCAAAATTCCCTTTCCCGCTCAACAGCAGCAAAACCTTATTGTAAACCAACCCCAACCCCCACAAGGGGGCAACGATGGTTTGCAACATCCTTCAGCTAGTGAAGGATCTTCTACCATTTACACCTTTGAAACGGTAGATCTACAAACACGAGCCAAATCTTATGGAGCTCTTGTCGCTCATGCAGAGGAACCTTCCTCAAGTCAAAACCCACTATTGCCCAACGATTTTCATATCGAAAGGCCGGTTGCTGACCTTGTAATTCGCCCCCCCAAAGGGGCACTTCGATGCACAACGCACAATACATCTGCACATGCAGCCCAAAACTACAACATTGTAGAAGACTTGGCACAAGTGCTATTGGCTATCTCGGTGCTCGAAGTATTACAAACATGGCCAGCACAAAGGAAAGCTTTGCTTTTGGCTATTGGTGGTATTGACCCACAGGATTCCATGATTGCAATTTTCGACATGGAAAAGTGTAAACCTCCCCTTTCTCACTAGCTTCCATTTCAAGTAAAAAATTTTTCGAAAGGTAAAAGTATACACAGAACTGTCATTGACGAAGGTGCTTCAACTTGAATCATGTCAGCTTCATGTTAGCTTGCCCTGGGTTTTCCAACCCTATCCCAATCATTGAAATCCCTTAAATCTTTCGACAGACACACTTTCATCCCAAAAGGTTACCTAGCTAGCTACCCCATCACTTTGTATGGGAAAACGGTAACAATGGACATAGAAGTTGTAGATAAAAAACTCGACTATAATCTCTTGCTAGGTCGGAGTAGGACATATGCCATGATGGCCATTGTATCTACTGTCTTTTGCATCATCCTATTTCCATTAGATGGAAAGTTCATTACAGTAGATCAGCTGTCTTTCTGCACCCCTAATTATTTCCCATTACCAAGTCGCTCTGTACCCCTAGTAGGTGGTGTACCTGACTCTTACGTCAGTCTCGGTACCTGTCTATTGAAGGCTTCTTCCCTCATGGTTTTCTTTCCTCTTCAGCCACCTAAGGTTTCATAGATGGTCAACATGCTTTCATCTATTCCTCATCAACAGACTGATCCATGGATCCTACCAGCTCCTTCAGACCTTGACACATACGGAGAACAAATGCCGCTGTCACCAGCTAAATTGGCCTACCAAGCCATTCAATCTACATTCGTATCTTTGGTCACGTTGGTTACAACCAATGGTACCACTGCCCCTCCCATAGACACTCATTCTTTTGATCTACTCAATCAGGCCCTACCTACGGATGAAGCTATTCACGAAATCATGAGTTTAGGAGAGCAACCTTGGGAGGATTCACACCATCGTGTTTTGATATCTGATTTGGACACGACACATCTTCAAATCCTATCCCCTGACATACTATAAATCGTTTCCTCACCCTATATGACCATCCAAACTTTGGAGATGGAAGGAAACATGGGCAATATTTCAAAGACATTGCTCATCGATATTTTTTTCAAGACAAGCAACATGGAAAACATCCAGATTGGAGCCGATTTCAATGTTGAGGAAATTGCAAGCTTCACCTGCCTATTTAAAGAATTCCGTGATGTATTCACTTGGTATTATGAGGAAATTCCCGGCATAGATCTGTCTATTATCGAGCATGAGATCAAGCTTTACGATAATGCAAAACCTATTCGTCAAAGACTTCGACCGGTCCATCCCCGCAAAACAGCAGCCATAAAAAATGAAGTAGAAAAATTGTTACAGTTTGGTTTCATCTATCCCGTTCCTTTAATGGAATGGGTTTCCAATCTAGTTCTTGTTGATAAAAAACAAGGAACCATCTGCGTATGTGTCAACTATCAAGACTTGAATGCCATGTGTCCTAAGGATAATTATCCATCACCATTCATCGACCAAATCATCGATGACTGCGCTAGTTGTGAATCATTTTCATTCATGGATGGATTCTCAGGTTACAACCAGATTGCTATAAAACCCAAAGACCAACATAAAACTGCCTTTGTCTGCCCATGGGGCGTCTTTTCCTATCGAAAACTCCCATTCGGTTTAAAGAATTCTAGAGAAAATTTTCAAAGAGCCATGGACTATGCATTTCACCATATCAGGCATATCATTCAAGCTTACTTGGATGACCTTCCAGCCCATTCCAAGCAATGAACACAACACCTAAGCCATTTAAGAGTGATCTTTCTAAGGTGTCGGTTTTACAACATCTGCCTGAATCCCCATAAATGAGTTTTCTTCATTGAGCCTGGATGCTTACTTGGATTCATTGTCTCTAAGTATAGGATTAGGGTTGATCCCGACAAGGTAAAGGCAATTACTTAATTATGGAAGCCACAATCCGTTCTACAGCTCCAACGTTTGCAAGGGAAAGCAAAATTTTTACGATGATTCATTGTAAATTATGCCGAATTGATGAAAGGCTTCATGTGCCTACTTAAGAAAGGAGTGTCGTATCTATGGGATGATCAAGCTCAACGATCATTTGATGCCTTGAAAAAGGCACTTATATCAGCCCCACTCCTTAGCACTCCCGACTATAGCCGTGACTTTCTTCTATACCTGGCAGCCTCACCATCCTCTCTTGGAATAGTCTTGGTTCAAATGCATAATGACCGGAGTGAACATGTGATCTATTATCTATCCAAAGGCCTGGCTGAGCCCAAACTCAGATATTCGCATGTGGAAAAGTTATCATTGGTAGTTGTCTTTGTTATCAACCGATGCGGACACTAGATACTGGTGCGAAAGACTGCTGTCATCGACTTGGAGAATCCCATGAGATATATTTTATCTCATCAAGTAATTGGAGGAAAATATTCAAAATGGATCATGATCCTCCAATAATTTGATCTGGTTTTCACAGCTGCCAAGGTGAAGAACTCTTTAGTATTCACCAAACTTCTGTAAAAACTTCCCATCATCGATCTGAACGAGATAGCCCATGATCCTCTCCCGAATGAGGCTATCTATCTTATTGACACCACTGACCCTTGGTATGGGGACATTCTTGTCTACCTCCAAGCCCAACGGTTCCGCCCCAAACTATCGACAGGCCACCATCGTCGCATCCATCACCAAGCGCGACACTATCTAGTGATTAATGATATGTTATATTGTTGTGGTGTGGATACAGTTCTTCAGCTTTACCTCACTCATGAAGAGATGGAGCACATTTTAAATGACTGTCATGTTAGGGCATGTGGCGGTCATCTTCCTGGCATATCTACTGCATAGAAAATCTTGCGTGTAAGCTATTACTGGCTGACCTTGTTCAACTATTGTGTCAAGGCCATCCAGCAATGCCATCCTTGTCAAGTATTCACAAAGAAAATGTGTGCTCCTTCAACCCTACTGCAGCTGGTGATCTCTGTTGGCCCCTTTGCCAAATGGGGGATATACTTCGTCACCTGTAATCCTATTTCCTCTACTAGACACAACTATATCATAGTAGTTGTGGACTATTTTACAAAATGGGCCGAAGCCCTTCCTACCTTCAAAGCCAATGGAGAAAGCGTGGCGCTATTCCTGTTCAATCAGGTTATATGTCGTTTCGGTGTACCCCACACAATCAATATAGACCATGGATCTCACTTCCAGAACCATATGATGTATGATTTAACGTCGCTGCTTGGTTTTCGTCAGGATCAATCATCCTCCTACTACCCCCCAGCTAATGGTCAAGTAGAAGCTATCAATGGCATCTTAGAAACCATGATCTATAGGTTAGTAGGAAACCATAAAACCAATTGGCACCGAATGTTATATTCGGTGCTATGGGCATACCAAACTCCAGTAAAAGCTGCCAACGGCTTTACACCTTTTCAACTAGTTTATGGACTGGAAGTAGTGCTACACATCGAGTGTTAGATCCCTTCCCTGCAAATAGTTGTTGAGCTCCTGCCCAGCACTACTGCCAAAGAAGAATGCTTACTATACCTTAATCAGCTGGACAAAACTCATCAAGATGCTGAATTGGCACTCAAAGCTCACAAGCGCTAGGTAAAATCCCAATACAACAAAAGGGTTAAGCTTCGTTCTTACCAAGAGGGAGATATTGTTTTCCTCTATGATAAAAAACATGACCTCTTGGGGGCAGGAACACTTCATCCCTTATGGCTAGGTCCCTATGTCGTCAAGAAAGTCCTCTCAAAAGGGGCATATGAACTACAAGACTAGGAAGGAGTCCCGGTTGTGGGGCTCTATCTGAAAAAGTATTATACCTAGTATTGCACTAGGCATGTGCTTTGTAATTTTATGTATTCATAAGTTTTGCTTCCCTTTTTGGTGTGATTGGATTTTTTTGATATTTAGTGGAGTACTTGTCTCATACATTCTTCTCGCAATGCAGATGTCTTCGTTACCCTTAGCATATGTAGGATACATGGATGGTGTCAGTCATCACACACGACACATTGCATCAGCTACTTGGGTCATCTACACACCTGAGTCAGAACTATTTTGTTCAAGAGGAGCCTTTCTTGTTACCGCCACCAACAATATTGCTGAGTACATGTCCGTAATTTCACTTCTCATAGAAGCGTCATCAAGGGACATCTCCAATCTGGTGGTCAGGTTAGACTCCCAGCTAGTCATTATACAATTGACAAATCGTTATCACGTTCGTAATCCAACCTTGTTACGTCATTATCTAAAGTTCTGACTCTTGGAACATCAATTTGAAATAATCACATATGAACACATTCCTCGAGAATTTAAAGCGATTGCTAATTCATTAGCTAACTATGTATTATATTGGCATATGTCTCATTCTTTATAGAAGCATGCATGAAAAGTAAAAATTTACTGAGTTAAAAATTTTACAAAAACGTTTAAAAAACATTTACACCATCAAAATACCAAAATGTCTATATATATATATATATATATATATATATATATATATATATATATATATATATATATATATATATCTATATATATATATATATATATATATATATATATATATATATATATATATATATACATATACATATATATACATATATATACATATATATACATATATATATATATATATATACATATATATAGATATATATATATATATATATATATAGAGAGAGAGAGAGAGAGAGAGATCAAAATCTAGTCTTTTACATCGAAATATTCCAAAACTTGGATGTTTTAAGTACAAAATGGCTACTAAGCCCAGCTACAAACACTCATTGGCTACACCAAAACACCTGCTAAAAAGAGCCAATTGCTCCTGAAATGCTAAAACTGCTCTAGCTATCCTCCGAAGAGGAACAAGAAACCACTCAAGTACATAGATTGTGTGCCGCTGCATATGAGTAGGAATCTCCCTCATAGGAAGGGGGGGGACACCCATGGTCAAGCCTTCCAGGTTCCTTAGAACCTCACGAAGACTATTGGCATTGCCCCCTCCAGCAGGTAGTTGGCCTCCTCATTGCATATGGTGGGGTTCACCTACAGGTCGTAATGGCACCACATCTGTGTTAAGCATAAAACTTCATCTCAATACTTATTTCACCTATAAAAACATTACATAAACATTCAAAAGCTAAAAGATACTTGAAGTAATTTCAAACATCATTCTCACCTTGAGGACCCCAGTTGGTCCCGGGCAGTAGCATGAAGTCTGGGTCATCGGTAACATCCATGTTGTCATAAGCATAGTCATCAATCATCACAATTTGGCCATGAAGCCATTGGAAGAAATCTTCCTTGAAGAAATGGTGGATCGGTCCTCCTCTTGTGCGAGGATCGAGTGATGACCAGCAGCCCTGCCTCGGCTCCCTCGGATCAAGGGGACCTAAGGTCATCATGGGGTGCATAACAAGTACCCTCTCAAGAAAAAATGAAACTATGGTAGTACCATACCGAAAACTATGTTGGGTACAAGTCTTGCATGCCGTTAACTCTGCCTTCAACTCGCGAAGCACTGCTTCACACCAGTTGAACATCTATGGTTGGAAACAGTCAACTGCAAGCAACAGTTGGGCCTTTGTTGCAACATGTGGACTTTCTTTGACCCTGCCAACCACACAATCAACCATAAAACTACCCTCATAGACCTAGACATTATCCTCTCTATTGGGACTCTATTGCTAACTAGTCCACTCTCAGGGATGCAGTAGGATGGCAATAGCTCTAGGGTAGATTATGGATCTAGCCTACTACTGGTGAGGTTTCCCTATGCCCCACAGGACGAAAAACCAATCAAAAAATATATGTCTTCACGGTCAATAGCCAGCTCCTGATCTCCAATCCTAAACACTTTCTTGTGTTCATCCCAACGCTGGATAATCCATCTCAATAAATCCTCCTACCCTTTCATCAGCTCCAACTTTGCATACTGCAGTAAACCATAGCGGCACAATGCAAGTATGCATGCTGTATCATTTCACATCAACAATTCCTAGCTATTATGGGCCCGTTCTCTCCATAGGCTAGTCATTATGGCCTGAAACCTACACAAAATAACCCTAAAAATAGTCAAAATGGGGCAAAATAGCTTTAGGAATCCTTGCATGAGGTTTTTAAATATTCCCTTCATCTCTAATGCTCCCCCTAGTGATACACAAGGAGGATTAACACCCTCCAGTAGCTTGTACAGAGCGTTTAATGCTCCCTACAGGCCATCTAGAGGGCGTTAGTGCATAAACAGGGCTTTAGGGCACCTCAGATCTGCAAAATTCCACCCCTGAAATTGTCAAGAAAGGTTAAGAAATGCATAGAGAAAGGTTTTAACCTCTACCTAGGACTGATAGCATGTCAAATGGTCGCCCAGATCTCCTGCAATGGTACATGGAAAATCTGCTCCTCTTTAGCTCCAAAATGCTCTCACAAATCCCAAATAGTGAAAATGGTGAGTGTGAAAGCTCAAAACATTTCGTTATATTTATTTTTGGAGACATGATTTTTTGAAATCATTAAAGAGGAAGTAGTCCATTCTCCATTATTTTTTATCATGCATGAACCCATATGATAGGAATTGCTGCCTTTTATACTTTTTCCGCTTTTGATGAAAGTACCTTCAGGAATGAAAAGCAGTAAAAATTGCATGCAATTCTCAAAGAGCACTTTTCTTTCATTGGATATTTTCTGGCTCTAAAAAATTGAAAAATCCTCGAGTTTGTCATCGTTGGGCTCGTTAAACATATACGACGATGGTCTAAGCAACTCTTTTTGGCTCTTTTTCTATCTCATTAAACTGAAAAAGACCATTAGAGCTTTCCTTTTAGGCACTTTTTTCTTGCTCATAAAACTGAAAAAATCTCGAGTGTTGTCTTTAGGATCTTAAACATTTATAAAGATGACCTGAGAATTCTTTTAGGTACTTTTCTCGCTCGTTAAACTGAAAAATCCCAAGTTTTTGTCACTGGGCTTGTTAAAAATATACGGCAACAACATGAGCACTTTCTTTTTTGGGACCATTTCTCGCTCTTAAAATCGAAAAATCCCCAAGTTTTTCTCCTCCTTTGGGCTCGTTAAATCTACAAAGGAGGAATGAGCAGTTCTTTTACCTCTTTTTCCTCGCTCACTAAACTGAAAAAGATAGCTTAAGCTTTCTTCATTTGACTTGTTAAAATTTGATGAAGGTATTGAGTTTTTCGTTGCGTGACTCATTAAAAATTCATGACGAAAAATGAGTTTAGTCCGTCTCCTCGTACTCGTAACAAAATGAGGTCGATATCTATTACACATATGTTTCTCTTTATTCGGATTCAATATATTAACTCACAAAAAAGTAACTGATCCAGGTATACTATTAACCTTTTGTCACACTCAGTCAACAACAATGACAAAGGGACCACCATGGAGTCGTTCTTCACAATCTTTTCAGACTCTCTAAATATGAAAAGACCACTGAGTTGTCTAGTCTGGACGGTTTAAATTACATAGGCAAGATATAGAGTCGCTCTTTTTACAATCGTTTTCAGACTCTCGAAACATGAAAAGATTGATGAGTTTGCATGTCTAGACTCATTAAACTAATCAAATAGGGCATAGAGTCGCTCTTTCTACAGTCCTTTTCAGACTCTTAAAAAATGAAAAGATCGATGAGTTTACCCATATGGACTCACTAAACTAATCAAATGGGGAAAGTGGACAATACAACTGCATTCATTATTAGAAAGCGTGGTTTGGCAGAAGTCATTCCCTTGAACATGGCACTCCCTCAGATAAACCTTCCTTGTGACGGCCTCTCAAATATGAATCCTACCATACTATGAGTTTAGCCTATATACTCCGATGTTCTTGCATTTCTGTATCCTAACACTTTTTGGCATTCATGAGTCTATTGCTACCTGGTTAAAACCATTGTCGTGCCTTCTATTGTTCAAGGGTTAACCTTTTGTTTCCTCCATCAACCCATCAAGCATATCCTTTCATCATGCCCTCTGTTGTTTAGACCCAATGCTCAAAGATTCCTCAAAAAACAAATCATTCTTGTCCTGTTTCGTGTTGATTGATGTAGGACACATTATTGCCTACCTTTCGACAGGTATCTTCCTATCAACTTCAACACTCTATCTAGGAAGACAACCCAAAAACACATTCAGTGCCTTGGTACTTGCAGACATTAGTGGTAGGTTGCCTTGTGTTTGATTAGGGGTTCTCATTATTGGCTCCTGGTTAAGCGATTCTATGGGTGTTTGACGACAAAAACATCTTTCACACTCGTTAGATGGTATTGTGCATCTTGGAGACCATCGCCATTATTGGTGGCCTTCCTTGCATTTGTTAATGGTCTCCATTATTGACTAGTAATCAGATGATTTCATACATGTTTGACATCAACACATATATTCACATGTATTGATCTATGCTGTTCGGTGAAGTGGAAATCAAGACCTTAGGTAGAGGCTTGCATCACTCAGACTTGTTTCCTCTCCCAAGTTGCGTATATTGTTTTTTGGAGACAGCCTTTTAGGATGATTCTATTATGACACCGAATCTACATTATGGTTATCGGCGACTAGCATCGTCATATCTCTTTGGAGAAAATCACTTTGACATAGCTACTGATCATGGGAATGCCCGACTCAGGACACGATTTTAGTAGTTTTATATATATGTGTTGTATCAGGTTTCCTGTACCACCCGAAGCTCTGATCCTCTCTCTCTTTTTGTTGAAGAAGGAAAATTGCAGTTAAGTAAAGTATTTCGGTCATCTTCATAGCCTCTGATCTCATACTTTAGGGGACATCTGTTATACAACAAATTGACCCCCTTATCAACTCAGAGGGGAAAGACATGATAGCTGAAGCAAAGACTAAAATCACATGCCTTGTTTCCACACTAATGTTGGCTATGCACTAAAAACCTGCTTTATAAAGCTTCTTTGCAAGCCTAAGGGTGTGTTAGTGACCCAACTAACTCAAGTTGCTAGTCCAGGAACAACGTTAGTGAATCCTAGTGAAGTTCTAAGGGTCAAAGGAATGAATTGACTCATAAATGTCTAGATATTTGTTCCTAAGATCACTCAAGAAAAGCAAGGAAACATCCAAATTTGACCTATTTGGAGGATTTCTAATCCTAATGAAGGAGGCAAATGGGAAAGAGATGAAAAGCATGGCAACTTCATTGCATTTATCCTAGGGAACTCAAGGAGGAACTTGGGAACCCTAACTCAAATGCTACATAAGGAAAGCTAGGGCTATGGTGATAGAGAGCAGAGCATTTGAAAGGATAGCATACTTGATTGTTGAGCATTGTCTCAAATCATAGGAAGTTTGCAAGAAGGGAGAGAGAGAGAGAAGCTGGAGGGGTAAGGGAAGGCTGTTGCAACAAATGGTTGTAATAACTCTTCCAACATTAATATAGAACTATAGTTATACTGTCTACTCCATGGTGTTGGTACTATCATTCATTCAGTTGTTTGTCCAATACCTTTTAGCATGAGTAGCTTAGTTATGTGTAACTAGATGTTCTTTTATGTATTCATGTATTAGTTATTGGAGTTGTATGTTGTGATTATGCTTATCTCTTCTATGTGTAGGACTTGATCTGGAGCTGGCTCAGAGGACTTCCACCTAGCTGCATTGTGCTCTCCAATAAATCTACACGGAGGCTTGAGGTAATCTATTTATCCTACTTTGATAGTTAGTTATTGTTTATGAACATGCATGTAACTTTGTGATGGTTGCAGATAATCTTACAGTCTGTTGAAGGTCCCTAGAAGACCTTTGAGGGTATCTTAATTCTCCATACACCATGCATTTTATCCTATAGCACTCCTGGTTCATCTGATTCCTCATCTAATTCTGAGCGTTCTTCACTGCATACCATCACCATGTCTAGACCCACTACTAGTGGAGGAACCCAACCTAGTATTGGCTTCAGTTCTATCCCGATAGTCAAATCTAGCGGAATAGTCTCATGAACCATTCTTGCAGCCCCTATGCTCCTTTTTATTCCTGAGTTGAGTCTCTCAAATTTTAGCTAGTTGATAAATGACCTGATATGCCACGATGCTCGCTGGCCTACTATGCCGACTAAGATTCCCTGAGACATCCCAATGTTTGAGGGTAGTGATGGAGAGGACCTTACCAATCACGTCTGCTCCTTCCACATGTGTTGTTTGTCCAACTCCATTACTAAGGACTACATTCATCTTCGGTTGTTCCAACATACACTCACTGGAGACGCTGCAAAATGGTATATAGACCAGCCTGCCACATCTCATTCCATTTTCACAACACTTGCTAAAGAGTTCCTCTTATATTTTTAGTTACCTCTCTGGTACGACACAGGTACATAGCTATTGACTTCATTCTGTGAGTCCTCTGCCACTCGCCATTCCAATCATGTTCAAGAATAGTGTAGAAGGCAGAGCACATGCTGTGCCCCACCCTTCGAATACCATGTCTACCTAGATTGGTTTCTTAGGAGTATTTTATCACCCATTGGAAAATATGTCGTATCGCATTTTCCTCAAACAGAGGAAGAAGCTTTCCAAAATGCTCTCAGATATGACCCAATTTATGCACAATATGGTTATGTCTATACCATCATTCCAAACCTTCCCCATCCTGGAGGTGCTAATGCACCGGGGGCGTCTCACACTGCCAACAGTATTGTTGGAACCCTTTCACATCCTTTTCCATATACTCAACAAATTTATGGCTATCTGCAGTGGGGCACTAGTTCATCCAACACTTATGCCCCTCCTGCTATCAACATGTTTTTAGGGCCCCAACCTGTCTACCAAATCGTTTCTCCTCTTTATGCACAGCCGAGCGTTGTAACCCCTCAAGCATTAGCGCCACAAAATCCCATGCATGCTCAGCCCCAATAGCCACTTCCCCCTCTGTGTCAAGTGTTTGTACAACAGAGTGTGACCAATCCCCAAAATTCAAAGAAAAAGGATAAGGGGAAGGGTAACAAGGGTAACTAGGGTAATCAAGGTAATCAACCTAGTTAACCCTAGGGGAACTAGCCTAACACCAATAACCAATAAGAGGGCATCCAACTCAAGCATAACAAGGCTATTTGTACGAACAAGCCTTGTGTATGTTGTGGTGTACATGACCATTATACACATGAGTGTCCTCTCTTACCCTAGATGCACCAAATGTGTGAAGCTCAAGAAACTTCTAGAGGTCAACAATTGCCTCAGAATCCTACGCCATCTCAACCAGTAGTGACTACAAATCCTTTCCCTTAGCAAGGATTTGTTGCTACTCAACCTCATCTAGGTCAAGTAGCCCATCCCCCCAACCTTCTAGTCTTGGTGACTATGAGATCTTCATGATGAATTTTGATGAGGTTAATCCCTCCGATATTAACCTGCAAACTTGGTCGCATCAATATGACAAGCCATTGACTTTGTTCACCACTAAGTCCAAAACCAAAGCATCTACTAAGCCTCTTTTGACACCAAATGGTTCGTTATAGGTCCCTCAACCTAAATCTAAGGCCAATCCTAAGATCCCCAAGGGACCATTATGCTATAACATTGCTTCTAACCAAGCTCCCCATACATACAGTATAGTAGACAACTTGGCATAATCACCCGTTGCCATATCGATGATGGAAGTCCTATAGTTGTGCCCATCTCAAAAGAAAGCTCTAGTAACTGCTTTAGGTCCAGTAGATCCTTCTAACAATCATTTTATTGTATTCCCAATTGATACATCATAACATCCACCATTACCTTCATCTATTGTGTTCCAGATACCAGTGTGAGTCTGTAATGCCATCATCTCCCAATGCCTTATTGACAAAGGTGCATCCACCTGTGTGATGTCTGTTTCGATTTGGAAACAACTTAAGTCACCTAAGTTGTCCCCCTCCACCATCACTTTGTTTGTTTAGGATGGACACTCCTCCCAACCTCTTGTCATGTACTGCAACTGTTTAGCGACTCATGCGGTAAAGAATTTCCATGTAGACATTGAGGTTATTGATGCCCCTTTAGATTACAACATTCTCTTGCATCATAGTTACACATATGTAATGTCAGCCATCACATCTTTGGTTTTCTGCAAGATGTGCTTCCCCTATGAAAGGAAGATCGTTACCATCGATTAGTTGACTTACTACGAGCCAGCATATGTGACCTCCCCCGAGTCCATTATCTTGTCAATATCAAATAAGAGGTCTTCACCTCCTCTCACTGGTGTTTCAACTAGATTCTACAAATATTCCTCATTATTGGGTACTTTCCCTAGTCCTCCCCCTCTCATCTCATAACCTAACTCTTTGAGTGTTTGCATTTTACAAGTGTCACAAGTTGCCCTAAAGCAGTCTGGTACATCTGATTCACAACCAGCTCCTCATCACCCTGCAGTTACCATTCCAGCCAAGCCAACTTGATCCACCCCCTCAGGACCTCCTCCATTTCTAGGTGCTTCTCCTATGTTCCCACCAGGAAATGTTCCTCCATGTCTCAACTATCCCAAAGTTGTTCAGCTGGGACATTACCCTGCAGGCCAAATACCTTTCTTATTTCCTTGTCCGAGAATATTTTTTGTCCCTCTCATGGCTTTGCTGGTTCTTCCTAACATGACTTTGGGGATCCCAGTATGGTACATTGGTCACCCTGCAATCATTTTGTATAGTCATCTAAGACCTTATCATGCTTTGACCACGGTTCAACTAGTCCCTATAGCCCATGCCACTCCTTCAGTTCCATCACAACCTCAACAATAACCCACTCCTTTTGCGAAAGAATCTGGACAAGGGGGAAAAGTTAAGTGGAAAGAACCTATGTACAAGTCTCCCCAAAATCCTCCATCCTCCAAGGCCCCAAATTCTTCACCTCCATGTGCTTTTTGTAAAGTCGCTGGGCACACCATAAATAATTGTCCTGAGCTTACTCATCTCAAACCTTTAGTTCATGAAACATACCCTGAGTCAAATATCCCTAATGTCCATGTTAACTTACTCGGTACACCCAAGAAATTCAGAATGTTGCACACAAACCACCCTTGTGCCCTTTGTGATCATCATGGTCACTATTTCCATTGTTTCCCTCATCTCGATGAATTTCACAATTTCCTTGAGGCACTTCACAAATACGAGGCCACTCGTAGTGGATCATT
The DNA here is from genome assembly GCA_031772625.1 of Pinus tabuliformis. Classification (NCBI taxonomy): domain Eukaryota; kingdom Viridiplantae; phylum Streptophyta; class Pinopsida; order Pinales; family Pinaceae; genus Pinus; species Pinus tabuliformis. The sequence goes on along the minus strand of CM062809.1, from coordinate 534,422,139 downwards.
GAATCCTCTACCCGTGGATTCTGGTACCACTAGTCAACTAGAACAGGGGGACTCTAGTCCCACCATCGTGAGCCCTCCCCCCGATGTGGACAAGATGGACACCACGGGCCATATCCTTTACCTGTCATCATCCTTGTGTTCCTAACAAACAAACCTTTCTGAGGTTTTTGTGCATGGTTCTATCGAAACTCTTTCTACAGAATCCCAGGGCTCAACATCTATAGATCCTCTATCTAGCAGCTCATTGTCTACCATTCCAGATGATGCGTATGTGAACCTTATTTCTCAGGTTGATGCACCAAGTACCGCTGCCGCATCATGTAGTCAGTCTTCCTCCCATCCACCCATCTTCCATTCTGATGAGGACATCATGGAAGCTATGTCTACCCCTGATTACCCTTGCACTTAGGCAAGGGGGCATACTTATTTGGAGGATTTTAAAGGCCATTTCCTTCCTAATTCTCCTAATGCACTCTACCTCAAGAAATGTTTCTCATAGAATATCCCTTTGATTTGTGTGTCTTTATTTCTATCATGAAGTTAGGTAGGCTGCATCATCTCATCCATTGTCTTTTTCACCTTTCATATGGATCCATCATCCACACCATATATCGGTCATGCTGACAGTGTGAGTCGCTTCTCCAGGAATCTAGGCTCAGCAGTCTGGGCCATTTGTACCCCCTTGCATACGTTAGTCCTTTCAAATAGAGTGTGTATTGGATATGCCACCAATAGTCAGGTTGGATATGATGCAGTGATAGGTTTGTTAGTCAATGCCCTTACTCATCACATCGTTCATCTTCGTGTTCATTTAGATTCCTTGCTACTTGTCGTGCAATTGAATGGTGTGCATCATGTGCATAACCAAGTCCTATTTAGAAAATATCTACAAGTTAAGTTGTTGGTACGTGAATTTGAAACCATTGCTTTTGGTCATCTTCCTAGAGCCCGAAATAACTATGTAGGTACCATTGCAAATAATATTATAGATTGGCATTTATCACATGTATACCATAGAAGTCAACCATAAATAAAACACATGGCCAACCATCATCGTCCTATAAAAATGCATAATCATATTATGTATCATATAAGTGTTTGGAGCCCATAGCTCTAAATATGTTAGACATGCCCATATCATGTTACAAAAATCAAAACCAAAGGGAACCACATGTCCCCATATCTAGTCACTATCTGGCGGATCCCGTGCCAAAGGCTCTGCCCCACCTGCACATAGATGACATACTGCTTGACCATCCATCGCCATGCATCGCATTATACCTCGCCACTCAGAGGAAAGGTTGGTACACTCATCTATGTATCGATCGTCTAACTCATGCCATCCATGCTCAGAAACTCTGATCAAGAGTACCCCACATCTACGGTGTAGATCAATGAGTAGTCCACTATCCTCTGGAGCTTGATGTGATGATGATGTTCCCTGATTTGTAGCTCCAAGCACTGCATATCGTCCTGCATATCCTACCGGTTCATTGGTGTTATGTCTACATACCACATAATTTACACTCAGTACCATATGCATGTGATAAAAATATGAAATGCACCATGAAAATAGCAACTTAACACTTACCGTCTAGTCCCCATGCTCACTCAGGCGGAAGTGGAAAGTTAGGATCTCCCGGATAGTTCATCCCACTAGAAGGATAATCGTCAATGTATAGGGGCATCTTATCCCAATGTGCAAAAAAATTACGTTGGAACACCCATCTGACTCCCCCTCCTCCTCCTCTTTGCAGTAGCTACCCCCAATGGTGCATCCTAGGCATGAGGATGGATGGTTGGTATCTTCTCAAAGAAGAATGCACACAACACTATACTAAAAGCATAGTCACAGTTCACCTGCCACCTGCATAGACTTAACTTTCGTTTCACTGACAACAACATCATCTGCTCCCACCCATTGTAGGTCCCAGCCAAAACACTCTCAACCAGCATCATCTTCCCACTAGTGATGTGGTGGAACACTTGGCCGCCGAAGACCTGTAGCACAACTACAACAAAAGCCTATGTATTTAGCCGGTCTAAATCAATAATCGGGACAGTTGTGCCCTTGACATGCACATCCCATGGATAATGGCACTACAAAAACTCAATAATGTTCCTCCCATGAGGCATCACTGAATGAATATCCCCCACCACTCCTAGGGGAGGCAAACTGATCAAGAAATAGATGTTCTCTAATGTGAGCTTAATCCTATGCCCCTACATGACAAACATCTCCTGGTCTAGATCCCAATAACTTACAATTCATGATAGCAAGGGATCACCTGCCCTCATCAATGGGTTCTCTACCAACTTGACAACCCCATAGCGAGTGAATTCCCCTCGAACCCCCTGATCCCTATGAATATCAGATCGAAGGGTATCTAAGTCTCACTAATGCCAGTTGATTTTCAACTCTGCCATGCTTGCAAAACACCGCATGCCTTGTCAGTCCATAGAAGAAAAAACTGGTCTACGTTGATCAACCTATAGCCCCCACTAGGCCAATAGACCACCCCTCTTTTCAACCCCAAATCGTAGTTTTCTACCTAGAAAGTGTGAGCTCCCAGGGATTCACCTATTTCTTGCAAGCCAGATCGCACTTCTGGGCCCAAAAAGTGTGATGCGACCTTGAAGAGGAGTAGGGGTCTCCCAAGGAGCTTTTCAGTGCCAAACATCAGGAAATAAACCACTGAAATTAAAGAGATGATTAAGGCCACCTACCTAATATGGCTGGTTTGTCCTCTATGAACTCCACAAGATTTAGGGCCTTTTCCTCCTCTCAAAATTCGCCAGAAGTCACTTAGAAAATGAATTCGAATTGGAGGGAAAACCTCCTTTCATAGAAAAATGCACAATTTTTTTGATGCCTATTGTGACCAAACCGTAGCTTAGTTTAATGAACCATCAACACCGTTATAAATCTCTCATCGAGTATTATAATGGGTCTTTCTCAGTTTTTGATGATTTGATACTTCACTAGGAAGTCATTTTTCCAAGAAGCGTCACTTCCTTGCCTCTCAAAATCAAATTTCTTCACACACGACACTTGTACCTTAGGGACCACCTTCCCTTAATACTTGTCATACCACGTGCCAATTTTCTTCATGAGTAACCATCTTTTACTCATGTTTTCATGGTCCCCACCAGGCCTATTCTCTGTGGCAGTGTCATCGAGTCACCCTTGTTCAGAGCATCCATGATGAGTCACCCTTGCATCCATAGAGTTTGTTTCACCTCCCATTCTATCATGTCATAGTATTCCATCCATATTTTTATACCGTTCATCCTGTGTTGCCCATTTTGGCTTGCGGTCATATTATCCCCATCCCTTCCGAAGTTGAGTCAGTCACTGTTAGGTCAACCATGCACTTTATGCTCTGACTATGGAAGTCATTTGTTTGTCCCTTAGTCCCACATTTTCCATTTTCCTTGGTGTCATTCCATTAGTCACATTACTATTTTCCCTCATGCCTTAGTTGAGGATCCTCATTGCCTCACCTATCATGGGCCCTATTCTGTTGATATCAACTCATTTATTCTAGACGAACGACCTAGACGACGATGTATCTTGGTTCCAGCTTCCATTCTTGTTCGATGCCTCGGATCGAGCAGAGCGACTCATTATTGCCCTTTGACTTGGTTGTTTCATGTTTGTGATCCATACACTTGATGGTCCAGTGGTGTAGGAGATTGTACAAGTGATTCCTAGGTGTTTGTGCGATGTTTGAGACCTCATGAGTGGCTGGCCCTTTAGGTGGCCCCCACATGCCTGAATGCATTCCTATTATGCTACAGCCTCAGATGTAGTTCCATAGATTTGACGGGTTTTCTTCCTACCGATCACAGTGTTCATAGCATCCACGTCTCCTTTAGATGGTCCATTGAGTTTTGCAGATCCCTTCCCTATTCTGCAGGGCTTCTTCAGTGGTTCTACCCTCCCTCCCACCCATTTTTTGAGTGAAGGGGAATTATATCTCATGTACTAAGATATTATTGTATTTATTCCTAGATCATGTTTTCTCTAGGTGCATTATGTATATGGGACACATTATATTATTTTCTAGCTCAGTTATGCTAGCATTTCATATAGCATTCAACATGTACTTCATTGTTGAGTTTTATGTTTCTCACCACACCATTATTTTTGTACTAATTAGTTATCTCGGTAGGTATAGGTATGCCTCCCCCACCTCACTGAGGTTTGGTACCATAACATAAAAGGAGACTTACGTAGGCCTCACCCCCTATATCCCCATCCTCTTTCGCTTCATCTCTATTGGTCTCTCTCTCTCTCTCTCTCTCTCTCTCCCTGACTCCACTGTGTTGTCTAGTGATTGTGTCTTTACAACATACTTTGGTCATACTTTTTTCTCCTAACACTCATTCGTTGGGGGGCAATCTATTATCACCAAAAAATTGATTATCTAGCCTAATTTACTAGATGGATCGAAGTACACCATGTAAAGCCAATTTTACCATTGTAAAATTTATTTCACTGTGAGAAACTACTTAATAAACCACCTTTGTTAAGTAACTTATAATTAAACCAATGAAGAATAATTAAATAAACCACTTTTTATTTTACTGTCTTCTAGGAATAACTAATTAAATTTTTAATCAATTAATATTCCTTGTCATATTTGACTTAGTTATGAAAAAAAAATAGATAAATCATTAATTATCTTATTTTTCTATAGGAACAATTAATTAATCACTAATTAATTATTATTCCTGGTCAAATTTGACTAGATCCCTTAGGAATAATTAAATAAATCATTATTTGTTTATTATTCCTTAACCAATTTCTTGAGATGATAAATATATCATTTATTTATTTATTATTTCTAAATAAATGTTTAAATACTTTTTCCCTCCTAACTAAATATAATAAAATATTCCAAGTGATTATTCCAAGAATGGGGTTAATAATATTTTATTATTTCTCATTATTCGAGGATTAATTGATATTTTGTTATAAATATAAGGGTTTTCCATTCATTATTCAATTTTGATTATTTTCATTGTTGCACTCTCTGCTGTAACTCTGATTATTTTCATTGTCTCACACCACTTTTTCCATTTGAGTTCCCATTGAGCTCAAACTTTTTATTTGCTAGGTTTACACATTATAGAGGAGAGAGACTCTACACAAGCTGAAGATGTTTGAGGATAGCCAAAAACCCATCCCAGGTGTTATAATAAAATTTATTCTTTGTATATTTGGTTTCCATTAGATGATTGAAGTTATTACTATTTCTTTTTTTCTGTTTAACTATGATTGTGGCATAGATCAGGACTTTAGCAAGTTTTGTTTCTATCAGTTGCTACAGATCTACAATTTTTATCAGCCATTTATATTGTTGATATTGTTTGTCATCCACAGTGTTAAGTGGGTTCTTTTCGTACATCTTTGAGAAGAAAACACTACAACCACAACAACAACAATAAAGGGACTACATTAACAATAACATTAAGGGAGGTGCACTAATATTAAAGGGACCTAACATGCCCCTCTCCTTCAAAAAAGTGTTGTCCTCAATGCTTGAGTATTTGTAGATGTTTCTGTATAAAATCTCATCTTCGCATGTGGAATATTCGATGGGTAAGTTCATCCACTTAATGAGATAATCTAAAATTGATCAATTTCATAGCTATTACATTCTTTTTTTTGTGACTACTTCAGGCTCCAATATGATTTTTCCTTCATCGTTAAGTTCTGGGAATATTGTTTGAACTAGGAGCTTGTCACCGATAAATTTATTTAATCATGAAACATGGAAAAGTAGGCTAACTTGGGAAGATGCAGGAGAATCCAGTTTATATGTGATAGTATGAATCTTTTGAAACACCTTGTAAGGACCACAATACTTGGATGATAATTTATTATCCTGATTAGCTTATTTGAGGGGCATTTTTTGTATGGTTGTAGCCGTAAAAATACGTAGTTTCCTACGTCAATTTTTTTTTCACTATGATGTTGATATGATTTTTGTTTCATTCGATTATGTGCCAGAGAGAGGTTATTCTTTAAGACTTGGAGAACTTGTTATTGATGCTCGATATGATGTTCCACTGCTTGAGCCATAAAATTTTCTCTTAAAGATTATGTGATGGATGATTGATGATATCCATAAAGTTCCATAAATGGTGTAATATTTTCTTTAGTAATGAAGGAAGTGTTATACAACCATTCCACCAAAGGTAACCACTTAACTGATGGTGCTTTTTTTATCAAATACAAAGAAATGAACATAGCCTTCCAAACACGTGTTCACTATCTTAGTTGGGTTTCTGGGTTGAAGATGATAAGATGGGCTATGAGCTAATTGAGTAGCAAGACAAGAAAATAATTCTGTCCAAAAATTTCGAGTGAAAATGGGATTTTTATCAAATATAATAATATTTGGGTTTCCATGTAGATTTTGAATTGTTTCCATAAATGTAGTAGCAATTGTACTCGCTTTCAAAGGATGATATAATGCATTAAAGTGTGCATACATGGTAATCTTATCAACTAATACCACTTTGACACTCATTCCTTTGTACTTGATTAAACGTATGATAAAATGCATTAATACATCCTCCCAATGCTAACTTAGAATCTATAGAGGTTGTAATAGACCCGGGGTCTCAATTGTATCAACTTTATTTTGTTGGAAAACCAAATGTTCTACCACAAACTTCTGAATATCGTATTTAAGGCCATCCAAAATAAATTCCTTCTTGAGCTTGTGATAAGTTTTTAAAAATCTTGAGTGCCCTCCTAAAGTAGAGGTGTGCAATTCCAAAATAATCTTTTTCTTGAGTTGGGAATTCTTACATAGATATAAGCGATGTTTTTACCATAATGAGTCATTTTTCCAAATAAACGCATCAAATGTACTATGATATTGCTACAAAATTTTAATGAGTGTCCAAACCTCTTCATCATTCTTCCATTCCTCCCTTGCTTCAATTATCCAGTCAAGTTGGATAATATAAATGGCATAGAGAAATTCTTACACATCCTCATCCCTCCTTGAAAGTGCATTTGCAACAACATTTTTCTTCCCTTTTTTATGGATGATTTCAAACTCATAACCCAACATCTTAGTGACCCATTTTTTCTACTATTTTGAAGATAATATGTGTTACAAAAAGTTTTTAAGAGTATCATTATATTCTTTTACGTTCAAGTGTCTTCCGATTAGGTAAGGGCATCACTGCTTCAGGGCATGTAGTATTGACAACATTTCCTTGTCATAAATCAGTTTGTGTAAATAATTCCCTTTTATTGGATGACTTTCAAAAGCAATGAGTCTTCCTTCTTACATTGAAACAAAACCAATTCCATTTTAATAGGCATCACATTCCACCATAAAGGTTTTTGTGAAGTCTAGAGTAGCTAAAAATAATCTTTCTTTAGTAATGTTGTTAGAGTTGCTGCTATTTTCCCATAATTCTTAAACAAATGCAATAACACCCTCTCAACCCAAGGAATACTTGAATATGCTTTAGGGTTGGAATTTTCCATTCCTTAATGACATTAGTTTTTTTAGTATTTACCTTAACACCCTCATGAGATACAATATGACCCAGATATTCCACCTCCTATACCCCAAAGAAACATTTGGAGGTTTTTGCATAAAATGGTGACTCCTTTAATAGTTTGCGCAACATGTCAACATGTTGAAAATGATCCTTCAAATACTTGTTGTAGATTAGTATCATCATCAAAAAATACTAACACAAATATTGTAAGGAAGTGTTTGAAAATGGAATTCATAAAAAATTGAAATGTGGAAGGTACATTAGTAAGGCCAAAAAGCATGACCAAAAATTTATGCTGACCTTCATGTGTTTTGAATTTTGTTCTCAAAATGTCTTCAATATTCATTCTAATTTGATGATATCCTAAACAAATATCTAGCTTCGTGAAGTAAAATTCTCCATGTAATTTCTCCAACAATTCATCAATGGTAGGAATGGGAAATTTATATTTAATAGTGATCTTGTTAAGCTCCCTATAATTCTGACGCATATGCCATGATCCATCCTTCTCAATGTACCAATACTAATAGAGTGGAGAAAGAACTTTGGCTAGGTTGAGTTATACCTCCCTCTAGAATTTTTGCAACCATTCATTCAATTTCACTCTTTTGGGAATAGGGATATCTGTAAGGTCTAATATTTGGAGGAACTCTTCATGGAATCATTTTAATAACATGATCATGATCAAGAATAGGTGGGAGGCCTTTAGGAGTCCTAAATACTTTGGAATGATTGTCTAATATTCTTTGGAGATCTACAAAAACAAATGATTTCAATGTTTGAAATCTAGTGAGCATAATTGTGCAATAACTCCTCATTGTTATTTATTAATAGGTTTTTCATTCATTTAGAAATGATTTTCTTCCCCGGTTTCCCTACCATTCCCCTTAATTCAATTTCCTTTACTTCCCCAAAAAATATTAAGAAGAGTTCTCGAAAATTAAAACCTATTGTCCCCAAAGAATGTAACCATTCGACTCCTAATACAACCTCAACAATAACCACTCAAATAGAAAGAATTAGTTTATTCAAGACATATTCCCCCATGGTTATATTGATATTATGTAACTTCCCTAATCAATTTATAGTTCCTCCACTGGCAACCATCAGTTGACACTCTGGTGATGGATAGAGAGAAAAAATCAATTCTTTGGTTATCTTACAATGAATAAAATTATGGGTACTACACCAATCGATCAACGCTATTACCTTTTTTTCTTGATATATCCTTATATATTTAGAGTTTGAGGAGTGGTAATTCCTACCAATGCATTACAAGATATGGTTAGATTCATTTCTTCTTTCTCTCGGGTTGGTTCGTGGTGTATATCCTTTCTATTAGATTTTTTTTGGGATTCAACTGCGTTAAGTAAGTCATTCAAACGTATGACCATTTCCATGAGAGGTAGTCGTAACTGACTAATTTCTCATGATTTTTGAATAGTTCACTTAGCACTCATTGCATCGGGTGATGCTCACAGGGGTGAAGAAGTGGGATTGAAACTAGTGAAATGTGGAGAACGAATCACATAGCATCAATCATCACTTCCGGGGCTTGCACCCGGTAACCAGGACTTCCCAGGAGGTCACCCATCCCAGAACTCCTCTGGCTCAAGCGCGCTTAACTGTGGAGTTTTTCCCACAATCAAGCCCACTTAGCTCAAGCTAAGTGGGCTTGATTGTGGGAAAAACTCCACAGTTAAGCGCGCTTGAGCCAGAGGAGTTCTGGGATGGGTGACCTCCTGGGAAGTCCTGGTTACCGGGTGCAAGCCCCGGAAGTGATGATTGATGCTATGTGATTCGTTCTCCACATTTCACTAGTTTCAATCCCACTTCTTCACCCCTGTGAGCATCACCCGATGCAATGAGTGCTAAGTGAACTATTCAAAAATCATGAGAAATTAGTCAGTTACGACTACCTCTCATGGAAATGGTCATACGTTTGAATGACTTACTTAACGCAGTTGAATCCCAAAAAAATCTAATATAATGCACTACGTAAATCCCCCATACTTATATCCTTTCTTTTGATGTTTCTTGTTCCTTTTCTTTCTCGTCTTCATAATCTATGTAAAATATTTTTTTCTCATCACACTTATGACACTTAGTTTATTTTATATCACAATTGTAACAAATCTCTTTTCCTCTTTTTTCTGATAGTTTTTTTTGGTGTCAACCTTTTAGGTTGTATGAGGCTATGAGCAGCAACACTTCCATCTTTATAGTTGTGAGTGGTAGATTTCCTTGTTTCCATAATTTTTATTTCAACCTTTTTTTCCACCTTGAATTCCTTCTCCAATGAATTAGGTTCTCAAAGGTGAACCTCATGTTGGATGTTATCCTTTAAAGTTCCCATGAAGATATCAATCCTATGCTCCTATGGAATATCATTTACCTTGATATTCAATCTTTGGAAGTCCTCAATTTTCTCCGCCATTGAACCCTTTTGTTTGATATTTATGAATTGGCTAAAGAAGGTATTCCTCTTTGTATCCTCATAATGTGCTGCCAATTCGTCTACAAAAGTTTCCCAAGTGACAAATTATTTGTGAGAAAAAATCCATCAATACCACAAAAACTGATTTTGATTTAAATATAAATATGCAATGCATACCTTTTGTGTGTGTGACACATCATGTACATCAAAGAATTGCTCCATCTGTACTATCCATGTTACTAGATCATTTCCATCAAACTTCCTCATATCTACCTTTGGAATGTGGAGGGTCTTAAACAGAACATTGGATTCTCTAAAATGATAATTCATATTCATTTTTTCCTTATCAGGATTTTCATGGATTATCTTCTCCCAATTGGGAAGCATTTATTCTAGCATCTTTACCAAAACCTTCCTTCAACCCTTCCATGTTGATATTAATAATTACTTCCATGTCTTCTTTTAAACCATCATTCGAAACTACCATGTCCATTTTTACACCATCTATCTTAACATTCACCATGGCTCCCAATTCATTTTTTGTTACTTTGTGCGAGAGAAAAATTTGTTGCACTTGGTCTTATAATTTGAATATATCATGTTGCATTTCTTCCTTTCATTCATGTGTCATAGTAGAGATTTATATTTTCTTACTAGGTGTATCCTCTTTCTTAGGCATTTTGGAATCAAACAAAGATATCTATGCTTCATTATGCCCTTTGAATCACTTAAAATGGTTTTTTCAAGAAAAAATTATGCAAATTTAAAAAGAAATACACTTTTTTGTTGGTTTTAAAATCTCAATCTTGAAACCATTGTATCTCTATAATTTTCACCACCCAAGATCTAAAATGATACCTTGTGGTATCCCTATGACTCTCCTTTCCAATTCCAAAAGTCAAACCAAGATTGGATTCTTCAAGTTAAATTTATACCAAATCTCCCATGATTACTTCATTATGGACTCGTTTAATAGAGTGAACTTGTATGGAATACCTCGTGTCACTGTTTTTGCCTTCAACCCTTAAATTGATATATGAGAGGCCACAGTCATTGCAATTGTAGTTCCTTTTTATGAAATTCAAATCATATGTAAGTAGCGAAATTTATGACAATTTTCCCTAGGTCACCTATTTAAGACATAATTGTCGAGCATGCAAAAACCCCAACTTCTTTAGACAATATCTCAGAAAATATAGTGAAAGAATATATGAAATTTTTACATGAAGTTCGTTAAGTTTTTGGATCCAAATGGTCTAAATTTTAGGAGCAAAAATTCATGGATGACCTATTTGAGGAGTGAAAACCTAGAATCCAAAGTCTGATACCAAATATTATTCAACCAGATCAAAAAACATAAGAAAATATACATCCATCAGTTGAAAATTAGCCCCTTTGAGTGGGAAATCTCTTTTGCATCGCATAAATGAAAAATTCTTGCATGATTCAAATGACAAGACCTACTTTATATATTAGTAGTCTAAGGGGTCACAATATAATCAAAACCTACATAACAATAATAATGTAAGGGCACAACAATAAAAATCATTGGATTCTATGGGGCACAAAAATAAAAATATGGGGGCTACATGGGAAAAAAATATAATGGATGTACACTACCAATAAGAATAATGGAGGTACACTAGTATTATGGGGACCTATCATAAAAGAAAGGCATTGTTGGAAAAATTTGTTTGTGAAGAAAACAATAAATCCCACTAAGTGATAACAACTTGGGGATGGTTGAGAGAATAGAGAAGAAGAAAGAATTGTGAGATCATGGAGATTTTATTGGAGTGTAACTAATTGGTTGGGAAGAACGTGCCATTTCCTATAGTATTTCCAAGGGAATTCTTTTTCCTCATCTAAGTAGTTGAATGTGTTTAAGAGAACTATTATTCTTTGTTTTAGTAGGTGAAAAATGTAAGTGTAGGAAATAGTCAAATATATGTGGAATTGCACATTGATTAATCTAGTGAAATTTATTTGATAACTATTACCAATATTTGATATTGAAAAATTATAGTAAATCTAATAAGTGATAGAATATGGAGGTAGAACTCATATTGTATGTCATCTCAACATCACCTACCTATAATATTAATTTGGAATAGGAAACATGGAATAAAAAAGTAGTAGATTGAATTTATATTATATCTGTTTATGTTAGTTGACATTGAAAACACATAGGTATTTCGTTCCTATATGTTATGAATTCTCTATAAAATTATGCATGGAACATTTTTAAAGGATTTCCATCGGAAATGCCACAATGGCAATACTATACAAGCCTACTATTCATATACTTTATTAATTATTGTTGTGTCCAAGTGAAACAATTTGGGAATCTCCAACGTATACTCCAAAATAGTAATTGTGTAAACTAAAGAGATTTTGTGGCTCTGGATGTAAACATACAAGTATATAATATTAATATTAACCCATGAAGTTAAATACATCATTACAAGTATCCAAAAAGGGGTTTAAAATCACTCATAGTGAGAAAAACGATATGGCCCACAACTAAAATTTGAGCCAATTTTTTACTTGCATTTTTTGTTATTGTGATGATGCTTTGTCATTGTAATGAAAAAAAGAGGTATCAGTAAAATTCGTTTTTGGTACAGTTGTACTATCTACATATTTTACAATCATTACAATTGTAATGATAGTAATGGACATGTGTCATCTAAGATAGAAGGTGTTTCCTAAGACTAATTCTTGTTGGAGTTTCGACAGCAATAATCGACAATTGAGGTTCCACATGACTGATGGAAGGATAGTTTCCTAGTGTCACACTACTAGCAATGCATTATGTTGGCCGCTCGAGAACCTTAGGCATTCTTTGATAAAATTTCAATACCCACCACACCTTCATTTCAATGGTTGGATATTATGGGTGATTGTAATATTAATGAGAGAGTCGGTTGGTCTACCCATGAATGTGGGCATCCTTCGATGAACTTTGATGGTTTTACATTATAGGGTGACATAAGATTGATAAGAGAGTTGGTCACTCTACCGATGAATGCATACATCATTTGATGAAGTGTGTATCAAAATATTTCATCAAAAGATAGACAAAGAAGTAGTAACTTAAAAATATATAAATAGAAAGAAAAACTGAATTATTTTTTATACAACATAACACAATAAATGTAGTTTGTTAACGAGAAATTTCTTTTTTAATTTTTATACAAAAGAAATACAATATCCCCTTTTCCCTAGCTTTTTACTTAAGGAATCTCTTGCACTTAAATGATGACTTCTAAGCCCTCTCTGTGGAGCATCATTAATATGTAAATTAGCACATGTTAGAAAGAAGAGTCTCCTTACAATCTAAGATTCCATATATACCAACAAACTGTAAATACCATAGCTAGATATATAAATTAAAATAAGTGCACTACTCTCAATTTTATGACCAAATACACAAATTTTCATAAAATTCATATTGAATGAGATGTTCTAATCCAAATATTTTCAAGTGGGAGAAGCAAGATTTAATTTGGAACTTTCATTTTTGGCAATAATTTACAATGAATTTCATCATTCACTACACTAGGCTTATTCAATTCAAGTGAAGTACATCATATACTACCCAATCATTGTCTTTTTGAGTAAAGTACATCATTCACTAAGCGTTTGCATGTGGCAGAGGAAAAAAACTATTTACATGTCTATATTCTACAACCTTCAAAGTAAAGAGACTCAAGATAGAAGACAAGGACAAAACTACAAGCCAAGTTAGAAGTGTACGAGAAGAATAATTTTCCATGATATAGTTTTCAAGGAATAAGCTCTGTTTTTGGAATTGTCTCGTATTTCTACAATATATGCTAAGTTTTTTTTCATTTAAAATTCTCCACATCTACTTGGTAATGGATTTATAATCATTCTTCCTCTTCTTTCTTGATATGTTATCCTCATTTCTATCATATATTCCTACCCCCTCAACTATCATAAAAATATGGCATATCTGTCTTTACTTTCCATTCCAAAAGACCATCCCTTCTTATCCACTTAAATACATATTAATATTCCCATTTATGAATTTCATCAACTCACTAGACAATTTAGCAATTTTTTCATTTTATTAAATGGACTTACTTACCACATGTGAATTGATCTTAGCCACATTCTTCCCTTTCCTGGACTAAAAGTAAGTTTTTCAAAACTATGAGGGAGTGGGTACCTTAAATAAATGGTTCATTTAAAATAGGACACACAAAAGTAAGAGATACAAAACATGGTGATGTACTTGCTAGATATGCAGATGTCATAAAGCTAAAGAAAGTGGATACAAGGGACATACACATAATTTAGTTATGGAATTTTTATTTTTTTTGTCCTTTACAAAGAAATATCTTTTATAAACTCAATGACTCATCACGACCACTTAACACTAAGGTTTCACAAAATTATGCTTTCTATCTAGAGAAATGGGAAATTAAAATGAATAGACCAATACATGAAAAAATAAGAACAAACAGATGAGTTATAAAAAACTAAAGAGATTTCATTAATAAAATATTGCTAGTACAAAAGTGAGTTCCATTAATCATGTTTCGCTCCATAAGAACACATCTCCAATGTCCCATAATAACTTCATATTTTGATAAGAAAGGATATATAAGAGTAACTTGAAAATAGTTGTTTTGTGTTGACAAGAGAGTCTCCTCCATTGTTAGCTATGTTGTGAAAAAATTGTCACCATCAATAGTTGGAAGTTCCAATACATCTAAAGACCTTAACATGAAATATCCATGATAATTTGTGAATCATACATTTGCATAACAATAAAGCATATTTTTCAAAGATGATACTATCATATCAATGTTCATAATCTAGTTACATGCTAATGCCTAGAAACCCAATTTATACACTGATGGAAAAAATTATGTTTTAATAAATAAACATAATACCAATATTAAACATCTTGACAAAATAATAAGAATTTCATAGCTTTCCTACATCATATGTGCATGAAAGCCTCCCATGTAGTAGATCTAGTTATATCTCTAGCTAGTTCATGGATAATATTTTCCTTGTAAAGACTCACATGAAGATATGGGTAATAATAAACCTATCCAACTATATGTTTTGCTCAATTGGCTATAAGACAGAGTAAAATATTTAGCAAATAAAAGTCATATATTTCAATAATGGGCGCAAAAAACTGTCCTTTAAAAGAGTTCTTAGGTTCTCATAAAATGAATACCTAAGGAAGCTATATTTGTATATTTATCACTAAATGCATATAGATTCACCCCAATCTGATATTTTGTAAGATATGTAGGCATATGTTTATAGAATATGTCCTCTACCATCTAAATAATGTGCTCTTTCTCTATAGCACATATTCGTGGATCATCCCCCCTTAGCTTTAGACTTACAATGTCAATAGAATGTAAACATCTCTGAAAGATGAGTAGGTTTCCTCAAGGTTGGTTTTGCTCACACTGTATAAACCATCATGTGCATGAGATTATCCTTCATAAAAGTAGTTGTGATTGATCAAGTAATCCAGATTCTAATATGGAGCATACCATTATCATGAAAGCTTATTTAAGAGTATGCCCAAAAGTATAATTGATATTGATATTTTCCATAAACATTAATAAAACACCATACAGTAGAGCCTATACCACATCTCAAGAATCAATCAAGTTCACAAGTAGGTAATATGGAAATGGCACAAATGATCATTCAAATCTACTACAACCATTGTTTGAGGTTGTGTCAATGATGGCTGGCACACACAAGAAATTCATACTAGTATCTAGAAATGCATTACTAGATTTCATATAGCCTTTGTCATAAATAAACTCTTAGATATTTGTATTAGAAGATATCAATAATTCTTAACTTTAACATTAATGACAAAAACATAATTGTAGACATCAACTAAAGGAAGCACTACTAAAAATTTCATGCTTCTCATTACCTAATGTAGAATTGTAACAGGAAAGAAAATGAAAGATCCCAGACCCTCAAATGAACCATCGAACCAAATAAGGAATCTGTGTAACATAAATCAAGAAGTCATTAAAAATTCTTGCCTCTAGGCTGTGAATATGCAAAAAATTATCAAATGTAAGAAACCACATCTATGTTCTAAGAGTTTTAGAAATCTTATCGAAAGATGATTTAATTTTCTCCACTGCAACCTAAAAATTGCAAACAAATTTAAAACATTGACACATGAAGATAAACTATAGAACATTCCAATAGGGTTCTAGTCATAGGAAAATGAATTTAATGATTGTCTTAAAAAAATCTTTGTAAATGGATTGAAATTTATTCTATAGATATCTATTTGCATCACACTAGTTTTTCTATAGTTGAATTGTTGATTATCAAAGTTAATGTCTAAACCACTTTATTCACCTTCATTAATATTGCAGCTACATATATAAATATTTAAGTGAATGGGAAACAAGCTTAAGTATAATTCATTAATGAAAAGTGAAAAATCAATAAAATATACTACAATGTATCTCATTCATCATGTATAATATTATTTATCATATTAATCCATTATGAAACCTTTTCACCAGTGGGAATTCTAAGAGTTAAAATTGGCTAAGGAAAAAAAATTGGCTAGCAAAGAGACAAACGTGAGAGAAGAAATAAAAGGGTGAGTAGGCAAAAAGGCATGCAAATCTACCACTGATTTTGATTTAGCAAAAGGAGGGAAGGAAAGTAGGTAATAGTAGAGGAGAGGGATTGTTGGACATATGTTATGTTACTTATCTGGACTTGTGGTCTGATTGTCATTGAAGTAATTTTTTTATCACCCTTCATTAGTTTTTGTAACTAGAATTGAATAGAAATGAGTAGGCATGTGGTCCAACTCCAACATTTTATGGGTTTTGGAGCAAATAATCAAAACCCCTCTCACATATATTCAACGTTGTCTCATTTGTGAAACACTAGAAAATATGAATAAAGTAATGTATTAGAGAGAAGATTTCTACTTTTGGGGGTTTATGTATTAAATATATGGTATTCCACTGTCAAACACAAATTGATTCATAGTGGTAACTTTTGCCATCATTGACATCGAATCCTTGGGTGAAACACCTTATATGCAACAATACACCCCTACAGTTCCATGAATTGTAAAAATCTACAATTAATGGCATACACATCTAAAAAATCTCGTATACTAAATGTTTTGAGCTTCAATAAGTCTATCAAAAGCACCAATATAAATATCGACAAATTCTTTTATCCTTTTTTGGGTACCTTACTTATACCTAATGACCAAGTTAAATTATTGTAGATATGACATTCAATATAAATGTTGACTTTGCCACAACTTGGGTTGAGTCTAAAAAAAACGAAATGGTTTATGGTCAAAGTGCTATAATTATTTTTTTTTAACTAAATAATGTGATTGATTACATCATGACATACATCCATGTAATAACCACACCCATTAAAATTTCTGAGTGATGGACATATCAATTCATGAACCATTCCATCCACCCTAGTGGTAGAGTATATCACTTATCTTGGTCCAATTATATACGTATACATAGGAGTAATACAATTATCGAAATTCCCTACTGTGCATTATCAATTGTAAAGAATAATATTTAGCCTTGCACGTTGTGCTAAGATTTTCTCATGACTTCAATATGAAATCAAGTCATGTTTTTCATGCACTCCCTTCTCCAATTTTTCTATTCGTCCTAGAACAAGATCATTCTTGACTTGGATAGGCTTAATGTGGCATCTATATAGAACCACTGAACTCATTCTTGGAACTAACTACATCCAAATGTTCACATTGTCAACTATGCTAGTTGTGCAAGGAGATTTGTCATTGTCTTAGGCTCAATAAGTTGGACAAGGGCACAAAATAATCTTGAAAGGAAAGCATTTACAAAGAGAATTTCGTACATGGAGTGTTTCCAATACCCATGACATCCACTCTTAAAATCCAATCTCAAGAGCATTTTATACATGACAATATTGGGCTCCTCTAATGTTAATATTGTAAAGTTACAATAGTGATATAGGCACTCAAGTGTGAAATTTTTGAGTTTTTCCACTTAATTGATCGCATATGAGGAATTTCTTAAGTTCTTTCCTTGTATAGTCACCTATGTGTTAAAATGGATATGTGAACAAAACATTCCAAATATACAGAAACCAAAATTATTAAGGATATTCTTTTTTCATGCATAGATATCACACAAATGAAGAGGGAAACACATTTTGGCCATTAGATTATAAAAGATGGAGCAAATCCACTTCAATTATTGAATATTTTTATACCCCATATAAGTATTTAAATAGATTTAAAAGATAAAATATATATCTAACATTAGGAGAAACTAAAACAAGAAATCACAAGGAAACTGAAAAAAGTAAATGAGAGAAAAAAATTTAAGGAATCTCTACAAACCATACATACATGCCAAAAATAGTTCAACTCCCAATATATATTAGAAATTTCTAAAAAAAGATAAAATATAAATAGTAAATTACCCATTCCTTTGTAAAACAAACACTACACATAATAGAAGCCATTGATTATGTTGCCTCAAGTCACCTCTCTTTAGGAAGCCTTGATTCCAGAGGTGGAAGTACATCTTGAGATCTCCTGTAGTAATTGTTCTACTAATTTAACCAACACTTAGAGAATCAGCAAAGAAAAATAAATTAACAAATGTTTTTATCACTAAATAATAATTATAAATACTTGAGTGCACGAATACCTGAATGACTTCCTCTCGGTTTTGAGAATAATTTATTGGAGTAGTCTAATCTTTGAGAAACCTCCCTTAATTTGATTGAGCAGAATTGAATTCAACGTTGACTTTGTTGTTGCTCTGTTGGATTGAGGGAGGTTTGTTCCAAGATTATGCAAATCCTAATTTATTCTCTATTGAATAGGGCCAATGACATGAAGGTTTAAGCTTTCCCCCCGCGTCCCTCACATCGCTCTAAATCTCTAAGTATCAAATATATATACTAGAAAATAGTTGAAAGAAATACATTAAGATACATGCATAGACACTAGAAAAATATAATAAAAAATCATAAAGAAACATATGTGGCTTTGTACATAAAGAAATATATAACAATCATTCATTAACATATAACTTTCATTCATTGATTCATTAATCATAGACACAAAATACTTCATATCCATAAATTTTATCATTAGAAATGTGTTTCCATAATATGGTACATGATGTTTCTACTTATATAAATAGTTGAATAATTTTATTTTATTTTTATTTTTCTTTGAATGAATTGATAAAGGAAGACACATGTTCTTCACCTTAAGTTTTTATGGCCTCTACAAGTCTTCTTGATGTCTTGGTCATGTACTCATAATATCAAGGCTACTTCAAGTGAGGTGGATCATTAGCTGCAATAAGAAATAAATGCTAAATTGAAATATTTTGTTAATACTGTTACAAGTATTTAATTAATAAAGATAGAATTAGAGCATTCTTTACGTGCTTTAGTAGTGTAGGAAAGTAGATTAGTGTTGAATGTAGCCATATTTTCCTCTTCTTGTCTATGCTCATCCTCTAAATGCTTTGGAGTTGAAACAAGAAAGGTTCTAATTGATCTACCATTTTCAATTAAATTATTTTTAATTGTAATCCTCTTTCTACAAGAAGAAAAGGTGAGCCCACCCAATGATTCAAAGAATTCATTCAAAGGAAATATGATTGAAGTGTTAAATTAATAAGAATAATACATTTGCAATGTAATTATTTTCCTGGTGCACTAGTTGACACCATTGGAATGAATTCCCTATTCTACTCTTCTAGTAGACGATCCTCATGTACGTCATGTTCTTCCATTGAAAGCACAAAATTTATAAGTACACAATCATAAATGAATAAGTGAAAAAATCAGAAGTATAAAACTTATAAGTATGAAATTATTAAGTATGTGATTAATGCACAAACATATTACGATCATGGGAATCATCTGTAGCAATATGTTGGGTCTGCACCCCACTATCATGGGGATGCACGAGAGCACCATGTTCTTATCGCTGCAATACAATATCATTGGATTGATCATTGATATGGTTGCTCCCCTACTTAAATCAAGCAACACAATTAGTTTATGGAAGATATCAAACAAGATTGTATTTTGTAAGTAATGAAAGGTTAATGTGGATTGATTTTTATTTATTGTGTCCTTAAATTAGGATATTGGTCTTTGTCCTATGCTTATATGGTTATCAACAATAGCTTGAAAGTTGAACTTGAAACCAAGTCAGAGTTCTTCATCTATTGCCCAGGTTCCAAAATCATCACCATCCATTACATAAGAGTATTAATTATTGTTATCAGCTAGCATAATTACCAAAAAGTTGGAAGGATCTAACAAATAATATTGTTAAGATGTTTGGATACTTACAACTCATGATTTTAACTCTAAATAGTTTCCCTAACCTAGTTTGTGCTACCCATGTTTCTGAAGCCTTGCCTTGTTTTATTTGGAAGTGTCAAGTAACATATGAAAAGTTTCAATTATGTTATATACCACATTTTTATTTGAAACTAAAGAAAATTAAAAGTATTGAATTCAAAATGTAATTTACCATGGCGTACTAGGTGGTGCTTTTCCTACTTTTCTCATTTTCTTCATGTCTGCATCATTAATGAAGGCCTTCAATTCCCTCTTGGGATTCATTGGTGGATGCTGAGACCTATGGTTTTTTTGCAAGTGAACCCGATACAAATCCCATGCGTATTTTAAATATGTTTCGGTTATGGAGGTGACCGCACTTTTATTGAGATATATACCCCAAGTAGAACTTCAAGATAGTCCATAAGCTCTTTCCTCTCATTGGGATTTTTGGAATTCCACCTTTCATGTATGGTAGGCACAAAAAAATAACAACAGTGTCGTTCATGCGTGTATAAAACAAGTTATTTCCTACATCCAAAAAAACATGATCATTAGTTTGAAAATAATAATTTAGATGGTTTATGTTTGAGATAGACAACATGAAACAATTAAAACATTAAAAAATACCTTAGCTTTCTTCTTCCTTTACTAGAATTCCTTCGTTATTCACCAAAATTGTGGATGGAATCATTCCTCTTATAATAAAACATGTGATCCAGGAAATGAATCCATGGTGTCATAAATAGGGTCACCTTTCTCACCACCTCCAGAGATTTGTTGTGTGTTTTCCTTGGGGGATGTGTACTCATGGGTCCCTATTAAAGGTGTGGATGGAGTTTGACTATTGGGACTATGACCTATCAAAGCTGGAGAAATGAATAGCCTTAGACATACATGCTAAGCCGTAGTGCAAAGATGTTATGGTTTCTCTGTGAAAAAATCATTATAAGAGAAAAATATTTATTGATTAAGTAATGTAAAATTTAAAAAGAAAACTTTCATAATTCAAGTTATGACATCAAAAATCACTTTAAAATATTATTATTACCTAATATCTTTGAATATATTGCTACAAATTGTAGACCCTATCATTAATAAGAGGAGTTTGATCTCTAATTTTAACCAAATGAACAAGTTATTCGTTTACATTACCATAAGCTTATTGATTGTTATTGTTATCACATTAACTCTTTTTTTAATTTTTCTTTCCAGAAAATGCTGACAATTTCAGTGTGATCATTTTAGTCATAATAAATAGGAAAATCATCGATGATGGGGCTATCAATGTTTTAAGTGTTCTGATAATTTTTTATGAAAAAATTCTCTAACAATGGGCTTATCGGTGTTTCTGATAATATTGACAGATTGATTGTCACCACCAAAAATAGATTTATAATTTGGAATTTGGAATTGGGTTGACCACGTCAGCATCAATGATGAGGTCTGCAAGCATGCCACAGGTAAGTGTGATGTTAAATCATAGATATTTTTGTCGATGTCGGTGTATGGTTTTTCTATTAATCATGGTTTAAAACAAGTTTTCCACAAATCGTTATGATTTTCCCAAACTTTAATGATTTCCATTCTCCACTGTTAAACTCATTCCATTTTGAAAATCTGTGTTTTCATTTGTAAGTTTGGTTACATTGTTGTTCATTTAGTAATGACTGGCAATATGTCATCCAATTTCTCCTAGAAAGATCTAGGATCAAATCCCTAGGTTTTAATTTCCAGCTAAAGACTATGATGGGGAAAGGCAACAAGGCTAACTGGGATAAGCCCAAAGCATTGGATCCATTGGATATTTATCTTGATATCTTATAATAGTTTCAGCAGTTCGATTGGAGTGAGTTATTCCATCGTTGCAACGACTACCACGATGTCATGGCTCATTCATTGACTCAAAATTTCAATGGGAACTGGGTGTCAATCGGTGGGCTCTCCTTCCCTATTATAGATGAGATAATATTAGAGGCCACAACCCTAATAGTAGACAAGGAATGATTTCTTAGAACCCATGTGATGGCAAGGGTTGATGTGCCCTTATTTCTAAAGGAAGAATTCAAAAAGCGTAATTGGAGAACAGATGTTCAGAGGGAATGGCTACATGGTAAATGGCATGACTTGCTTCACATTTCTCATTAGTATTTCACATACGAAGTAAGATTCAACTAGGTAAACCTCTATCATTTCCATTGTCTTCCACATCTAGCTGGTCAGGTTAGGATGATCGACTGTTTCTGTTTATTGGAATGTCTCGGGCATATGGCAGCTCATTTCAAAACCATAACTGGCCCTTCTCCCCAATTTATCTACCATAAATCCATCATTAAAATTTTGATTGAAAACCAATTGACAAAGGAAGGAAGAACTTGGAGCCACTTCCTGTATTTGTGATGTTTTCAACCTAAACCCCCTAAAAATCGAAGAGGAAGGCCAAAAACTATTAAAAAGGGGAAAAAGACTCAAGAAACATCCCTTATTGAGCAAAATCCTAGCTAGAAACACTCAAAGGTCCCTTCTATATCCTATGGCCCTAAAATTCCCAAAGTCTACCAAAGAAAGAGTGACAAGCTAGACCCTACATCTCCTGTAAACTTATCTTGTGTTATGAGTTCTCCCTAGGTCATGAGTTCACCTGTTGAAGCCTCCCCTGCAAACAAAACTATACCAGAGATTATGAAAGGCAAAGAGGTCGAAGTTGAGACCCAAGCTAAGGAAACATTGTTTGAAACTTTTAAAGGAAGAAAAATACCCCATATAAGGCCAACAAACAAATTAAGGTTTAAAATAAAACTAAGAAACAACCCATATTTGGCCAAGGAGGTAATTGATGTAGATAATCTTCCATCGAAGCACCTAATCATCAATAGAAAGAAGATTGCAGGCTCTAAGAAGAGAAGAGACAAAGAAAATATAAGAAAAGGTCCTATGGTGACAAGAAAATCAAATAAACAGAGGTTGGAGAAGGTGGATGTTCTTCTGAAAGAAGCTAACACCCTCACCTGGAGGCTTGAGGTCATTTTGAAATTTTTGGTTATGAACTTAAGAAACAACATTTTTGCCTTTATTTTTTATAGTATGATTAACAACTTTTTTATCTACAACAGAGCGGGGAAGAGATGACATTCCCACTTTCAATGATTTTGAAAGAAGCAAGGAGTGTTGACATCTCTATTGTTAATGATTTTGAGAGGGAGTGCCGCCATCTCCATTGTGAGCAAAATTTTGACAAGTAAAAATGCTAACATTCCCACTATTAGTAAATTCTAAAAATAGTCAGAAAGGAAATGCTAACAGTTAGTTTGTTGATGAAATCTCCAATTCAGAAAAGCAAAGAAGCTGAAAGTGGTAGAATTGCCGAATTTCAACAGGAAGCCCGTGGGAAAAGAATGATAACATAAAAGAAATTTTGGTCAAAGGTTGAATCTGTTTGCAGAGGGACCTGTTTGCGAGAAAGTATTCAGTTTTATCAGTCAGGGACCTATTTCTATTTTCAAGGAATATATTCTAAAGATACTTTTCTTTACCTATAAGTTACCATATATTCCAGCAAATATTTTATTTTAGAAAAAACTTAATGTAATTAAAGATATTTTCCATATGCATGAACTTAGAATATTTTGATATTTTTGGATTATTGTACTTAAGTTTGAAACTATAAATCATATGATTAATTGATGTAATTTCTATAAAGAAAATTTCTAAAGAAAGTAAAAGGGTTTGTTTTCATTGTAAAAACATTAGTATTTTGCTATATTGGAGTAGATACTAAATATATTACAGTTTTGATGAGCATTTGCAAAACAAATAGGTGATGTAGTTCCATGTTTGTTATTTTTTTTTTATGAAAAATATTCTTCATGTCTAGAAAAGTTAGTATCTAAGATTGGGATTCATTCATGCTCGTTTCTTTTATTTCCCAATCATTAGTACTTGTTTCTTCTATCAACTATAACTATGTTTTCTTTTCAATTCTCTTCTTCCAAATTTCTCAAATTGTCAAAGGAGTTATTGCCACCCTTCTTTTTTGGTCCTGCTCATTATATTTGTAGCATCATTTGGTAAAAATTCACTCCATGCCCAATGGTGTGTTTTATATACAACCCTACCAAATTTCATCCTACAAACTAAATCTGGCAAAAGAGCTTAAAGTATAAAGCCTACTACTACAGTGACCTAGGGTAGATGTGTTTTAGGGAGAGATCCCTCTCCAGGTTGAACGACCAAATTTCAACCTGAAAGAGGTTGGAGGTTACCTTAGAGGTTTTCCTACAATTAGGTTTCCTCTAAGAGATAAATTTTTGTCATCGTTGTCGAGGAACGAAAGGAATATTTTTCCCCAAATGATTTGATTGTTGAAGATCATATCTCTGAGGGGAAACAAATATTTGTATATGAGTTTGGTTGCAAGATGTTTGCTTTGGCAACTCCACATTATAATCTAAAGTGTTCTTATTGATATATTTCTGGCTCATATAGGCACTTATACTTGGAGGAACCCTGATCCAAATCCATCCCAGATTTTGTCAAGCCCAAAAACGTTATTAAGGAAAAAAATCTCCTAAGGGATCATGTATGGTCAATTTAGAAAGTTATTTCACTCTACTTGCAAATATTCAAGATTTTGAAGACTTTGTGTTAGATATTAAATTTGAAAGTAATTTACTCATATCTATGTCGAAAAGTATTCTATTACATATTTTTCTTCATCCAACAGATCTTAAGACCTTTACCCATGGGCCTTTTATCCCATAAGTAGACCTATTACCACAATATTTTGAGATTTGGTTTCATTTCTAGAAATTAGAACATACAGTCGAAGAACTTCGAAAAGTTGCTACTAGATCTCAAACTTTTCCTTATTTCATCCCATATTTATTTACCTGGACTACCCATCTACCCTATGCAGGATTCGAAAAGCATATTCCATCAACTACTATCACAACAGTCTTAGTTCCTCTGACATTCATTGTCATAACTCATATTGTTAGTGTAGTTTCACATCCCATCCCTATGGCTTCCTAATATGCACCTTAGGATCTTGGAGGTCAGATATATGATCTCCCTTTAAATTATTGATAATGTATGATTTATTTAGATGGTACTAGGTATTATACATCTCAGCATCATGTAGACAAGCTTAATGACTTTATAGATGTATAGGATGTTGACCACGAGGATGCTAAATTGAGACCTTTTACACAAAGTCTATCAAGAGAGGTAAAGAAATGTTTCAGATCTTTACCTGTTGCAAGTATCAATACTTTCCAGTAGTTCAAACATTTTTTTTTCACTAGATGGGAAGTGAATAAAAATCCCCTGCAAATCTTGGCTGAATACGATGCTCTTAAAAGGAATCCATGGGAATCTGTCAAAGAATTCACAACTATATTTAATAATGTCTATAATTTGATTCTAGCTAAGATCAAACCTCCACACAGATTATCTTTGGTACACTATCCTGATGGATTTGATGCCGAGTTGGCTTATTGTCTTTGTGAGAGAAATCATGCTACTTTAGAGGTAATGCAGAGTAATGAAATTGGGGTAGAAGTCAATTTGTTGGCGAAGAAGGAAAAAATGAAGACCAAAAGGAGAGTGGTTCCAAAGAAGAATCATCTTCATCTCCTGACATAAAGTTTGATGTGATGCTAGAAGTTGGTGGATAAATTAACTCCTCCCCAAACTGAAAATGAACCTC
Organism: Pinus tabuliformis; assembly: GCA_031772625.1. NCBI lineage: Eukaryota > Viridiplantae > Streptophyta > Pinopsida > Pinales > Pinaceae > Pinus > Pinus tabuliformis. The sequence goes on along the minus strand of CM062809.1, from coordinate 534,396,064 downwards.
AAGTGAAGAATCCAAATTTGAGAGGACCCCAAGTTTCTCAAAATCGTCCTAGAGAGAAGAAAGGTGTTGAAGAACAAGAAACTATTATTCGGCCTCATTTTACAGAATATTTCATTGATGATGATTCCATTGATGAAGAAGATCATCAGAATGGGTTTTTTAATGATAAATATACACAAGTATTTGCCACCAAATAATAACATGACCTTTCTCTTGGATTCTCCAGCGAAAAGGACAACATTAACATTTCTGACTTAATAGTTTATCAACTAGGCTATAATAATGAAGTAGCATATTTTCAAAGGAACTACAATCTCAGGAGATGGAATGTTCCTATCAAGATTCCACCACAAAAGACAACAACTAAAAAAGAAGTTGAACCTAGGAAAGAGATATTGAAAAAAAAAGAGGAGCCTAAGAAGCACAATCCAAGAAAAGTAGAAGAAGAAGAAAAGGATATCAAGGATTTAGAAAAAGAACAATCAACATTTAATCTAGAATCTGAAATTAGTAAGTTGAAAGTATCAATTCCTTTTCTAAACTTTTAAGAAATGAGCAATACAGGAAAATAATTTGTACTATGGTTAAAGGTTCAGGAATAGATCAAGTCAATGTAAATTCAAAAAATTATTTAAACTTAGATGATGATGCTCCTGACTTTGTTTTTAGTCCACATGTGACCAGTATAAACGATGATGATCCCCCTTTTAATGTAACTCTTAATATACATGATATGATCCTTAACAACGCCATGTTAGACTCTAGAGCTTAACATAACCTCATGCCTAAGTCAATCATGGACTATCTAGGACTCCAAATTACAAAAACCCTATAAAGGTTTGTTCTCTTTTGATTCTAGAAAAGTAAAATATCTAGGGCTGATAAAGGATTTAGTTGTCACCTTAGCTCAGCTTCCTACTAAGAGTGTAATGATGGATATAGTGGTAGCAGACATTCCAGCTAGATTTGGCATGTTGTTATCTTGATCTTGGGAAGCAATATTGGGAGGAACTTTGTAGATGGACATGTCTTATGCTTCAATCCTATTTTTTGGGGAAATGAAAAGATTATACCGAGAGGTCCGAATGGCCTATATGTTGAGTAGTAGAATCCAACCAGATAATCATCCTATCTATGCACTAGATATATAATTTGGATCACAAATTTTCTTCAATAATTGTTGCTTTTAGGAAGAAATATCAGCAAAATATGAGATTAATGTTTAGCAACAGTAGGTTCATAAATTTTTAGATGAAGTCTGGAAATTGTACTTTGATGACTCAAGTTGTGGGAACAGTTCTAGAGCAGGAATATGGATTATTTCCTATGATTGTACAAGCCAATTACATTCATTTAAATTTTTTTTTTACTATACAAATAATGTGGAATAATATGAAGATCTCATTATTGGGCTAAATCTGGTAAGAGAGAAAAGGGTGAAGAAAATCTAGATTTTAGAGATTCAGAGTTTATTGTGAACCAAGTAAAAGGTACCTATCAAGCCAAGCATCTAAGAATGAGATCCTACATAAATGAGGTATGTGATTTATTGTCTAACCTCTTTTTCAGAACATGAAATCTCGCTGGTATCAAGAGACGAGAATGGAATTGCAGACTCCTTAGCAACAACTACTAGTGCATTCAAGATTCCAATTTATCTTGATGAAAAGTATGAGATCAATGTTAGACATAGGCATTATATTCTAGATAATACTAGGCACTAGAACGTGTTTGAAGACGATCAACAAATTAAATATTTCTTGAAAGAACAAATGAATTTCTCAGTACTCCAATTGACAATCATGAAGATGAAACTACGGATAAAAATTTTGAATCAACAGTCTTTTTGAACACTCTTGTTGGACAAGAAATTATTCAATTAAGTAACAACCTAATCCTGAGAGTCTTGGCTCCTTTAGCAAGGTTGTTTGATTCCAATGATGTGGCAGTTAAGAAAAGAATCGTGCCAAGTGGAGGTGAGATGGAAGATTACAATTTGGGAACTAAGAATGACCCAAAGATAGTCAAAGTTTCTAATACTTTGAAAAAGGAGCAAAAACCAAAATATGCAAAATTGTTGAAAGAGTTTGTTGATATATTTTCTTGGAGATATGAAGATTTGAAGATTTATGATCAGACCATCATCCAACACACTATACCACTTAAGGAAAATGAGAAACCTTTTAAACAAAAGTTAAGAAGGATCAATCCGAAGCTACTGCCACTGATTGAGAAGGAAGTAAAAATATTGTTAGCTGCAAAAATCATCATTCCACTCATATTTTCAAATTGGATAGTAAGCTTGGTGCAAGTGAGAAAGAAGAGTGGGAAAAAATTGTCTATGTGTAGATTTCAAAAATATGAATAAAGTCTCATTGAAGGATAATTATCCTTTACCAAAAATGGATCACATTTTGCAGAAGGTGGTTGGCGCGGAAAGGATTTCTATGCTGGATGGGTTTTCAGGATATAATTAAATCCTGGTTGACCCAAAATATTAGGAAAAGACTGCTTTCACCATGCCATGGGGTACATTCATGTATTCCAAGATGTCATTTGGACTCATGAATGTCGGAGCTACTTTCCAACGCAATGGATATAACCTTTGTTGACGAAAGAGATAAGTTCGTGGTAATTTATCTAGATGACATCATTGTTTTCTCAAAATCTGAATCTGCCCATTTGAAACATTTGAGGATAGTTTTTAACAAGTGTAGGAAATTCAGAGTTTCTCTAAATATGAACAATTCCCATTTCACCATGAAGGAAGGCAAGCCATTGGTACACAATATCAAAGGAGGGCATCCATATTGACCCCAATAGAATGACAACAATCCAAAAGGTTGAGCAGCCAAGAAATAGGAACGAGGTGCAATATTTCTTAGGTAAAGTAATTTTTCTTCAGCGTTTTATTCCAAATTTTGCATAAAATTTAAAAGTAATGTCAAATATGCTTAAGAAAGGGAGCGGGATTAAGTGGACTGAACAAGAAAAAGAGTCTTTTAATGATATCAAAAGATATTTAGGCCAAGCACCTCTACTCATTAGTCCATATTTTTCTAAGGATTTTATATTTTTTTCATTTGCCTCTGAGCACACCATTTCTGGTGTTTTACTTCAGAAAACTCTGGCAAGTCGGGAAAAACAAATATCCTTTTCTAGCATGGTATTAAGAGATCATGAACTGAAATACAATATACTGGACAAACAAGCATATGCATTGATCAAGTCACTTAAAGATTTTAGGGTTTTTATTCTACATTCTCATGTGATTGCCTATGTGCCAGATGTTGCAATTAAAAGTATTTTAGTACAACCAGACAATGATGGAAGAAGAGGGACATGGATTGCTAAGATGTTAGAATTTGACTTAGAAATTAAGCCTACCAAACTAATCAAAGGACAGGGTTTGGCTAGACTTATGACTGAAACAAATCTTGACACTTTTGGTGTGATTTGAATTTGGAATTATCAAATTTTCCAGATAAAGAATCAATGGTTAAAGCACAAGATTGTTTCAAAGAATGTGTGTGGTATGCTGATATTATTTACATTCTACAAAATCTACAAGCACCATCAGGGATGGATAAGACTCGAGCTAGATTTTTGAAATTGAAATCTGTCAAATATTGTCTTTTAGATGGTTATTTGTATTGGAAAGATCCTCACGTTAGGGGAATTTTGAGGTGTAAAATGGACCTCCTAAGGAAATTATAAAATAATAGTGGAAAGAATAAAATATGATTAGATTACATCATCAAATTTCAGAGGGAGAAAAGAAAAAACTACCTTTTCAACTTGTATTTTCAACCAATCTCCCTATGGGTTTACTCAAATTTGATGTGGGAACACTCGTTGGATGAAAAATTAGATTCCTCATCCAAGGAGTACCCATATTAAATAGTTTTGATCGACCCTGATACATAAAAACTCAAAAATACATGAAAAACGTTATTGCAATCACGTTTTTTCATGTATTTCTCATTTTTCCTGTAGTAGGGGGTCCATTGAAAGTATGCAACATGCGTAATCATTGGATGAGGAATTAAATTTTGCATGCAACGAGTACTCCAGCTCAAAATTAGAGTAAAACTTAGGGAGATAAGTTAAAAATACAAGTTGAAAAGTAGTTTTATTATTTTATTATTTTTTAATCTTTTTACTTTTTTAGCCCAAAATGGTGAATTATCCCCCATGGTTGACATCATCATATTAAATCCTATTGCTTCTTATAAATTTTATTTTCATTGTACATTTTTCTTAGGAGGCCCATTTTAGACCTCAAAAGTTCTCTAATGGGGTAGCTTATAAAACTTCTTGCTAGAAGATGAATCTAAAATAGTAATTAAATATTTCCATGAAGGAGCCCGTAGAGGGCAACATTACTTGAAGGCTACCGCAGATAAAATTTTGAGAGATGGATTCTATTGGCTTGTTAAACACACATGGGTAGCAAGAACAATATGAAAGATAAATCATGAGAGTACATTTTTTATTAACAAGAGATATACATTTATAGTACAATATGTGACCGTTGGGTTTCACATCCCAAGGTCTCTTGGACTCCTTTTTTCCATTCGGCTTCCACACTAACCCATTGAGGATTAGGTGTCCAACATTCCCCCCCTTAATCTGAAGGGTTATGTATGAGTCCAAGAAGAGAGCTGTAATACAAAATGTGCAAAAAATGCATGGCAGCACTAGGCTGAATGTGCTCTATGAAATGTTGGTATAAAGGGCAGTGGTTTAAGGATGACCACCAACACTGGAACGCTTAGTGCAGTTCCCGGAACTCTTCCAAAACTGGCAAGAAACTAAAGTCTTCTGCTAGAGGAAGTGCTCCTATTGTTTTAAAGAGGGAAACCTTCAACCATGAAAGGGAGGTCTCACCCCGCATAAAAGGGAGAACTTCAACCTAAAAAGGGAAGTCTCAACCTGTGATGGTTTAAGGATGACCAACAACTCTGGAATGCTTAATGCAATTCCTGGAACTCTTCCAAAACTGGCAAGAAGCTGGAGTCTTATGCTAGAGGAAGTGTTCTCAATTTTGTTCCTGGAATTCTTCCGAAACTGGTAAGAAGCTGAAGTCTTCTGCTAGAGGAAGTGTCCCAGATTTCCAACTGAAGGCATGTTCACGGACATCTTTGTCTCTGGCTAAAACTCTGAAACTGGTGTAGCAAGTTGTGGCTCAGACTCGCTTGATGTGACTTTGAAGCTTGTAGATGACCATCATTTCCCCCCTATGAGATACAAGGTGAGATGATGGAGAAAACTCAACTGCAAGACTGTTCAATACTTTGGAACAAGTTCTAACATGTGTTTGGAATATCTTCTTGGCTGTTGATGCCCATTGCCAAGAAGCGATCCATCCAAGATGAATCTTTATTCTTGTAGGACGTTTGTTCCTTAAGCATCTGTGTGAAGAATGACTGGTTTTATGACAGTGCTTACATGGATGAAGATCAAAACAATGATCTTTCAAATGGCCAACTCGGTCACAGTGTTGGCATTTCACAATCTGTTGTTGTTGTTGTTGCGGTGGAAGAGGAGTAGAATCTAGAATAGCTAGAGGTGAACTGTCATGAGGAGCAGGTTAACTGTCATGAATAAATCCAGCACTCTGAAACTGAATGGGCTTTGAGTAGTCTGGAATATGAAAGGACAAGTCCTTGTCATATCCAAGACCAGTTCTATGCTTGTTGTGGACAAGCTGTTCCCAAGGTCTGATGATGGGCCTGGGAAGTGCAGACTGAGTTTCTACATCTACATGTACAACTGCTGCTTTATTTGAATGAACGGTAACATTATTGACTTGCTGTTGATGCGTTGCAGTCTCAATGTTCTAAACAGAAACATGTCCAGAATGATGATTCCTCTGTTTTAATTCTTCTTGTTGTAGCTGAGATTCAAGCTGCAAAAAATCAATCTTTTCCTGTGCATTTTGTAGACATGTCTGAATTTCTGAGAGAGATCCTATGCTAATTTGTAATGTGTCATCAACAGTAGATTGTATAAGAGTTTTCATGAACTCTAATACTTCACTGATTCTGGCCATTTTTCTTTAATGTTAGATTTACACCTTAAAAACTGATCACAATTATTACTTAACGCAGAAAAGTAAGATCCACTCACAGTACACAGCAATATCTTGTATAAATGTGCAGCAAATGAATCAGGAAATCAATGCATATATATGTAGACAGAAACTATAATGGGTTTTAAATACAATGCCACAATTGGGGCAACAACAACTGCAAACTTGCTTGGATCCTTCAAGTACTCCTTCAGAAATGATGGCTATCAAAACTTCAATAATTATAACACCATGTCATGGGTATTGGAATGAATCTCTAGCATGCTGAAACAACAGTGATAGACCTCCTTACATGTCCAAATACTTAGAAAACTGTATAGTGCTGGTCATATATACCATAGCATTTTACCATGACCTTTCAAGAGCCTTCCAACTATGCACAGTTTCAGGAAAACCTCCAGGATATTAGAGAATACTCGCCCCTGCTTTAGATGTATATGCAACCAATTATTAAGGAGATTTGACTCTTTGACAGTGATAAAATTTTCCCACAAAGGACAACTCGAACACAAACTGATAGAACTTGATTTGAAGATGCTTTTAAAACATTTGATTTTAATAATATATCGGCCTGCAACGTATATTATTTTTCATATAATACCAAGAAGTCTTCTAACAATGAAATACATACTCCAGGCTCATAAACAGAAAGCAAGACTCGAAGTAGAAAGATGGCATGCTCCATCAGCTACAGGTAAGCATGCCCATTTGCCAACCTACATGACATATAATAGTCTTGGTGTCCATTACAGCATGAAGACAACTGAAATGTATTAAAGCTTTTCTGAGGGATCTGGCGATGGACCAAATGATTTTACAACTTTTACTTTGAATGATAAGAATAGGTGCAGTCAATTTGGGTGTAACAATCAAAACAAAGACCGTAAACGCACAAGGATTTTCATGAGAACAGCCATCTTGGCCACTGATAAAGCCAGAACTCCACTTACTGATTAATACTGTGTCACTTCCACAAATTCTCTCAGTTTTGGCATTCTCGTTGATACCAAAAGGCCTGGAAATGACTCCCTGTCGGATGCTGCAAAACTGAATGTTCTTTGCAAGATAGAGCCACCACCACCTCGTGAAACGATCACAGACTTAGACCGGCTCAATCACACGAGCTCTGAATCGTTCATTCACGCCTCTGATACCAAATGGGGAGCGTTAAAGTGCTGGACAGTGTTTAAAATATGGGACAACGTTAAAATGGAAATGCAGAGACCCTTCTGCTTTCAACTGATATACCGCAGGCAGAACCATATACTGCAGGCAGAACCATACACTGCATTCAACGCATTCAAATGGAAACGCATTCAAATATACCGCATTCAATGGTGAATGCAAGCGTTAAGCATAAGATAGTTTTACCATTATACCACTTTTGTACCAAATGGGCAGCGTAACAGTAGGAAATACCAAGTGTTCATCAAACAGTTGTTTTCTACATCTCAGCTGAAACACAAGTCGACTTTTGAAAACTCCCCTCTACACATCTACATTAAAAAATTACTGTTTCATCAATTTAGGACAGACAGAATCCTGACAAATTCTGCATCTAGATCAACCTCAGTTAGTTCAATGCATATACCAAGTCAGTTTCAATGCATACCATGTCAGTTTCAACGCAAAGACAAACTCTAATATAATGCACAACGTTAATATTATTCAACACCAACAAAGCGTTGTATAGTTCAACACCATTCAAATGTCGATACCACTTCCATACCACATTCAACAGTTACCATGGTAGGAAACGCAGCGTTAATACCATTCTATACATACCGCATTCAACATATTCAAACGTTGTGTTAAAATGTTGATACCACACAACAATTCAAACACATTCAAGATGACATTTGAACAACGCATATACCATTCTAACACACAGCGCACAGCATTTCAACAGCCATTCAATAACGCATTCAATACCACAGCGTTAATATTCAAAATGCATTCAACACATGATTCCAAGTGTTAATATGATTCAATACCGCATACCAGGAGCTGGACCTTCATTGATGGTGACGTATCTCTACTTTACTTTGATTCCATGTCAGCGTCAGCGCTAAAACAAGAAATGACAGTGCTATAAAAATTGACAGTGTGGACAGATGTGCAGCGCTGGCAGAGGTAGGTTATTTCAGGACAGAGGGGAATAAGGCAGAGGCAGAGGCTAGGACAGAGCACATGCAGTGTTAGGAGCAGCTAATTATATAGAGAGCAGACACCAGAAGCAGTATAATCAGGTTGCAGCTAAAATTGAGCTGAAGAAATATTCATGAGAAAATATTCATGAATTTCATGGCAGAAATAAACTGCATAGAAAGGCCATAAAACAAATGGCTCAAATTAATTATGCAGAGCAGGAATAAACCTGGCTCTGATACCATGTTAAACACACATGGGTAGCAAGAACAATATGAAAGATAAATCATGAGAGTACAATTTTTATTAACAAGAGATATACATTTATAGTACAATATGTGACCGTTGGGTTTCACATCCCAAGGTCTCTTGGACTCCTTTTGTCCATTCGGCTTCCACACTAACCCATTGAGGATTAGGTGTCCAACATTAACCTTTTTTTTTTTTATATTAGAAAAGAAGTGGTAGCCTATTATAAATGTTAGTTGTTTGAAGGTAAGTCAAAACTAATGTCTCTACGTTTGAAACATGTTTCTGTACAGGCACCATTTCAGCAATGGGGCCTTGACTTCATAGGCAAAATTCATCTGACATATTCAGTGAAACACAGATGGATTTTAATGGGAACATATTACTTTACCAAATGGATTGAAGCACTCCCAAGCAGGAAAGCCACTGATCTCATGGTTATTCAATTTCTAGAAAATATTCTTTCTAGGTTTGGTTGTCCGAAGAGAATTATTACTAATAATGCACAGTGTTTCAAATCTAAGAGGCTAGTAAAATTTTGTGATGATTACCATATCAAACTTAGTCATTCTACAACCTATTACCCTCAAGGTAATGGACTGGCCGAATCCTCAAATAAAATCCTTATCAGAATTATTAAAAAATTGTTAGAAGATAATAAGAAGGCTTGGCATACAAAACTCAAGTTTGCCTTATGGGTAGACATGATTAGTACTAAAAGGTCAATTGATACTACTCCTTTCAATTAGTGTATGGTGTTGATGCTACATTTCCTATTTCAATTGGCATCCCTGTTATGAGATATTTACAGGAATTAAGAGAAGAGCCAAATCATCTGCAGAGGAGGATAAATCAGTTAATTGAGGTACAAGAAAATAGAGAGAGAGTGTATGAAAAATCTTGGGAAGTTCAAGATCAGATCAAGAAATTTTTTGGCAATAAGACTAAGGAGAATGACTTTAAATGCTAAGACTTAGTTTTAAAACGGGATGCTCGTATTCAGGAAAAGGGCAAGCATGGGAAGTTTGACAACATTTGGAAAGGACCATACAGAATAACAACTTTATTGGGTAAGAACAATTTCATTCTAAAAGATCTACAAGGATTAGTGCTATCAGGAGTCAAGTCAATGGACGATTCCCGAAACATTACATTTCCTAAAGACAGAGGATAATTTTAAGAGTTCATCATACATGTCATATATCTTCATTTGAAAAAACATGCAAGTGTGGATGAACATTTTGAGGAACTTGAAGCTCAAAGAGAAGCCCTTAAGTTTATGATAATGTTTATCAAAAGAATAAGTTGTTTTACAATTGGTTATGTTTCTTTTTAATATAGAGTGTGTAAAAATAACATTTTTTAAGAGATGATTTTTTATTTATTTTTAGTTAGCAAAGTTTTTGTTTTGAACAAGTCTTTTTTAATAAATAGGCTACTAGTCTATGGGGTTCTTGTTGCATCATTGAGTGACAACATGCTTGTGGAGTGAGCTGTTATCACATTAAATCTATTTAAATATATATATATATATATATATATATATATATATCTATATATATATATATATATATATATATATATATATATATATATAAGAAATTGTTGACAGTTTCAGTGACAAAATTTTAGTTTTAATAAATAGGGAAATCATTGATAGCAAGGCTATCAGCGCTTTAAGTGTTCTAATAATTTTTTCTAAAGAAATTTGTTGAAAACAAGCTTATCAACATTTCTGGTAAAATTGACAAGCCGATTGTCAGCGCTAAGAACAAATTTATAATTTGGAATTTGGAATTACGCTGACCACTTCAACATCAATGATGAGGTCTGTAATCATGCTGTGGGTAAGTGTGAAATTAAATCATAGTTTTTTCCATGGCCATCTATGTATGCTTTGTTTATTAATCATGGTTTAAAATGTGCTTTCAGAAAATCCTTATGATTTTCTGAAATTGTAATGGTTTCCCTTCTGCATCACTAAACTCATTTCATTTTTCAAATTCATGTTTTCATTTGTAAGTTTGGCTAAAATGTTGACAGTTTCAGTGACAAAATTTTAGTTTTAATAAATAGGGAAATCATTGATAGCAAGGCTATTAGCGCTTTAAGTGTTCTGATAATGTTTTCTGAAGAAATTTGCTAAAAACAAGCTTATCAACATTTCTGGTAAAATTGACAGGCCAATTGTCAGCACTAAGAACAAATTTAAAATTTGGAATTTGGAGTTACGTTGACCACTTCAATGTCAATGATGAGGTTTGCAATCATGTTGTGGGTAAGTGTGAAATTAAATCATAGTTTTTTTCATGGCCATCTGTGTATGCTTTGTTTATTAATCATGGTTTAAAATGTGATTTCCCAAAATCCTTATGATTTTCTGAAATTGTAATGGTTTCCCTTCTGCATCGTTAAACTCATTTCATTTTTCAAACTCATGTTTTCATTTGTAATTTTCGCTACTTTGTTATTTATTTTCTAATGACTGGAAACATATCATTTGGTTTCTCCCGCAAAGATCAAGGACTAAATCCCAGGATTTCAATTTCTAGTAAAAGACTGTGATGGGGAAAGGTGGCAAGGCTAATTGGGATGAGCCCAAAGATCCAAATCTATTGGAGATTTATCTTGATATCCTGTAGCAGTTTTAGTAGGCCGATTGGAGTGAATGTTTCCACCATTGCACCTGTTATGCCCCTATACCAATAGGTGTCATATATCATGATTGACTTGATGAGCTATGTAATATGTTCATACCTTTACTTGTTGCAAAGGTTTTCCATATTTGTAAAAAATCAAAAAATTTAAAAAATGTAAAGTAGGGTATACCCTAAAAGAAAAATCAAAGGGTGAAAAGAATAAAAGATGGTCAGAAAATAAAAGAAAATGAACCCCACCAAAAAGAAAAGACCAGGAAAGTGTGCAAGCCTAAATGCCACTACTTTTTCACTTTTGTATAATAAAGAATTGTGTGTAGTTTGTCACCTATGCCACAATTCATGAGTAGTCAAACAGTTTAAACTTGGTTAGTTCATATTTCAATTTCATATTGTAGAAATAGAGAATAAAGATCTAACCAAACAATTTAATCTTGGCAGATAAGTAGATAGGTAGAGTGAAAAAAGGAGCTCAACAGTTTAATCTGAGCCCTTGGATGTAATAAGTGTAATCATAGATAGGCATTACCATGTAAAAGAAAATAAAGTTTGATAAGGGTTTGCCAATCTAAGTGCACCCTAATAAAAAAGTAAAAATGCTAGGTTAAGTAGATAGGGTAAGTAGATGATGGTTGCAAAAATAATATACGGTGAATGATATGTCTAAATGTGTAAATCTTTTTATTTTCATTACAAAGGCAAAGGCATACATCACATGGAAGGCACATAAAGCAAGCAAAGTCAAAATAATTAACTTCCCTACTCATTTCCACTAAATTTTCACTAATTTCCCCTAAGTGCCAAGGTATCTATCAAATTAGAGGGGCTCAGAGCATTTCTCTTACTTCTAGATGGATCGAACCCTCGGCCCAATGATTTATAATGCCTAAGTACTTAAGCCTATTCATCAAAGATCACACCCCTTCATAAATCATTCATTCCCTTAATAATGTTTTCCTAAGTAAAATTCTATTTTACTTAGGGAAATTAAAATATTTTCCATAAAACCCTTATTTTTCGCTTAGCCTAAGTTATAATATACACATGAAAATGTTTTAGACTTAGCGCTTTTTCCATTCAATGTCATATTAACTACTAATTTATGTTATTAAGTAATTCCCCTATAAAAATTTACCCGCTCCCGTATTATTTTAACTATGTAAAAACCCCAAATACTTATATATCCCGCCCCTCGATTAAATATAACCATAATACATCATTAATGGGGATTAATTAGTTAATCTGTAACTAATTAAGAACCCTGACCCCCGCCATATTAAATAAGGATTAATTAACCCCCACGGTTAATTAATAACTTTCCCGACCAATCTCGTTGCTCCCGATATGATTAAAAAATCTTTAATTGCATTGGGCCTACCCTCATTAAACTCCCGTCACCTCGCCTCCCCGATAGCCGTCCAATCAAGCCCCCCACATCCAACGATTGTCGTGCATCTCACAAGGCCCTCCACGACAGAACGTTAGCACGCGATTGTGAAGCAGTTTTGTGAATAGTGCCCTCGCCACGCGTCGCTCATCGTATGGAATCGCTCGGTCGAGCCCAAATACCACCTCCCCTCCATGAGCGGTGCAATAAAAACCACTTACCACCTTCCACTAAATGACAAAACATCAGATCATTTGCCCGCTGACGCCACCTGTCCAAATCTTGAAACCCACCAGATTTTGACTTTATATAAAAAACAAGAGAAACCAGTTCATCGTCCTATTCTGAAAACGCATATATCCATGCAAATTGAACTTCGAGGTCAACCAGTTCATGCATTTAACCATCAATCGCCCTCAAAATTGCATTCAACGCTGCTCAGAGTCTGCCATTACACTCAGTGAACCTACATTCCATCGCCCTCACTAGAAATAGGTATTTACCTGCTTTCGGTAAAAGAAACCCTGTGAATATCTGCTTTCCTCTATAATTAAAGCTAGAAAACCCAAATTTAATCATAATGAGATGCTGCAATTTCATCCTAGTCAATCCCTCACTCCCATTTCCCCTGGAGATTTGCTTGAGAAATCAACTAAATTATCCTAATCTGAACTCAGTCACCTTTGTCAAACTTTTGTGGATAAGAACCATCAACCCAAAGATCCCCCTCCTTATATGTCAGCTTTCTTCATAGACACAGGCAAAATTATAGCTGATATGATAGCTGCAGTCATCGGATTCAACACTAGTGAGTATGTGGATGAATTAACCCTAGTGTTGATGTCTATCTTTACCCCTGGTGAGCCCCCTACTATCAAATACAATTATGCTACATTTATTGCTGAGAAAATTCATGACCAGTTCATGAGACTGGAGAATGAAAAGGTTTTTAAGTATTCCACATTCATATATCACCTCATCCTCTACTATCAGTCTAACAAGTTCCCATTTTCTGTCAAGAAACTTGATACAAAGCGTAATACAAGGTCAATCAATTTTTGGACTTCTATCTTCCATGAATCTTTTGCTTGTCCTTATACATATAATGAGTTCATTGACCAGTTTGTCCACCCAGTGATCACCCTCCTGACAGGAAATCCTCCTCCTAGGATTAGTGATGAAATCAAAAGGATCCTACAGCTATCAAAACAGTACAGGGTAGGTGATTGGTACTTATACCAGAATCACACAGAGATCAGGATATATGGCTATGAGCTTCCTCCATTCAAGCTACCAAAATATGTTCCAATGAGACTGTTTACTTTGGAATATTATAGACAAATGATAAACTCAGATCAGATTCATTTTACCAAGGCCAAGAGGAAAGCACAATTAAGAATCAAGGATCAGCTAGGCCCATTTGTCTGTAACAATAGAGAAACAAGTAAAGCAACAGAAAAAATCCTAGAAGACCACATGAGATTAAAAAAAATCTTTGGTTGGACTCCATATGACCCCCATAGTTTCATCTGTGATAGTAGAATGAAAAATATACTATCACCATATTTTCATCATAGAATCCCAGAAATTGAGCAATATGCTAACATGGACGAATGGAGGGAAGGGACTCTTGCAGAGATGGATAGTGATTAGGTCAATGTAGAAAATGTAATGAAAGACCTAGAAAAGTCACTTGACCTGGACTCTTTTGAACAGGTACCAGTTGGGACTTCTCAAAAGCCAACACCAGGGACTAGTGCCTCAACAGCATATACTTCTCAAAGGAACTCACAAGAAACAAGTGCACCACTTGCAAAATCATCACAGGAAAAAGAACAAGGAACTAGTACTCCAGCAACAGGGCAATCAAGCATGTCAAAGTAGCCTAAAATCTCAGAAGAACAGGCCCCACTACAATCCCATCCATCTCAGATTAATATGCGAGACCCCCCAGTTTTGCAGACTCCTCTGAATGAGGAAAATAGTTTAAAAAGAGACAAGGAAGTAGTTATGCTTGCCAGTGGTCCTTCAGACTAGCCTGGTGCTAAGAGGCATAGGCTAAATCCACATTCAGAAGAAGAATTTTTTGAAGAAACCACAAGGAGTTTGAGGAAAGAAGGTGCAGACAGTCAACATACTTTCCCAGTAGGTGGGACACCTTCTAGCTCACAAAGACAAGAGCTAGAAAGACAACAAAGTGCTAAAGTATCATCCTTCAGGCCTTCATCTAACAAGTCCTTAGACATCAAAGAAAAATTCAAAGAAATAAAGGCCAGAAATGAACCGTTAAAGGCCCAAGTCTACAATCAATATTTGAAGATGGCTCCTACCAATCAGACTAGGTTGATGTCAGCTTATGACATCAAGGAAGGAAAAATGTAGATGAGCTTTTTTAAGCCCAAAGTACAATAGCCTCAGTCAATTGCAAACTACCTCAAAACTGATTTTGAGTTCATGGCCAAGGACATTCACCCCCTAGATCAAATTGAATTACATAAGCAGACAGGGGAGATGGCGTATTCCACCTTGACAAGTAAAGCCATGATGGCCCATAGATTAGAGAATTCTTTGAACAATACCACTACTCAACTATAGTTAGAAAGAGCCTCCTCACAGGCTAAAGACAATAGAATCAAATCACTAGAGGAGTTGGTTATTGGATTGGGTCATAACCCAAAAGATGTAAAAGCTACAGAGGCCTTGATAAAGAAAAAAGATGAAGACATAGCTGCCTTGAGAAAGTAGTTAAAGTTTCCTCCATCAAGGCATCCACAAACTGCTGAAGTTATTCAAAAGAAGTCTAAAGAAGAGCTTATGGACTTACTCCTTAATCTAAATGAATAGTTGAAGCAGACTAAGAAGGAATTAGAAAAATCACTAAAGAGCAGGCAAAGTGAGTCGACCTCTCAGCCTCAAAATGTGATACCAGTGGTCTCCATGGTAGTCCCATCAACACTTGCAACAACTCTTGCACCAAATGTCCCTTTGGCCACAACAGAAACAATCATAGGTACAGCACAGGCAGAAACTTTAGGTCAAAGCACAGAAGAATTAATCAAGTCCATGGAGGAGATGAAACTCCAAGTTTCTGAACTCTAGAAGGTAAAGGAGAAATTTGTCACTTTAGAGCAGAAGTATGATGTTTCAAAGATTAATTCTGCTAAAGAAGTGAGGAAAGGTAAAGGCTTAGCACAACAAGTCAAAACATTGGAGAAGGGCGTCACATTTGAAAAGACTTTAACAGCTATTAGGAAGATTTTATGGACCAACATCACTCAATCAATAAATGATGTTTGGTCATTCATACAAATTATTTTTGAACAGATTGACCTGGTGAAAGTGGCTCTTCAAGAAATTCAAAAAACCAAGGAAGAGCTAGGAGGGAAGCCTGAGGAAGCTATCAGGCTGATAAACTTTTTGAACAGTAGGACCAGGCACCAGCTAGAAGAGCTGAATATTGAGGATAGAACTGGAACTATCCTAGAGATTAAGAAGGTCTTAACCAAAAGGTCTTTAATGCAGAACCTAGAAAGAAAATGTCAAAACATGCAGGAGGATATAGATGAATTTATGGAAAAGTTTGGCATTTTACAGAGCAAAGGACTTCCCAGTCCTTTAGTTATTAATGATAAATTGATGAGGCATGAAGATTATGTCGACAAATTGGGTCAGTATGCAAATAACCAAGCCAGTTCATCAGCTAGTGCATCTGCACCCAAGGCACTACCTACAGGGAGAGTTCTCTATGATAGTCTAGAGAACCTTTTTGAGCATGAATTAAAACATTTGTTTCCAGTGCAGCCCAATTTTGTTAAATACACTGTGGCTGATGAAATATTCAGGAAACTACAAAGGACTTTACAGGATTCTTGTGTCAAACAACGGACAAATAAGTAGTCTATATCTTATGTTATTACCGTTTTCCTATTTAAATATTTCACATGTGTTTCATGTCTCAATGATAAACAAAAAAGTATATTTCAGAAATTTTTTTACTCCAATCTGTCTTTAAAATCATTTTTATTCTAAATGTTTTCTTCTAATCTATCATAGGCAAGGAATTCTTAACTGCTCCTTGCTTCTTAGTTTATCATTGTGGTCATTTAATAAGAAATTCTTAACTGCTTTTTGTTAATGATCACCCACTTTCCCTCATATTGAAATTTGTTGAAGGATTCTTCATTTCCCTTCATCCCTTTCAAAGCCATTTCGCTCTTTCAAGTTACCATTTGTATCTTTTTTAGCTATCTTTCCCTATGAAGCCCTCCTTTGTTGAATCATCCTAATCCAGTTAAGCCATGTTCATGTTGAATCCATAGCCTAATGGCCTGAAATACTTTGTTCTATCCATCTGATCCTGAATTCCACCACAAAACACAATCAAAACCCCCAAAGCTTTCATAACTAGCCTAATATCTCATAAACAATGCTAAATCTTAAAGATTGGCTAGATTCTATACTTAAAAGTTGGTTTGTGGTTACCTTGAACCCCTTTCCTTATTTTGACAACTTCAAGGAAAATCTAAGTGATAACATAGTGGCGACTCCACTGGGGAAGCCAATTCCTCAGTCAAAACAATCTTTAAGAAAGTTTAAACCCTAAATCTACAACATCTTAAAGAAATCACAGAAGTTGTTTGTTGATATCAATTAGGAAAAACCAAAAACAAAACCTAAAAACCTGGCTTCATAAAGGACTCGTTAAACTAGAGATAATCTTGATCCCAATCCACCACAAGTGTTTGAGAACCCCAATCTGATCCCTAGAATTCTTAGGAGACAAGAAAGTTCTGATAGTCCTCAGCCCACCTTTAGATCATCATCCTGTCCTGTTAGGTGGATTTACCTTGAAGACCAACCCTTTGACGAATACTTTGATACCTCTTTGTTTAGGACTTCATCTAGTTCCGAATTAATTGACCTAGTCCAAGACCCAGAGTTTATCTAAGAATTAGAGCTCCAAGCAGCTAATTTGTCAACCGATGGGTATCTACAGAACTCACCACAATATTATCTTACCACTGAAGTAACACCTAATCCCTGTGTAATCACTACTCTTTTTGCAAGTTCGTCATCATTTCCTCATACATCTCAACCTCAAACCACTCCACATCAGAGCACTCCATCCACAACTCAAACACCCACTGTTATTCCAACCTCAGCTATTGTTTCACCATTATCTATAGCTATGGCAAATAGATATGCCCCCCTAGTACTACTAGCAGACTTAGGTTCCATGCCCCAGGATTACCAAAGTAAGATCACAACTTTTGATGGCACTGGTACCTATACAGCCTAGCAACACACCAAGAAGATGACTGATTATTTTGAAATTTATGAAATAGATGTTGATGATGTGCAAATGAGAATATTTGTTCAGAGTTTGTCTGGAGAAGTCAGAACCTGGTTTAGAGGTTTAGCAGCAAATAGTATATACAACTTAGCAACTCTCTATAGACAATTCCTAAACCAATGGGAGAAAAAGAAATACCCTCTTCAGATTCTATCTGAATATGAAAACCTAAAGAGAGGAACACAAGAAACTATGCAAGATTATTGCACTAGATTCAATAGTGTCTATAATGCCATCCCTCAAAATCTTAGACGACCACCTGATTTAGCCTTAATCAAATTCCCATATGGATTTGATTCTGATATGGCTTTCCAGCTAAGAGAATGAGCCCCTCACACTTTGGAAGATATGCAAAGCATAACAGTCAGTGTTGAAGCCAACTTTATGTCTAAAATAGCCAAGGCTAGGAGTGAAAGGAGAATACCATTAAAGGAAGAAGCCTCACCCTTTGAAAAGAAGCTAGATGCCATAATTAAAGGGATGGATAGACTAGGAGACAGAGTGGAAACAATTGAATGTAAAGCTCCTTAGGATGGTCAGCCAATCAACATAGGGAGAAATCATAATTTCAGAAAAAATCAAAACCAGAACACTAGTAAGACTGGTCCAGACCAAAGCATTAGACCCCCTTTCCAGGACAATTATGCTGAAGCTTCAAACTTTGGAGAACCAGAAGAAGATACTCAAATTAATCTGATGGGGCTTGGTAATGAAGGAGAATTTTTCTTGACCCAAGAGGATCAAGAGGCCCACATACTTAAATAGTTTCAAACTCAATCAGGGGAGTCATTCGACTTTAGGGAAGGATATGACACAACCATCTTTGAGGTGCATAAACAATGCAACCTAAGAAGTAGGAGAATTGATGTCCTTGAAGCAAACAACCAAAAATTTCCAAATCAGCCCAAAAAAGGTAAGACAGTCACCACACCTGTACATATTCTTTCTAGATCAAACACTAATCCTTCTAACCCCATAATTGAAGATGTCTCTGATAATCAACCAAACAATAAACAACCCTCCACTTCCCTTCCTTCCAAGGGAACTGTGGAAGAATCTCCATAAGTTGATTTAGGACAATCAACAAATCATGATTCTAGTCCTAAAAAGGAGAAAAACAAAGAAAATATTGAAAATAGAGAGAATACTATTGTTTGAAACCCAAAAGCCCAAACAGAAAAACCCTTTAATCTGGAAACTGAAGTAGGTAAGCTAAAAATTGTTGTCCCATTATTTGAATTAGCCAAACATGATGCCTACTGAACTCAAATCAGTAGATCACTGAAAATTATTGAAACTGAAAACTCAGTTAATGTTTTTGATGACCAATCTGAATTAATCTTTGGCCCAGAAGTGAATGGAAAACCACTTGATGGAGGAATTCCTCCCTTCTATGTGAGCTTAAACATACATGATAAGATTCTTCACAATGCTATGTTTGACTATGGGGCATCTCATAATCTTATGCCCAAGTCTATTGTAGAAATTTTGAATAATATGACACTTATTCACAGAGATTATCCCGATTATACACTATTGTGGAATACATCCATAATACATAACCTCCTCTATGTTGATCATCAATTTAGCAGCATTAAAAATAATGAAACATCAATCACATGCACACATTAACACAGTATGTAACCCGGGGAAAGCATACAGTTGAAAACCCCACACTATCTGTATATTATAATGATAGAGAACATGTAACAATGCATAGTACAATACTCCTCACAAGTACTCAGTACTATCTCCACCTGTTACACACAAACTAGCTCAGATCTGAAGCCTCAAATCTCCTCCACTGTTTGCCTACCTCCACTGCGCAATCCTACAATAGAATCAATCACTCTATGAAATCAAATTCCTTTGGTTATACTACGCAAGCCTCATGGGAAATCTCCATCCATGCATTTGCAAATCTCATGCACAACTATAGTCACAACTGATAGCAATCTCAACCTCTAACACCTGTCTCCACTGAACTGTACATGCATTGAGTTAACTGATGTATTCTTTAGTTGCTTTATGAGTTAATAATTAGTGAATTAATTAATAATTAATTCACACAACTCATCACTAGTGTATTCTTTAGTTAGACTGAAATACAACTAGTTTAACCAAGTCAAACTGAACACAACTCCATCAACTCCACAATCAACTACACCAAACTCAACCACATGAGTTCTAACTGAAGTCCTGCATGCAATAGCTCAACTGAATCACAAGAAAAGCGTATTTCCTTCTGACAGCTGCATGTGCCACATCTGTAGCTCAAACTGAAGTGCTCCAAGAGGATAAGATAATGTTTATAGTCCAAATATTATTATGATCTAATAATATTTGACTGTTCTATTTTTAGCCTGGCAGTCTAAAAATAGAAACCACCCATATGTCTAAAAATAGAAGTCCATCTATTTTTACCGACATGACCAATCATCCACAAATATCATCCTGCAACTCATAGACCATGATCCATATGTCTAAAAATAGACATAGTCTAAAAATAGACTTTGCGCCAAAAATAGCCTACGGGCCCACTTAGTGAAGGCAACTTCCTTCCACTAAGCTCCATCATCTTGTTGCATTCTCAACACTCCGTCTCAAAAAGATATGGATTATCAGCAACCCCTATCCTACCTCGGTGGTATTCAAATTTGCTCCTGGTGAGCGCCTTCGTCAAGATATCAGCATCCTGATCCTCCATTGGAATGTATGAAAGTAACATGATTCTCCGCTGCACACAATCTCTGATATGATGGTACCTGATGTCAATGTGCTTAGATCTATCATCAAATACTGGATTAGCCGAGAGTTTAATGCAACTCTGGTTATCACAATAAATCACTATAGGCTCCAAGCATGAACTGAACAACCCAACCAGGATCTTCATCACCCATATAGCCTCGCATGCAGCCAAACTTGCTGCCATATACTCAGCCTCTGCTGAACTGAGTGCCACAGATCTTTGCTTCCTGCTGTACCAAGAAACTGTTGTTGACCCAATACTGAAGACCCCTCCAGATGTGCTCTTTCTTTCTGTTGGGCTCCCTGCCCAATCTGCATCTGTGAAGCCACATAGCTTCACCTCATCCTCCTATCTGTACCACAATCCATATCCCAATGTTCCTCTCAGATAACGCAATACATGCTTGCCTGCCTTCCAGAAGAGCTTGGTTGGCTTAACCATAGCTTGTGAAAGCTGGTTAACAGCATAGCATATATCGGGTTGTGTATTGACCAGATACATAAGCGACCCCACCAACTATCGATAAATAGTGGCATCCACTACTTCTGCTGAAGTAGCATCCTCCTTCCTCCAACCTCCAGGAAGAGGAGTATCAACAGCCTTGCAACCATGCATGTTGAACTTCTCCAGTATCTCCCGAGCATACTTACCCTGAGAAACAAATAGTCCATCACTGCACTGCCAAATTTCCAATCCCAGGAAATAATGAATGAGGCCCAAGTCCTTCATCTCAAACTCCTTAGCAAGATCATCCTTGCATGACAGTATCAACAGCTCATCACCTGTTAGAATCAAATCATCTACATAAAGTACAATGATAAGCAACTTACCCTCCACCATAATCTGGTATAGGTTTGGATCCACCTCACTCTTGGAGAATCCAAGTCCAGTGAAATAACTATCTATCCTTGTGTACCAAGCACGTGGTGCTTGTTTCAACCCATACAGCGCTCTCTTGAGCCTGCACACATGCAACTCGTTGCTGAAGATCTCGAAACCTTCAGGCTGCTCTATGTACACCTCCTCCTCAATGACTCTGTTGAGGAACACGGTCTTCACATCCATCTGATGAATGTGGCACCCCATCTGCACTGAGAGAGCAAGAATCGTCCGTATGGAAGAATACCTTGTGACAGGTCCAAAGGTCTCCTCACAATCGATCCCCTCTATCTATGAAAAGCCTCGGGCAACAAATCTTGCTTTGTACTTCTCCACACTCCCGTCAGCTGCCTGCTTAACTTTGTAGATCCATCTCGAACCCACCACTGATTTCCCTTCCGGTCTTGGGACAATCTCACATGCACTGTTTCTAACAATCGAATCATACTCTTCCACCACGGCATCTACCCATGCGGGATCCTCCACAACCCCCTCGAAAGAGGATGGCTTAGTCACAACACATTTTCTCACAAGAACCATGTATCCAGTGTACCAATCAGGTGACTGTCTCTGTCTACGTTGAGCTATAGGTGGTCCTACAACCTTCTCTGCATCTTGAGCTAGTCGCTCAGCTTCTGTCAAGCGCTTTCGTCCTCTGATGGTTGGCGCTGCACGAGTGGTCTCTTCCACTCCATGAACTTCATCCTGTGGCTGATCCACGTCCTGAAGCTCATCTTTAGGAACTAATAGCTCCTCATCTACATGCAAGTGTGGCTCCCTCTCAAGCAAACACTTCATGGCTTTCTCCTCCTGAAATTTTATATCCCGTTGCACAACAGTCTTGCCACTGTCTGGCAAATACACACGATAGTTGTGGGGCATATCAGTGTACCCCACAAATATCCCAACCTCTGTGGTCAGCTCCAGATTCTCCTTGACATCCTTCGTCACATGCATGTAAACGTTAGCACCAAAAATCCTCAAATGAGAAAGATCAGGCTTCTTACCAGAATAAGCCTCCTCGGGTGTACTCATGCCAAGTATCCTGTGAGGACAATGGTTCTGCACATATACTGCAGTATTGCATGCTTCCACCCACAAGTGAAGGGGTAGGCCCTGATCATGCAACATCGCCCATGTAGCACCCACGATCATTCTATTCTTCCGCTCAACAACCCCGTTCTGCTATGGGTTATGGGGAGCTCTGAGCTCTCTTCGAATCCCTTCTGTGCTGCAGAAATCCTTGAACTCGCCAGAGATGTATTCACCACCATTATCGCTCTTAAGAGTCTTCACCTTCTTCCCTGACTCCTTATCGACCAATGCTTTGAACTCAAAGAAGTTTGAGTATGTCTCACTCTTCTTCTGCATGAAGAAGATCCAACACTTTCGAGAGAAATCATCAACAAAGATCACATAATACTTGTGCTTTGTTGTCAAAGCTACTAAGAAAGGTCCACACATGTCTGTGTGAATTCTCTCAAGGATCATCGTGGCACAACTATCCTTCTTGTGAAAGGTGGCTTTCACAAACTTTCCCAAAGTACACCCCTTGCACTGATCTGACTGCGCAAGAGTGCCCTTAGGAAGCCCAGTAGTGATCTACTGCAGTATCTTCAAGGCTCCACGGTGAAGGTAACCCAATCTCCTGTGCCACAGCTCGCCATCATCCCACTCACCAATCCTTCTGCCTTGCATGCCATTGTTGTGCAACCATCTACATGAAACTGATAAAGGTTCCTCACTCGAACCCCTATCTTTCGGGTTTCTCCAGTTGTCTTGCTGCGTAGGAAAGCCTTTCCCTCGCTGAAAACAACATCATATCCCTTGTCTTCTAACATCGCCACCGAGATAAGATTCTTCTTTAATCTTAGAAAATGCATCACTTCCTTCAATATGAAGGGTTTACCAGACTCCCTCTCAAAGGAAATGGTATTGATACTGGTCGCACTGTATTACCATCATCGCCCATCTCGATGTGCACTCCAAGATCTTTCTCCTCCAGATCAGAAAACAAATCTCGATCTCCTGTCATGTGAAAGGACGCACCACTATCCAAGAACCATACCGATCCCATCACACTTGATACCAAGCATGCGATCAATGAAAAATCAAGCTCAAATTGCAAGGCTAAGGCCTCTCCTGCTGTAGATCCAGCAGCTTGCTTGTTCTTCTTCTTCTGCGGACAATTAGTGGCATAGTGTCCATGCTGGTGACAGTGAAAGCACTTCACCTTGGACATGTCCTGCTTCTTGCCTTTCGCACCAGAATGAGAATCTTTCTTGTTCTTCTCCTTCTTTGCTTTGATAGCCAAATCACAATTTTCTTCATCAGGTCCCTTTGATGAAGATCTGTCCCTGGTATTCTACCTGATCTCCTCCTACACAAGATCTGACCAAAGTCTCTCCCATCCTGGCAATTTCTCCCGACCATTGACAAAGTCTTGATAGGAATACCAACTCTTCGAAAGACCAAGGAGAGCCAAGCTCACCAATTCCTCATCATCGATAGTCACCCCCACACTTCCCAGCTCATCCCTGCACTGAGTGAACTTCGTGAGATACTTGGGCATACTATCTCCCTTCTCGCATTTAATGTTTCTAAGTTCATATTTGAGCGCCAACTTCCTCTGATCAATCTTGCTTTGGAATAGATCTGTCAACGATTTCCACATCAAGTATGGAGAAGCCTTTCCATGCAGGCTAGACACAATGTTATCCTTCATGCCCTCCAACAGAATCCTTCAAACTTTGTTGTCTTCTTTGCCAAGCATCAACTTGCGCAGTATCAGTAGGATTTGGGACCTCAGCCTCTATGAAATCCTTCAACCCATTATCATCTAACACCGCCTCCATCCTGTCCTTCCATGCAATATAGTTCGAGATGCCCTGAAGAGCATACTTTAATCACAATCCGTTGAAAGACATTGCAATGTTGACACCAAGAAAACACTACTGCAAATTAGAATTCCACCAGCTTAAAACTCAACCGCCTCTAATCCAGAATTCATGAGAACAAAGTATTTCTTGTACAAAGATTGACTGTATGGGCTTTTATCGAATATCTCACCTTCCAAAGGAAGGATGAATCTAGAGGCTACCTGGCCCGATTACAGACTTTGCCTAAAGAAATAAAATGTAAACACTTTTTGAATAGTAGATCTGATGATCAACTGCTCTGATACCATGTAGAAATTTTGAATAATATGACACTTATTCATAGATATTATCCTGATTATACACTATTGTGGAATACATGCATAACACATAACCTCCTCTACGTTGATCATCAATTTAGCAGCATTAAAAACGAATGAAACATCAATCGCATGCACACATTAACACAGTATGTAACCCACGGAAAGCATACAACTGAAAACCCCACTCTATCTGTATATTATAATGATAGAGAACATGTAAAAATACATAGTACAATACTCCTCACAAGTACTCAATACTATCTCCACCTGTTACACACAAACTAGCTCAGATATGAAGCCTCAAATCTCCTCCACTGTTTGCCTGCCTCCACTGCGCAATCCTGCAAGAGAATCAATCACTCTGTGAAATCGAATTCCTTTGGTTATACTACACAGGACTCATGGGCAATCTCCATCCATGCATGTGCAAATCTCATGCACAACTATAGTCACAACTGATAGCAATCTCAACCTCTAACACCTGTCTCCACTGAACTATACATGCACTGAGTTAACTGATGTATTCTTTAGTTGCTTTATGAGTTAATAATTAGTGAATTAATTAATAATTAATTCACACAACTCATCACTAGTGTATTCTTTAGTTAGAATGAAATACAACTAGTTTAACCAAGTCAAACTGAACACAACTCCATCAACTCCACAATCAACTCCACCAAAATCAACTACATGAGTTCTAACTGAAGTCCTGTATGCAATAGCTCAACTGACTCACAAGAAAAGTGTATTTCCTTCTGACAGCTACATGTGCCACATCTGTATCTCAAACTAAAGTGCTCCAAGAGGATAAGATAATGATTATAGTCCAAATATTATTATGAGCTAATAATATTTGACTGTTCTATTTTTAGCCTGGCAGTCTAAAAGTAGAAACCGCCCATATGTCTAAAAATAGAATTCTATCTATTTTTACTGACATGACCAATCATCCACAAATAGCATCCTGCAACTCATAGACCATGATCCATATGTCTAAAAATAGACATAGTCTAAAAATAGACTTTGCGCCAAAAATAGCCTGCGGGCCCACTTAGTGAAGGCGACTTCTTTCCACTAAGCTCCATCATCTTGTTGCATTCTCAACATCTATAATGGAAAAGCTAGACCTAGATATCACTAGACCATACAAAGATTTGTTTTCTTTTGATTCTAGTCAGGTGAGGTGTTTAGGATTGATAAAAGACTTGTGTGTCTCATTGGTTCAATACCTTGCAAAAACAATTTTAATGGATACGTGGTAGTTGATATACCACCCAAATATGGCATGTTACTATCCAGATCCTAGGGTGCTAAGCTTCAGGGATCTCTTCAATTAGATATGTCATATGATACTATCTTGGTTTTTGGACAACCAAAGAAACTATATAGAGAAACATTGATGAAATATGTAGTAAGTAGTCAAGAAAAACCCCAAAATTCCCCCATCTACTCAGTACACTCTGATATGGACTCATTCATGCTTTACAATGAAGAAACCAATCCTTCCAATACTTTAGAAGTTTTAGCAGCAGAACCAAAAGAAATTAAAAGAGAAAAATCAAATGTTCAGTTTCAGGAAATATCAGATAACAAAGAAAAACCAGATGAGAATGAACAACTAGATCCTACTATTAAAAAAATTCCTACCACCCCTGACACCAATTATGAGCATGAAATTCTTTGGCATTTAGAATTTGATGGCTCGGTCAATAAACTAGGGGCAAGAGCAGGAGTTTGGGTGTACAATCTAGAAAATGACCATACTGAAGGCCATGCCTACAGATTAAATTTTAAGTGCACCAATAATATGGCAGAGTATTAGGCTCTCTTGTTGGGTCTTAAACTTGTTAAAAAATTAGGAGCAATCAGAGTATCTATCATAGGAGATTCAAAATTAATAATCAAATAGATTAAAGGAACATAACTAGAGATCCTAGATTAGGGTATTATAGACGAACAGTCATAGAAATTCTCAACACTTCTTTGGAAACTTAGCTTGCTACAATCCCAAGAAAACACAACTTGCAAGCCCATAGCCTGGCCATGTTTGCTAGCACCTGCAAATTACCTTTTCAACCTAATCACTAGTTTATTGCTGAGATTAGGCATAGACCAGTCATCCCTGATAATCTGAAGAACCGACAGGTTTTTGATAGTGATGAGCAGATCAATAACTTTTTAACTTTAGATGAAGAGTTTTCTAACAGTCACATAGATGTTGATACAGTTATTAGTTTTAATCAAATAGATGAGGTAGAAACAAACATTTCAAAGGAAAGTTCAATAAATATGCTTCATCCCACAAAATTCACACAGAAAGAAATTCAAGACCTAAAACAAATGGACGTAGATGAGATAATTGAAGAAGAAACAGAGGTTATCAACCTAAAGGACAATCATTTACCCAAAGGATTGACTCCTCTAGAAGATTTGTTTGATTCCAATGACATTCCCAAGAAACCTAAAATGGAACCATTAAAAGTAGATATTGAAGAATACAACTTAGGAACACAGGACAATCCAAAAATGATAAAATTGTCAAAATCTTTACCTCCTGATCAGAAGCTAAAATATGTTGAACTTATGAGGGAATTCTAGGATGTCTTTTCCTGGAATTATAAAGATTTGAAGTCCTATGACACCTCTATTATTTAGCACACTATACCCCTGAAACAAAATCAAAAGCCTTTTAAACAAAAACTCAGAAGAATTAACCCTGTGCTATTACCATTAATTGAAAAAGAAATTAAATGCATGTATGAAGTAGGGATTATTTCCCCCATTAGATTTTCGGAGTGGGTGTCTAACTTGGTACCAACTAGGAAGAAAACTGGGGAAATAAGGTTATCTGCAGATAAAATCCTAAGGGCTAGATTCTATTGGCCGACCTTGTTTGCAGATGTGAAGAAATTTGTAACTTCTTGCCATAAATGTCAAATTTTTGAAGGCAAGAGAAAGTTGTTACCTTTACCCCTGAAACCCATTTCCACCGAGAAACCTTTTCAACAATGGGGTCTTGACTTCATTGGAGAAATCCATCCACCCTCTTCTAGCCAACACAAATGGATACTCACTACCACTGACTATTTTACTAAATGGATAGAGGCCATCCCCTCCAGACAGGCCAATGACACAGTGATCATAGGTTTCCTAGAGACCAATATATTGTCCAGGTTTGGTTGCCCTACTAAGATCATTACTGATAATGCTGCAACGTTCAAGTCAAACAAAATGATCAGTTTCTGCAACAAGTGTCACACTACACTCGGCCATTCCACAGCCTACTACCCTCAACGGAATGGACTGGCTGAATCTTCCAACAAGAGTCTCATTAATATCATCAAAAAAATGTTGGAAGAAAACAAGAAAACTTGGAACAAAAAATTGATAAATGCATTGTGGGCAGATAGGCTTACAACCAAAAAATCCATTGGAACCAGTCCTTATGAGTTAGTATATGGCATGGAGGCTATATTACCTTCATCATTAGGAGTTCTTGTCATAAAAATACTCCAAGAAGCTCAAGTGGAACCTAATAATATTCAAATAAGGATAAACCAGACCATCAATTTATAGCAGAGCAGAGAGGAGGTGTACCAAAGATCCCAAGTGTTGCAGTAGAAACTTAAGAAGATATTTGACAAAAGGACTCAGGCAGAAGATTTCTACCTTGGAGATAAAGTGTTAAGATGGGATTCCATAAGAGAGGATAAGGGGAAACATGGGATGTTTGACTTCGTATGGAAAGGACCATATATCATCTATGCTTTCAAGGGAAACAATGCATATTTTCTTAAAGAGCTAGATGGTACAGAGGCAGAAGAAGGACTAGTTAATGGTCGGATGTTAAAGCATTACTTTGATCCTACTTACTAATGTTATAATATTCTTAACATGTACATATTATATCCTTTGTAATGTCACAGTGTTGATTGGACAGTAAAATTTTGGAGTTGAAGCCCGAAGAGAAGACCCTAAGCTTTAGAAGTATCACTGTCATACATACAATAAAGCAGCAAGCAAAGAAAATTGCACAACACAGTCAAAGTCATTCAGAGGCCTCTGATCTACTATTCTTGACTTTCCACCAGGGAAAGCCATCCCCAAGTGGAGCCACTGTTATGCCCCTATACCAATAGGTGTCATATATCATGATTGACTTGATGAGCTATGTAATATGTTCATACCTTTACTTGTTGCAAAGGTTTTCCATATTTGTAAAAAATAAAAAAATTTAAAAAATGTAAAGAGGGTATACCCTAAAAGAAAAATCGAACGGTGAAAAGAATAAAATATGGTCAGAAAATGAAAGGAAATGAACCCCACCAAAAAGAAAAGACCAGGAAAGTGTGCAAGTCTAAATGCCACTACTTTTTCACTTTTGTATAATAAACAATTGTGTGCAATTTGTCACCTATGCCACAATTCATGAATAGTCAAATAGTTTAAACTTGGCTAGTTCATATTTCAATTTCATGTTGTAGAAATAGAGAATAAAGATCTGACCAAACAGTTTAATCTTGGTAGATAAGTAGATAGGTAGAGTGAAAAAAGGAGCTCAACAATTTAATCTGAGCCCTTGGATGTAATAAGTGTAGACTTATATAGGCATTACCATGTAAAAGAAAAGAAATTTTGATAAGGGTTTGCCACTCTAAGTGCACCCTAATAAAGAATTAAAAATGCTAGGTTAAGTAGATAGGGTAAGTAGATGATGGTTGAAAAAATATTATATGGTGAATGATATGTCTAAATGTGTAAATCTTTTTATTTTCATCACAAAGGCAAGACATACATCACATGGAAGGCACATCAAGCAAGAAAAGTCGAAATAATTAACTTCCGTACTCATTTCCCCTAAATTTTCACTAATTTTCCCTAAGTGCCAAGGTATCTATCAAATTAGAGGGGCTCAGAGCATTCTTTGACTTCTGGAGGGACCGGACTCTCAGCCCAATGATTTATAATGCGTAAGTCCTTAAGCCCATTCATCAAAGATCACACCCCTTCATAAATCATTCATTCCCTTGATAATGTTTTCCTTAGGGAAATTAAAATATTTTCAATAAAACCCTCATTTTTCACTTAGACTAAGTTTTAATATACACATGAAAATGTTTTAGACTTAGCACTTTTTCCATTCAATGTTATATTAACTACTAATTTATGTTATTAAGTAATTTCCCTATAAAAATTTACCCGCTCCCATATTATTTTAACTATGTAAAAACCCCAAATACTTATATATCCCACCCCTCGGTTAAATATAACCATAATACATCATTAATGGGGATTAATTAGTTAATATATAACTAATTAAGAACCCCAACCCCCGCCATATTAAATATGGATTAAGTAACCCCCACGGTTAATTAATAACTTTCCCGACCAATCTCGTTGCTCCCAATATGATTAAAAAATCTTTAATTGCGTTGGGCCTGCCCTCATTAAACTCCTGTCACCTTGCCTCCTCGATAGCCATTTGATCAAGCCCCCCACATCCAATGGCTATCATGCATATCGCATGGCCCTCCGCAACTGAACATTAGCATGCGATCACGAAGTGGTTTTGTGAATAGTGCCCTCTCCATGTGTTGCTCATCATATGGAATCGCTTGGTCGAGCCCAAGTACCGCCTCCCCTCCATGGGTAGTGCAATAAAAACTGCTTACTGCCTTCCACTAAATGACAAAACATCAGATCATTCGCTCACTGACGCTACCTATCCAAATCTCGAAACCAGCCAAATTTTGACTTTATATAAAAAACAAGAGAAAACAGTTTGTCGTACTATTCTACAAGCGCATATATCCATGCAAATTGAATGTCGTGGTCAACTCGTTTGTGCATTTAACCATCAACAACCCTCAAACTTGCAGTTGATGCCGCTCAAAGTCCACCATTACACTCAGTGAACCTACATTCCATCACCCTCACTAGAAACAGGTATTTAACAACTTCCCGTCAAAGAAACCGTGTGAATATTTGATTTCCTCTATAATTAAAGCTGAAAAATCCAAATTTAATCATAATGAGATGCTGCAATTTCATCCTAGTGAAGCCCTCACCCCCATTTCCTTTGGAGATTTTCTTGAGAAATCAACTAAAT
This sequence comes from Pinus tabuliformis, assembly GCA_031772625.1. Lineage (NCBI taxonomy): Eukaryota > Viridiplantae > Streptophyta > Pinopsida > Pinales > Pinaceae > Pinus > Pinus tabuliformis. The sequence goes on along the minus strand of CM062809.1, from coordinate 534,365,240 downwards.
TATCCCAATCTGAACTCAGTCGCCTTTGTCAAACTTTTGTGGATAAGAACCATCAACCCAAAGATCCCCCTCCTTATATGTCAGCTTTCTTCACAGACACAGGCAAAATTATAGCTGATATGATAGTTGCAGTCATGGGATTCAACACTAGTGAGTATGTGGATGAATTAACCCTAGTGTTGATGTCCATCTTTACCCCTGGTCAACCCCCTGCTATCAAATACAATTATGCTGCATTTATTGCTGAGAAAATTCATGACCAGTTCATGAGACTGGAGAATGAAAAGGTTTTTAAGTATTCCAAATTCATATATCACCTCATCCTCTACTATCAGTCTAACAAGTTCCCATTTTCTATCAAGAAACTTGATACAAAGGGTAATCCAAGGTCAGTCATTTTTTGGACTTCTATCTTCCATGAATCTTTTGCTTGCCCTTATACATATAATGAGTTCATTGACTAGTTTGTCCACCCAGTGACCACCTTGCTGATAGGAAATCCTCCTCCTAGGATTAGTGATGAAATCAAAAGGATCCTACAGCTATCAAAATAGTACAGGGTAGGTGACTAGTACTTATACCAGAATCACACAAAGATCAAGATATATGGTTGTGAGCTTCCTCCATTGAAGCTACCAAAATATGTTCCAATAAGATTGTTTGCTTTCGAATATTATAGACAAATGATCAACTCAGATCAGATTCATTTTACCAAGGCCAAGAAGAAACTAGAATTAATAATCAAGGATCACCTAGGCCCATTTGTCTGCAACAATAGAGAAGTAGGCAAAGCGACAGAAAAAATCCTAGAAGACCAGATGAGATTAAACAAAAGCTTTGGTTGGACTCCATATGACCCCCACAGTTTCATATGTGATAGGAGAATGAAAAATAGACTATCACCATATTTTCATCACAGAATCCCAGAAATTGAGCAATATGCTAACATGGACGAATGGAGGGAAGGGACTCTTGTAGAGATGGATAGTGATCAAGTCAATGTAGAAAATGTAATGTAAGACCTAGAAAAGACACTTGACTTGGACTCTTTTGAACAGGTACCAGTTGGGACTTCTCAAAAGCCAACACCAGGGACTAGTGCCTCTATATCAGATACTTCTCAAAGACACTCACAGGAAACAAGTGCACCACTTGCAGAATCATCATAGGAAAAAGAACAAGGAACCAGTACTCCAGTAACAGGGCAATCAGGCATGTCAAAGCAGTCTGAAATCTCAGAAGAACAGGCCCCACCACAGTCCCATCCAACTCAGATTAATATGGGAGAACCCCCCAGTTTTGCAAACTCCTCTGAATGAATAAAAGAGTTTAAAAAGAGATAGAGAAGTAGCTACACCTGCCAGTGGTCCTTCAAACCAGCCTAGCGCTAAGAGGCACAGGCTAAATCCACATTCAAAAGAATAATTTTTTGAAGAAACTAGAGGGAGTTTGAGGAAAGAAGGTGCAGACAGTCAACATACTTTCCCATTAGGTGGGACTCCTTCTAGCTCACAAAGACAAGAGCTAGAAAGATAGCAAAGTGCTGAAGTGTCATCCCTCAAGCCTTCATCAAACAAGTCCTTAGACATCAAAGAAAAATTCAAAGAAATAAAGGCCAGAAATGAACTGTTAAAGGCCCAAGTCTACAATCAATATTTGAAGATGGCTCCTACTAATTAGACTAGGTTGATGTTAGCATATGACATCAAGGAAGGAAAAATGCAGATGAACTTTTGTAAGCTCAAAGTATAATAGCCTCATTCAATTGTAGACTACCTCAAAACTGATTTTGAGGTCATGGCCAAGGATATTCACCCCCTAGATCAGATTGAATTACATAAGTAGACAGGGGAGATGGTGTATTCCACCTTGACAAGTAAAGCCATGATGGCCCACAGATTAGAGAATTCTTTGAACAATACCACTGCTCAACTACAGCTAGAAAAAGCCTCCTCACACGCTAAAGACAATAGAATCAAATCACTAGATGAGTTGGTTATTGGATTGGGTCATAACCCAAAAGATGTAAAAGATGCAAAGGCCTTGATAAAGAAAAAAGATGAAGACATAGCTGGCTTGAGAAAGCAGTTAAGGTTGCCTCCATCAAGGCATCCACAAACTGTTGAAGTTATTCAAAAGAAGTCTAAAGAGGAGCTAATTTACTTACTCCTTAATCTAATGAACAGTTGAAGGAGACTGAGCAGGAATTAGAAAAATCATTAAAGAGCAGGCAGAGTGAGTCGACCTCTCAGCCTCAAAATGTGATACCAGTGGTGTCCATGGCAGTCCCATCAACACTTGCAACAGCTCTTGCACCAACTATCCCTTTGGCCAGAGCAGAAACAATCACAAGTACAACACAGGCAGAAAATTCAGGTCAAAGCACAAAAGAATTAATCAATTCCATGGAGGATATGAAACTCCAAGTTTTTGAACTCCAGAAGGTAAAGGAAAATAATTTCACTTTAGAGCAAAAGTATGATGTTTCAAAGATTAATTTTGTTGAAGAAGTGAGGAAAAATAAAGGCTTAGCCCAACAAGTCAAAACATTGGAGAAGGACCTCACATTTGAAAATCCTTTAACAAATATTAGGAAGATTCTATGGACCAACATCACTCAATCAATAAATGATGTTTGCTCATCCATATAAATTATTTTTGAACAGATTGACCTAGTGAAAGTGGCTCTTCAAGAAATTCATAAAACCAAGGAAGAGCTAGGAGGGAAGCCTGAGGAAGCTATCAAGTTGATAAACTTTTTGAACAGTAGGAGTAGGCACCAGCTAGAAGAGCTGAATATTGAGGATAGAACTGGAACTATCCTAGAGATTAAGAAGGTCTTAACCAAAAGGTCTTTAATGCAGAACCTAGAAAGAAAATTTCAAAACACGCAGGAGGATATAGATGAATTTATGGAAAATTTTGGCATTTTACAAAGCAAAGGACTTCCCAGTCCTTTAGTTATTAATGATGAATTGATGAGGCATGAAGATTATGTCGAGAAATTGGGTCAGTATGCAAATAACCAAGCCAGTTCATCAGCTAGTGCATCTGCACCCAAGGCACTACCTACAGGGAGAGTTCTCTATGATAGTCTAGAGAACCATTTTTATGTTGAGCACGGATTAAAACATTTGTTTCTAGTGCATCCCAATTTTGTTAAATACACTGAGGCTGATGAAATCTTCAGGAAACTACAAAGGACTTGACAGGATTCATGTGTCAAACAATGGGCAATTAAGTATTCTATATCTTATGTTATTACTGTTTTCCTGTTTAAATATTTCACATGTGTTTCATGTCTGAATGATAAATGAAAAATTATATTTCAAAAAATGTTTTACTGCAATCTGTCTTTACAATCGTTTATATTCTAAATTTTTTCTTCTAAGTTATCATAGGCAGGGAATTCTTAATTGCTCCTTGCTTCTTAGTTTATCATTGTGGTCATTTAATAAGAAATTCTTAACTACTTTTTGTTAATGATCACCCACTTTCCCTCATATTGATATTTGTTGAAGGATTCTTCATTGCCCTTCATCCCTTTCAAAGCCATTTCACCCTTTCAAGTTACCATTTGTCTCTTGTTTAGCTATCTTGCCCTGTGAAGCCCTCCTTTGTTGAATCAGCCTAATCCAGTTAAGCCATCTTCATGTTGACTCCATAGCCCAATGGCCTAAAATACTATGTTCTATCCATTTGCTCCTGAATTCCACCACCAAACACAATCGAAACCCCCCAAGCTTTCATAACTAGCCTAATATCTCATAAACAAAGCTAAATCTTAAAGAGAGAGCTCTCTCTGAGTATGGGTTTGCTAGATTCTGTACTTAAAAGTTGGTTTGTGGTTACCTCGGACCCCTTTCCTTCTTTTGACAACTTCAAGGGAAATCTGAGTGATAACAGCACCAACTACCACGATGTCGTGGCTCATTCATTCTCTCAAATGTTTGATGGGAATTGGGTGGATGTTGGTGGGCTCTCCTTCCCTATTACAGAGCAGATAATCTGAGAGACCAAAACCTTACCAGTAGACGAGGAATGGGTTTATAGGAGCCATTTACTAGCAGGGATTGATGTGTCCTTCTCTCTAAAGGAAGAATTCAAGAATCATAACCAGATAACTAGGGTTCAAAGGGACTGGCTATAGGTGAAACGGATGTCCTGTTTCACATTTCTCAGGAGTATTTCACATGCGAAGGAAGATTCAATTAGACAAGCCTCTAACATTTCCATTTTCTTGCATATTTAGCTAGTCAAGTTAGGAGGAACTCTTGTTTCTATTTATTGGAGAGTTTCAGGCATATGACAACTCATTTCAAAGCAAGAACTGACCCTTCTCCGCAATTTTTCTACCATAAAACCCTCATTAAATTGTTGATTTAAAACCAGTTGGCCAAGGCAAAAAGAGCCTATTGTAGCATCTGTTATCACTTAAGAATACTAATGCCAAAATTTCTCAATTTAGTTTGATGCATTACACAGGGATTCATACAATTGCAGACAGCAACACAGTGGCAATGGTTATTATCAATCCAAGCAACCCATGCGGCACTACTTTTACCCATGATCATTTGGCTAAGATTGCAGAGACAGCTAAAAGTAATTACTCTTGGGAGCATATCAAAGAAATGGATGGTTCTTGACTGGCACAACAGATATTCCTGATTGGTGTTATGTGGAGGCATATGAAAAGAATGGGAAAAATGTTCACACTGAAGCACCTTCAATAGAAAATACCGCCCTTGACCGCATTCTGCCTTGTGTAGATGTGGCAACAGCTGAACAATCTTTAAATCAGAGCAAAATAGTGAACATTTAGTAGATCTTATGAGGAGGATGTTGTCTTCATTGCCAATGATTGGCATACATCTCTTCTTCCTTGTTACTTGAAGATTCTTTCACAAATGCCAAGGTTACATATTGCATACATACCTTGAAGAATTGGGTCTATATATATATATATATATATATATATATATATATATATATATATATATATATATATATATATATATATATATATATATATATATATAAATATATAGATATATATATATATCTATATATATATATATATATATATTCAGTTTGAAAAGCTTCAAGGCACATGAAAAGAGACATTTGAAGATAGAAAAAAGGCTCAAAATGAAAAAATTTTGGTTCAAAGCTGTGTTTTTGTAATTACACAGCAGTTTCGTAACGCGCTACGAAACTGCTGTAGGAGCATATTATGAATTAGTGGACCAATTTTTAGAGACAAAGGGAAATATTTTCAAAGGGGAATCTCTACAAAAGATCAATTACAAAGCGTCAACATTCAGCAAGGGAAAAACAAGTAGAAGGAGGACATTTTTGTTGAATTCTAAGCTACATGTTATAAAAGTGGAAATTGTTTCATAGCTAGATGATGCCTCAGGCAGCATTAAAGGAGCTATTTGTCTTAATTCAAGTGTGGGATCAGATTTCATGGTTGATTTAATGCATTTCATATGATTAAAGAGACAGCATGGTCAGCAGAAGGATTCGAAGATGAGCATAAGAATGAAACTCTAAAAAGGAGGAGTTTTGTTTCCCTGCTTTTACTAGTCAACTTCTAGAAGCGTTTCTGAGCATTTGAAAGCTTATCTCTAAAACGTGAAAGAGGTTTTCATTCATAAGATACTGAATAACAAAAACCTCTTCCACTTTCTTTAGATCCATTATGATTTGAGAGAAATGAATGATCAAACTTGCGCTACGAAACTGCTGTAGGTGCAAGTTTTCCACAGGCATATTTCTCTGTTTGACACCTGTTTTTCAAAGAAATATTCTGGAGGGTAGGAAAGGTGTTTCAAAAAACCAACAGAGTTTTTTGTTAAGCATGGATTGGTTCACAAAATCCTCCTTCAGGTTTTCCAAATACGTTGCTTATGAGAAGTTATGAGCTCTGTCCCAAGACCTATTTTTCAGCCAGAACAGAGCAAGGGACAGTTTCCTAGTTTCTAGGAACAACAAAAGGATGAGTCATCAAGGGCCAGCTGGAAGGTTATGGGCTCCATCAAATTCGACTTCATGGAGTTTTATGTGTCAAAAAGAGTGTTTAATGCTTAGATAAGGTTTTTGTAATCATGATAAGGAGTTACACTCCTAGTTGTATTAGGTCTCTAGGACTGCTAGTTAGGTGTCATTTGAATTTAATAGTTAGTTTTGAGTGTCATTAGGTGTCAGGTCAGGTAGAATTCGAATTTTCCTCTTCCTAGAAGAGGAATATAAGCATGTAAAGAGCTCTATATATAGCAGAACATTTGATGTACAAAGGGTCGGAAAATTTTATGGAAAAGCTTGTATTTGGCCTATGTAAGACTCATTTTCAGTAATACATGCTTGACTTTACTTCTCAGGATTCATGAAGGATTTTTTATGTTCAGAATATGTGATGTTGTCCTTTTCTTAATTCTTACAGTGGTATGGATGTATAATCACTCAGAATTCACTGAATGTGCTCTGACTTCCTGTATACATTTATAAACTGTGTGGTCCCATATGAGTTTATGTTCTCAATGTTTAAATGCGGAATGCCCTGACTTCCATGTAGGGTTGAGTTCATTGTTATATTGAGGTGTTGTTGACTCCATAAGCCAAATGGATAGTTTTGTTTAATGTGTTTCCACCATTCATATTTTTCACAGTTGTTCTATAAGAGTTAGCCATCTTATCTTTAATCAAAATCATTAATCCATCAAGAGAGAGCTCTCTCAGGTTGAGGAGGCTAAGCCTCAGCCTAAAGTAGGTTGAAATAGTTACTTAGAGTCAACCTGACCAGTAGCCTATCAGGATTTGATTTTGAGATAACATTTTGGTGCGTCTGCCAGGAGCCTGAAGATTATTCATTCCCGAAATCATGAAGCTAAACTTCTGAAGGTAGCAGGAGCTCAGAAGGTTTTTGAGGCTGCCAAACTACCTTGGCGACTCCACACATCGAATAAGAAATTGGAAGGTGACTCAACTGCTAGAATATCAGTAGCTTGATGAAGTTTCAAGATGAATTCCACTGCAAGAATGAATGCCAGGTATGCTCCTATGAATCGGTCTCATATCCCTGGTTTTCCAAATCCTATGCCAAAGGTTGATTGGTTAGAGGATCTTCTGATATTCAAAGATGAAAAGAAAGACAATGTTGCTCTTCATTTGGTTAGGTTTCATATGCATGTACGCAGTCTTAAGGTTCATTTCCCTGAAGATTGTCTCATGAGGATGTTTATGACCACTTTAGAAGGAAAAGCATGGTCTTGGTATAAAAGTTTGGAAAATGGTTCATTATATTCTCTTGCTGATTTCCATGATGTGTTCTATGACATGTATAAAGAGTGTCATCCCTCCTTATTTCTAGTCAAAGATTGTTGTAAACATTCTACGAGTTTTATTCAATATTTGGAGGATTGTTATGATGATGATGAATTTATGGATGAAGGAATTTTAGAGGCTCTTCATAACAATGCATTTCAACACCAAGAAGAAAGTATAACATCTCATGAAACGCAGCATGAAGATCAACAGGGGTTTATTTGTGAAAACCATGCTTCATCCTTTGATATGAATGAAAAGATGCAGCAAATTTGTCAGTCTTTTGATCATAAAGAATATGAAATTGATTGCAAACACCAAGAAGAAATACTGGAAGAAATTTTTTATAATCCTCAGGCAAAAGAAAAGGTTGTTCATTTTTGTGATTCCTTGCAGCAGCTTACATCAAAGAATGATCACAATAGTGAGGAAAATTACATTGTCTATGGGAATCATGCAGAAAGGCAGTTGGATAGCACATCAAAGGAATTTTGTGTGGCTAAGGATCAGTTGTCTAAAGAGATAGAATGTTATGATGATTATCAAAATAACCATGTTTTCTTTGACCCTATAAATGAATACATGGCAAAGTTTTGCACATCAGTATTTCAATTTCATTTGCATTATGAAGGTCATATACATTATAGGTTGATTTGGTCATCTCAATACCATGGTTATTTTGAGGTTGAATGCAGTCAAGAGCCTCCAATATCAGAGAGGACAATTGATTGGCTTTATTGGAAATATCATGTTGCTTGAGCTACAAGTGGAGCTTGCAGCTGATAGGGTAGGTAGGTAGGTAAATGCAAATAAGCTCAAGGTTGACTGAGCATTTTTTTTTCAGTAGTGGTAGATTTCTTTCTCTCACAATGATCATCAAGTTTAAGCCCGAGGTGAAGGCCCAAGAAGTTGGAAAGGAATGCTCATCAAGAAAATCTATGTTTTTCATAAAATGGACAAAGCACTGGACTTACGAGTTCTTAGTGTAATACAGGAGCACACTATCCCAAGTGGAGCCGCTGTTATCACTTAAGAATACTAATTCCAAAATTTCTCAATTTAGTTTGATGCATTACACAGGGATTCATACAATTGCAGACAGCAACACAGTGGCAATGGTTATTATCAATCCAAGCAACCCATGCGGCACTACTTTTACCCATGATCATTTGGCTAAGATTGTAGAGACAGCTAAAAGTAATTACTCTTGGGAGCATATCAAAGAAATGGATGGTTCTTGATTGGCACAACAGATATTCCTGATTGGTGTTATGTGGAGGCATATGAAAAGAATGGGAAAAATGTTCACACTGAAGCACCTTCAATAGAAAATACCGCCCTTGACCGCATTCTGCCTTGTGTAGATGTGGCAACAGCTGAACAATCTTTAAATCAGAGCAAAATAGTGAACATTTAGTAGATCTTATGAGGAGGATGTTGTCTTCATTGCCAATGATTGGCATACATCTCTTCTTCCTTGTTACTTGAAGATTCTTTCACAAATGCCAAGGTTACATATTGCATACATACCTTGAAGAATGGGGTCTATATATATATATATATATTCAGTTTGAAAAGCTTCAAGGCACATGAAAAGAGACATTTGAAGATAGAAAAAAGGCTCAAAATGAAAAAAAATTGGTTCAAAGCTGTGTTTTTGTAATTACACAGCAGTTTCGTAACGCGCTACGAAACTGCTGTAGGAGCATATTATGAATTAGTGGACCAATTTTTAGAGACAAAGGGAAATATTTTCAAAGGGGAATCTCTGCAAAAGATCAATTACAAAGTGTCAACATTCAGCAAGGGCAAAACAAGTAGAAGGAGGACATTTTTGTTGAATTCTAAGCTACATGTTATAAAAGTGGAAATTGTTTCATAGCTAGATGATGCCTCAGGCAGCATTAAAGGAGCTATTTGTCTTAATTCAAGTGTGGGATCAGATTTCATGGTTGATTTAATGCATTTAATATGATTAAAGAGACAGCATGGTCAGCAGAAGGATTCGAAGATGAGCATAAGAATGAAACTCTAAAAAGGAGGAGTTTTGTTTCCCTGTTTTTACTAGTCAACTTCTAGAAGCGTTTCTGAGCATTTGAAAGCCTATCTCTAAAACGTGAAAGAGGTTTTCATTCATAAGGTACTGAAATACAAAAACCTCTTCCACTTTCTTCAAATCCATTATGATTTGAAAGAAATGAATGATCAAACTTGCGCTACGAAACTACTGTAGGTGCAAGTTTTCCACAGGCATATTTCTCTGTTTGACACCTGTTTTTCAAAGAAATATTCTGGAGGGTAGGAAAGGTGTTTCAAAAAACCAACAGAGTTTTTTGTTAAGCATGGATTGGTTCACAAAATCCTCCTTCAGGTTTTCCAAATACGTTGCTTATGAGAAATTATGAGCTCTGTCCCAAGACCTATTTTTCAGCCAGAACAGAGCAAGGGACAGTTTCCTAGTTTCTAGGAACAACAAAAGGATGAGTCATCAAGGGCCAGCTGGAAGGTTATGGGCTCCATCAAATTCGACTTCATGGAGTTTTATGTGTCAAAAAGAGTGTTTAATGCTTAGATAAGGTTTTTGTAATCATGATAAGGAGTTACACTCCTAGTTGTATTAGGTCTCTAGGACTGCTAGTTAGGTGTCATTTGAATTTAATAGTTAGTTTTGAGTGTCATTAGGTGTCAGGTCAGGTAGAATTCGAATTTTCCTCTTCCTAGAAGAGGAATATAAGCATGTAAAGAGCTCTATATATAGCAGAACATTTGATGTACAAAGGGTCGGAAAATTTTATGGAAAAGCTTGTATTTGGCCTATGTAAGACTCATTTTCAGTAATACATGCTTGACTTTACTTCTCAGGATTCATGAAGGATTTTTTATGTTCAGAATATGTGATGTTGTCCTTTTCTTAATTCTTACAGTGGTATGGATGTATAATCACTCAGAATTCACTGAATGTGCTCTGACTTCCTGTATACATTTATAAACTGTGTGGTCCCATATGAGTTTATGTTCTCAATGTTTAAATGCGGAATGCCCTGACTTCCATGTAGGGTTGAGTTCATTGTTATATTGAGGTGTTGTTGACTCCATAAGCCAAATGGATAGTTTTGTTTAATGTGTTTCCACCATTCATATTTTTCACAGTTGTTCTATAAGAGTTAGCCATCTTATCTTTAACCAAAATCATTAATCCATCAAGAGAGAGCCCTCTCAGGTTGAGGAGGCTAAGCCTCAGCCTAAAGTAGGTTGAAATAGTTACTTAGAGTCAACCTGACCAGTAGCCTATCAGGATCTGATTTTGAGATAACAGCATCCATTGTCCTTTTAATTCTATTCTTAGTTTTATTACAAAAAATGAAAAAATCAAACCATTTTCTAAAGGTCATGCAGGTTCAAGAGGCACGATCAAGAGATAGCTTGATAAGTACGTTGAGGTGTGCTGCGGGGAAGCAATGAGCACGAAGATTAATTAAAGCTCAACCCCAACAGTTGACCATGACATTAGCATGGTTGACTACAATGTGTGGCCTGAAATTACTGCGATGCTTCAACCTTGTTGAAGCTCCCTTACATTCTTTACCCCTGCGGTGAGCTCCCAAAGATTTCCACCCCACGTTGCTCATTCCACATCTTCCACCGATTTCATCTGTTAATTTCCCACGTCAGTGGAAATAAACGGAAAAGAAGAAATTTAAAAGAAATAACTTATTTTATTTGATTAACGTCTTTTGAATGTGAGAAACCCACAAGAAGATCTGGGTCGTTCGATCAACAGGCCATAGATTCGATGGTAATCACGTGGTTAACTAGAACAGGGTTTATTTCATAAATCAGACGTGATGATGTATGAAATATAGTTCAATTCGCTGAAGTCCAGGCCAATGGCAGTCGTCCATCGAAAGAGATGGGATCCGACAGATATTGAGTTAGAAAGTAATCAGGTTTTATCTTTAAAATCAGACCCGATAAATCATTAATTGGTAGTTTTTGTTTCCTATCGGGTCTGTATGGGAGTCAAAGGGGCGTTGAAAAAATGGACGCAATAAAGTTTTGTTCAAATAGGCTTAATGTTTCATGAGTTCTGAGGCATCAGACCGTCCATTGAAGGGGTGATCGGATGGTGATCGCATATAGCTCAGGTGGATGCGACAGGTTTATGAACTAGAGTTTTAATTCTTTAAGTTCCATGGTAACCAAAGGTTTTCCATATTCTGTGTAAATTAATCAATTTCGCTATTTTAGCAAAATGATCAAAGTTAGAGGCAGATGACTAAAATTCCAAAGGAAAGGTGATTGGTCAGGTTTCTTAGTGTTTCCACCAATCAGAACACTCCCGATATATATGTGGGCCCAAGTTCATGCACAGAGTTCTTGTAAAGTTGCAGTTTGTTGTGTTAAAACAATCTAACTGTCATCAGGACATCTACAAGGTCACAGCTTGCAGAATAACACTCAGACCATATACTCCAGCCACTGATTCGAACAACGAATAGCCATTACCTACTAATTTTTGTTACTTCCTGTTATTTTATTTTCTTGAGAATGAGGTGTCTTTTACCCTCTATGTAATATTCTGTAATAACTTTTACTTTAGACAGTTAGGAGAATAGTTAAGTAGTTTGATAGTTTTGGTGATTACCAACTGTCTCATAATGTATAAAAAGAGGAAAATTTACAGAGAAGGGGTTCGAACTTGGGAGAACCTAGAGACTAGGCCACTGTATTATTGATAAAACTGTTGATTAATGAAAGAATCAGAAGTTTTCCACACATTGTTGGGTATGATTTTGTGACTTCTCTGTTATGTTTCATCAAATGTTTTCTTCCTTTAAGTATGGTAATGAAGCTGCAAGTCTTTATTTTCTTATGTAAATGAAGTTAAAATCCCTTAAAAGAGCGCTCCTATACTTGAAGTTCCCACCTCTGCAATTCTTCTAAGTTACAGATAGTAGTTTCTGTGTAAGACAACATATTATCTTTAACTTCTCCAAGTGTCACAGATAGTAGATTCTGTGTAGAACAGAATATTGTCTATGACTTCTTCAAGCTTTCTTCATTCATCATTTATATTCAACAATCAAATGGCATTCTGAGATTTTAATGTCACCTAAGTATTGAGGGTTTAAAACCAAATCTTTCAGGTCCTTCATTTGAGAATACAACATACAATTAAGTGACAATAATTATAAATGTAAATGTCTTAAGCACAATTTCTACATAGCCAAGAAATTGGTTTCATAAGGGACAACATTAATTTGCTCCATTTCTGGGGAGAGAAGACAAGAACACTTTTCCCTGGGTTTTCAATATTTTCCTCTAGTTGTTTAGTGAGGAGGAAATATTTGGTTGTTTTGAACAAAAGAAATAACTCTGGCTCCAAAGAGACCCCATACAAGGTTAGATACCTCACAACAGAAATTTCAAGCCCTTTCAGATCCTGAGAGGATAGTTTCCAAGAGGGTTGGAAGGCCTAAAACTCCACTTACACCAAATCCTACACTGTCTACACCAGGTAGCAGTTCATCATATCTTTCACATTCATCTTTTATTGATCAAGAGTCACTTTCTACATCCAATTCATTCCAAGAACCCAACTGTCAGGAACAATCTTTAGAGTCTGTTTATTTTTCAGTATCTACTATAGTTATTTAGCCTGAACCTATAACTACATTACCACCTTTGCACACTCCATTTACTCCTTAGTCAGGTTCGACATTTGTTGGTAATCAAGGTTGAGTAAATTCAAGAGCAAATATGGCAGGACCTACATTTTTTATGAATACGTATGCACCTATTCAATTTCCACAACAGTTGAATCAAATGCAACAAGAATACTTGAAGATTCTTCCTCGTTTCACAGGGGAGGATGAACAAACGGTAGAGAATCATATATCAGTATTTTGTGATTTCGTAGAAAACCTAAATGTTGAACACCTGGATGTTGTTCTAATACTTTTTGTCCAATCCTTGGATGGAGAAGCAAGAAAATGGTTTAAAGGGCTTCTTAATAACTCTATTACAACATGGGAAGAGATGGAGCGCCTATTCACCCAGAGATGGGGAGAAAAAAGAGACCATGGGTATTCACTCACATATTTTAATGCTATTAAGAAGAAATCTGATGAAGGTGTTGCGGAATTCAACATAAGGTTCAATAAATTGTACAATAGTCTTCCAATGGAGATTAAGCGCCTTCCTGCTGGTGCAGAAATAACTTTTGTAGGGGCTTTTGAGTCAAATTTTGGATTCACATTGAGGGAAAGGAGGTCCCCAACCCTTGATCAGATCCAAACAGATGCATTAGAGATAGAAGCAAATCTGGTGGTTGCAGGTAAAACACTAGATGCACAACCTATCCAAGATAAGGGATAGGCTAAAGTAGAATCCTCTCAAGATTAAACATTAGAGGATATGAATAATGTAATTAGAAGTTTGTCTAATAAATTGATTAAATTCTAATTAGAGAGTAAGAGTTCTCAGATACAAATACAACAAAATAGAAATTTTAATCCTCAATATAGAAGACAACCTCTGCAAATTTTACAGAGGGAGTGAAAAGATCAAGATCAGATTCAAGCACCACTATATATAGAGGCAGATCCTTATGGAGTACCAGAGCATTCCAAGGATCATGATGACCATATTTTCACATTGTATGTAGTATATGAAGATGAATTAGGTGTTGAAGGAGGAGAATATAGTGAAACAGATGTCATCTATGATGATAATGAAATTTATGAATGTTGGAAGCGGTTTTCTGATTTTATGCAGGCAGAACTACATAAGAAATATGACTTGAGATCAAGGAAAAGATCTAGAAGTCAAGAAGATGAAGGTGAGCAGCAACTTTCATATCCCTTACAAAAGGAGACTCCATAAGAACAAGAACCACAGCCTACAAAACAATTGAATAAAGGAAAGTAGCAGCAGAATACAAGTAGCAAGACTCAAATGCTTCAAGGTGAGTCCTCTCAAGACAAAAGTGAAAAAATTCCTTTAGAGAAACTTGTTTCCATTCCACAAGAGATTTCAGTCATGAAGAAAAGTGAAGATGAGAATGAAAGGAATACTAAATAGAGCCATGTGTTTAGTTTCACCAAAGAGTTAGAAAAGACCAGAATTCAGGTACCCCTCACAGAGTTGGTTAAAACACCAGCTTATCAAAGAGAAATTACAGAGTTTATCAATCTATCTCAGAATGTGAATATAAATGACATTGTGAATTTGCAAGAAGATAAACTAGTAGTGGTTTTTGGTTCACATGTGGAGGAGGTAGATTCTTCAACACCTCCTTTCTACATTTCTTTATTGGTTCATGATTTACTCTTGCACAATTGTATGTTTGATTCAGGAGCCTCACATAACCTTATGCCATTATCAGTGATGAAATAGCTAAACCTACAAGTTACTAAACCTTATAGAGACTTGTATTCTTTTGATTCACATAAAGTCAAGTGTCTAGGGGGAATTAAATATTTAGTGGTGTCACTAGCCCAGATTCCAGCCAAAAGTTTGGTAATGGATGTAGTGATAGCAGATATCCCTGTTAAGTTTGGAATGTTACTATCTAGGTCATGGGAGGCTAAATTGGGTGGTGTTTTGAAACTAGATTTTTCTTATGCTGTCATACCAATTTTTGGTGGGGAAGAAAGGAGGTTGTACAGAGAAACAAGATTTATTAGAACAATCACAAATAATGAAGCAAGTAATTCACCTATATATAGCTAGGAAAAATATGACTTTTCTTGCTTCATGCTGCATGACAATGTAGAATTGGCTGAAGATAACTACAGGTAGCTTACTTTATCCTGTGTAAATACAAAGTTGCAAACAGAAGGGGCGTGGAAGTGATTCTTTGATGGAGCCTATTTTAGAGAAGGAACAGGTGATGGTTTCCTTTCATAGGATGAATAGATTCAAGTTCACAATATTGGAACCCAGAAAGAACCCAAGCTGGTCAAATTGTTCAAGGAAGTTTAACTTAATTATAGGGGGAGATATATTAAGCTTTTTAGGCAATACACTAATGTTTTGGCTTGGTCCTATGAGGATATCAAGACATATGAGGAAAGCATGTTTAGTAGACTTGGACGCCCTATCAAATTCATAACAGACAATGCTCAAGTGTTCAGTTCAAAGAATCTTGATGGTGAAACTCTACAGTTGCTTATCAATTGGCAGTACCTCAAGCAGTATTTCCAGTTCTGAAGCACAAGCATCCTATCATTGTAGATACTGGAGTGAGTTCAGTGTACAAATGCCATAGAATTTGAATTGGTTAAGCAATATATGACTCCATTCCCAAGGTGAAGGCACTCATCTATGGTTCTTAGTGTTTTTGTGGCAAAAGCACTATCCCCAGGTGGAGCCAGATGTTGTAGCATCCATTATCCTTTTAATTCTATTTTCAGTTTTATTACAAAAAATGAAAAAATTAAACCATTGTCTAAATTTCATGCAGGTTCAAGAGGTGCGATCAAGAGATAGCTTGATAAGTACGTTGAGGCGTGCTGCAGGGAAGCAATGAGCACGAAGATTAATTAAATCTCAGCCTCCAAAGTTGACTGTGACATTAGCATGGTTGACCGCAATATGTGGCCTGAAATTACTGTAGGGGTTCAACCTCATTGAATCTCCCATACATTCTTTACCCCCGTGGTGAGCTCCCAAATCTTTTTGCCCCACTTCGCTCATTCCACATCTTCCACCGCTTTCATTTGTTAATTGCCCACGTCAGTGGAAATAAATGGAAAAGAAGAAATTTAAAACAAATAACTTATTTTATCTGATTGACAGCTTTTGAATGGGAGAAACCCGCAAGAAGATCTGGGCCATTTGATCAACAAGCCACAAATCCAACAGTAATCACGCGGTTAACTAGAATAGGGTTTATTTCAGAAATCGGACGTGATTATGTATGAAATACATTTTAATTTGTTAAATTCTGGGCCAATCGCAGTCGTCCATCGAAAGAGATGGGATCTGTCGGATATCAGGTCAAAAATTAATCAGATTTTATCTTTAAAATTGGACCAGATAAATCATTAATTGGTAGTTTTATTTCCTATCGAGTATGTATGGGAGTCAAACGGGCATTGAAGAAATGGACACAATAAAATTTTGTTCAAACAGGTTTAAATTTTCGTGAGTTCTGAGGCATCGGACCGTCCATTGAAGGGGTGATCGGACGGTGATCGCGTACAGGTCAGGCAGACACGACAGGTTTATGAACCAGAGTTTTAATTCTTTGAGTTCCGTGGTAATCGAAGGTTTGCCATATTCTATGTAAATTAATCAATTTTTCTATTTTAGCAAAATGTTTAAATTTAGATGCAGATGACTAAAATTCCAAATGAAAGGTGATTGGTCGGGCTTCTTAGTGTTTCTGCCAATCAGAACACTCCCGATATAGATGTGGGTGCAAGTTCATGCACGAAGTTCTTGTAAATTTGCAGTTTGATGTGTTAAAACAGTCTAACTGTCATCAAGACATCTACAAGGTCGCAGCTTATAGAATAACACTCAGACCATATACTCTAGTCATTGATTCAAACAACGAATAGCCATTACCTACTAATTTTTGTTACTTCCTGCTATTTTATTTTCTTGAGAATGAGGTGTCTTTTACCCTCTATGTAATATTATGTAATAACTTTTACTTTAGACAGTTAGGAGAATAGTTAAGTAGTTTGACAGTTTTGGTGATTACCAACTGTCTCATAATGTATAAAAAGAGGAAAATTTATAGAGAAGGGGTTCAAACTTGGGAGAACTTGGAGACTAGGCCACTGTATTCTTGATAAAATTGTTGATTAATGAAAGAATCAAAAGTTTTCCACACATTATTGTGTATGATTTTGTGACTTGTCTGTTATGTGGCATCAAATGTTTTCTTCCTTTAAGTATGGTAATGAAGCTGCAGGTCTTTATTTTCTTATGTAAATGAAGTTAAAATCCCTTAAAAGAGCACTCCTATACTTGAAGTTCCCACCTCTACAATTCTTCTATGTTAAAGATAGTAGTTTCTATGTAAGACAACATATTACCTTTAACTTCTCCAAGTGTCACAGATAGTAGACTCTGTGTAAAACAACACATTGTCTATGACTTCTTCAAACTTTCTTCATTCATCATTTATATTCAGCAATCAAATGGCATTCTGAGATTTTCATGTCACCTAAGTATTGAGGGTTTAAAACCAAGTCTTTCAGGTCCTTCATTTGAGAATACAACATACAATTAAGTGACAAAAAAGTGATGATAATTATAAATGTTAATGTCTTAAGCATAATTTCTACATAGCCAGGAAATTGGTTTCTTAAGGGACAACAAAACCTATAACCACTTCCTATTTTGGGGAGGTTTTCAACCTCAAGCCCCTAAAAATTGAAGAGGAAGGTGAAAAAGAATTTAAAAGGGGAAAAAGACTCAAGAAAGAGCCCATATTGAGCCAACTCCTAGCCAAAAAGACACAAAGGTCCCTTCAACATTCTCTGGCCCTAAAATCTCCAAAGTCTACCTAAGAAAGAGCGACAGGCTTAGTAAACTAGATTGTTAAATGTAGAGAGGTCGAAGTTGAGACCCAAGTTGAGGAAAAATTGTTTGAAACTTTTAAAGGAGGCAAAAGACCACATAAAATGCAAAATAAACAAATTAATGTTTAAAATTAAACTGAGAAACAACCCAGATTTGTCCAAGGGGGTAATTGATGTAGATAATCTGCCATTGAAGGTCCTTATCATCAACAGAAAGAAGAACGCAGGAAAGAAGAAGAGCACAGATAAAGAAATTATTGAAAAGGTCCTACGGAGACAAGACAAATCAAGCAATAGAGTTTGAAGAAGGTGGACGTGCCTCTAAAATTAGCCAACACCCTCTGATAGTAGGGTTGGGGTGATTTTGAATTTTTTTGTTATGAAATTATGAAACAATGTTTTTTCCTTTATTGCTAATAGTATGCTTAACAAGTTTTTAATATATAGTAGAGAAGGGAGGATATGACATTCCCACTATCAGTGATTCTGAAAGAAGCAAGGAGCGCTAACATCTCTGTTGTCAGTGATTTTGAGAGGGAGCATTGACATCTTCATTGTCAGAAAAAAATTGGCAAGTGAAAATGATGGCATTCCCACTGTCAGCGAATTCTAAAAATAAGAAGAAAGGAAATGCTAACAGTTATCCTTTCAGTGAAATCTTCAATTCAAAAAAACAAAGAAGTTGATAGTGACAGTATCAACAAATTTCACCATGAACCGCGAGGGAACAAAATGATAATATAAAAGAAGTTTTGGTGAAAGATTGAACATGATTGCAAAAGGACCTCTTTGACAGCATGTATTCAGTTCTATCAATCAGGGACCTATTGTTTTTTTCGAGGAATAGATTCTGAAGATACTTTTCTTTGCCTATATGTTAGCATATATTCCAACATATATTTTATTTTAGAAAAGACGTAGTGTAATTAAAGATATTTTCCATATGCATGAACTTAGAATATTTGTATTGTTTTGGATTATTGTAATTAAGTTTGAAACTATAATCCTATGATTAGTTGATGTAATGTCTATAAAGAAAATTTCTGAAGAAGGGAAAAGGGTTTCTTTTTATTATAAAAACATTAACATTCTGGTGTATTTGAGTAGATCTTAAATATCTTGCAGCTTTTATGGGAATTTGCAAAAAAAACGTGTGATGTAGTTCCTTGTCTGTTATTTCCCTGTTTATGAAAAAACTTCTTCATGTATGGAATAATTAGTATCTAAGATTGGGATTCATTCATTCTCCTTCCTCGTATTTCTCAGTCATTACTACTTGTTTCTTCTATCAATTATAATTCTATTTTCTTTTCAGTTATCTTCCTCAGAATTTCTCAAATTGTCAAAGGATTTATTGCTACCATATTTTTGTGTCCTACTCATTAGATCTGTAGCATTATTTGATAAAAGTAGACTCCATGCCCAATGGTGTATTTTATATACATCCCAACCAAATTTCATCCTACAAACAAACTCTGGTCATAGAGCTTAAAGTGTAAAACCTACTACTACAACAACCTAGGGTAGTTGTGTTTTAGGGAGAGATACCTCTCCAGGTTGAAGGGCCATCTCTCAACCTCAAAGAGGTTTGAGGTTACCTTAGAGGATTTTTTAGAACCGGGCTTCCTCTAAGAGATAACATTTATGATTAGGTCAAGGGAATTGAACAACTGCTCCTCATCAAAGCAATCATCACCACCATTCCCATAGACTACAAATTTCAATAGAAAAAAAGGTTATTTCAATTATTTAAACAAGTAATCAGTTTCACATTAAATATAAATCAAAATTGTTAATTCTTTACTTGTTCTAATAGTGTTGGCACTTTTCCACAATCATGTTGCCACATTATAATATAATTTTTGTCAAAACAAATACATTTTAAATCAGATGAAGACCAAATTTAGACTCTTGTTTGTTCGATCACATATACACATTCTTATAAAAAATTTTGATGTAGATTCATTTATATACCCCTCAAAAATACAATATGATAGTAGATATATTTTTTGGATAAATCAGTGATATGATGCTCATTGGCCATGAAATTTTGATAGCAAGTAGATGAAAATCACATCCAAAATCCTACCAAACTTTAGCATCATGTTCATTTGTTTTATCTCTAAGAATATGAAAATAAATTAGGACTATTCTTGAAAAAGTGGGTGAGATTCTCTTGGAATGCTTGAAAAAAAACATTTTTATTTGTCCCAAGGAAAAAGGAGTAGGAGAAGGTTGTACTTTTAGTAGATGAGGAAGAAGGAGAAGCAAAAGGTAACAAATTGAACATCTAATTCAAAATAGTGTGACAAATTTAGATAAAATTATTATTCTTATGAATGATAAACGTACAATATAAGAATCATTAACCATACGGTACCTACCACCCCCATAATAGAAATGTTTGTATCTATTTTATTCAAGTTATAATTGATCAACAACTCTTCTCCTATAGCTATTGATTTTGTTATGCTTATGAATACATAGTTTCCTTCACATCCATCAAATGCACAATTGGGTTTATTATTTATTGTACTAGTTTGTTTATTGTTTATAAACCTTTATTCCCCAATTATTTGGCCTTCCACCAATATACATAGATAATCCTCCATCATTGTCATTGCTTATTAGTTGTATATAATTGCATCTACTCCATATCTTTGCATATATCATGTGTATTGCACCAAACATATCCAATATTTGGAATTGTAATAGGGTTCAACATACTCCACCAATTTAGTTAATCTGCCATAAGAAACCCTTATGCCATACATGGAAAATAACCACAAAACATGTAATTATGATGGAGAAATGTGATATATCCTCTTGTTGAGACAAAATTAAATTTTCACATGATGAAGGTCCTTACGTACCCATCATTTCAATATATGTTTATAGCACAAGGGAACCTTGATGTCATCTATGTTCTTAGCATCATAAGAACATGAACCTCCTTCAACAAGAAAAAAATCCATGTGTCTATAGAGTTTTGTTCTGATTTTCTCATCTCTGGTTGATCTATGTATATTAGACATACTAGATCTTTAACTTTCCTCCACTCTAACTAAACTTCCCTTACTCAATGAAGATAGAACTAAAATGTACCTATTTGGTTGTACCTATAGTCCATCGAATGAGAGAATAATTTAGTGAATTCATGGCCTATAACATGCCAATGTACACATATGATCCCCCCTTTTTAACTAGAATTTAGTACACAATGTTTCATTTCTCTAGGATTTAGTGCACATATGACTATCTCCAAATAAGTAAAATACTCAAGTAAGTAAACCATCATCTTATCAATGAAATATGTGCATAGTTATGAGATCTTAAATATAAATTAAATTACTCATGTAAAAAATTAATGGATTGTTACCCTACCCAACATCAACCCTCATACATACATATTCGAGAATTGTATGGATGCCGTGAGGAAATTTAGGGAAATCAATCCCAACGATTTTATGGCTTAAGGGTTACATGATAATTGTGGGGGAACATGTATGCAAGGTAAAAGATGATATGGTTATAGGAATGTGTTAGCGACTATGATGTAAATGGGTTATGGTTTATATACATTGTTAGTTAGTAGTTACAAGGCTTATAGGATTACTTTTAGAGTGGATAGAAGTCATTACAACCATTGAGTGTTACAAGTTTTAAATATGATTGATTATAAGATGCGGGTAAGCATAGATAGTAACTAAGGGAGATAAGGGTTATGGGTTATAATAATTTTTCATTAGGAGGCATAATAGGTATATACTATATGGTTTAGGAGCTAAAATTTGGAAAATAGAATGTATATTTCATAAGGATTACAAGTTATAAGAGATAAGGGTTATACGGGTTAGGAGATATGTGATGGTAATAATACTTAAGTTTTTAATGGTTCTAAGGGTTAATAGTCATAGTGGTTAATATATAAAAGTGTTGCAATCATATGGATTAATGTTCGTGGTTATAGGGGTTAGTGGTTATTTGATGGTTATAGTAGTTAAGAATTAGACATTTTATGAGTTAAGGGTCATAATGGTTAATATATAAGAAGGTTGCAATCATATGCACTAAATGTTATAATATATAGTTGTTATAGTGGTATGGGTATATCCGTTAATATTTATGAGTAATAATGGTTAAGGATTAGGAATTGTAAGGGTCAATGTTCCTAAGGGTTTAAAGCCATAGGATTAACTAATTTTTTGTTTTAGTATGTTAATGGTTAAGTGCTATAAGTTTTGTGAGATATAGTTAGTTAGGAATTATATGGCTTAAGGGTACAAAACGTTATGCATTGTTTGATTTTATTAATTATGCCATATCACGGTTAGGATCGAGGATAACATGGGTTAGACATCTGAATAATATGGGGTTAATGGATTATTGTGATGAGGATATATAAATGCAATAGTTTTCAATCTTTTAGGTTAAGAAAATAGGGTTTATATGGATCATGGCTTGTAAAAAATAGGATTAGGAATTATAAAATCTAAAATAGTTTTTGGTCAACTATTACTGGACTATGAATTGTGTTTTTTAGTTTTAAGGGTTAAGGTAACAGGAGTATGGCTACAAGTATTAAGGATTTGGGGATATAGAAATTAGGTGTTAGTATTTAGGAGTTGTAGCAAATATGGTGGTTTGGCTTATATGGGTTGGGGTGTTATAATGGTTAATAGTAACATAAAATAACGCTTATATTTTTTAAGAATAACAATGCTTAAAGGTTCAAGGATTGGGATAACAACACCATGGATTTGGCATTATAAATAAGGGTGAAGAATTATATATTTTGGGGGTTATAGTGGTTAAGGTGTTATCCAAGGCCATGGGTCTAGGTTAAAATGAATGATGTATTAGGGTGATCAGTTATAAGGGTTTAAATATAATGAGTATGTTTCTTAGATCTTATGGCATCTTGGTGATAAGGATATCTCTTATCTGTATTATGGTTATGGGTGATAATTATAAAGGATTGATACTATTTTTTTTTTTAGGTTCAAATGGTTAAGCTTTTGGGTTTAGGATTTAGGGGAAATATATGCAATTGTTAAAGGTTAATGTTTAGGGTTTATTTGTATTATTATTTATTAGGTTACATTTTAGTGGTTATAGTGCATTGATTCATGAGGGTTATAAGTTCTAGGGATTTAGGTTTATATGGAATATAATATGTTTTAAGGTCTATAGGTTATAACAGGTCGTGGAAGAAGACACTCAGAGCACATAAAACTTAGGAATTAAATGAGATAGAGGTTTAGAGAAATAGTATTTAATTCCTCTATTCTTTAACATATATGGCGTTATGATTTATAAGGGTTAGCAGATAGTTGATAAATGTTAGAGATTACAAGGTTCATGGTTAATGGTTATATCTTATATAAGTTACTAGTTGAGATTTAGATCTTGTAAGTATTTTGAATTATAATGATTATGGGTAACATAGTTGATGGGTTATATATTCTAGTGATTATGGTAAAGAAATAATGATTATGTGTTACTGGTAGGTGGTTGAGCGTTAGGGGTCGAGATCATGGAGATAATTGAACCCATGACCTCTCAATAGAAAATTCAAGTTCTTCAATAACTAGTACTCAATCAATTGAGTTAACCAATGGGGCTACATACATACCATGATAAGGACACTAAAACATAATAAATAATTTCATCTCCTTAACATCTCATGCTATAATTTTTTCATTTGATTGTTGAATTATTTTTGTGTGTTATATTTGAGTCTCAAGAGTTGAAACCCTCCCATACCATCAATCAATGCATCTATCATAGCCATCTCAAATTTTAGTGCATATGAGAATATACTAAAATGATTTCAATGTTGGCCCCGTTCACAACCCCATTTGTGTGGGGTTAACTAATTAAAGAATAATTTCCACTAATTGGTAAATTTTAAGTGAATTGAACATTTACTTTACCACAAAAGTTTCCATAGAGTTGAACTCGTGACCTCTCAATATAAAATTAAGGTGCTTTAACAATGGGAAATTGACCAATTGAAATACTCGTAGGGCTAAATACATATCGTGATAAGGGAACTAAGCATTAACAAATAATTTCATCCCCTTCATGTTTATATTATAATTATGTCGTTTGATTGTAAAATTATTATTTTTATATCTATTTGAGTCTAAAAACTATCCCATACAATCAACACATGCATATACTATAACCATGTCAAACTTCATTGCATACAGGAATAAACTGAAAAAATTTCTATGTTGGCTCCACTCGTGACCCCTTCCGAGTGGGGTCAATTAATTAAAGCATAATTTCCACTTATTGGTAGATGTTAAGTTAATTTAACATTTACCTAACCTCGAGAGCGTCAACAAAGTAGAACCCAAGACCCATATGTAGCATATTAAGGTGCTCTAAGGATCGATACTCAACCAATTGATCTAACACTTTTAGCTAAATACATACCATAATAAGAACACTAAAAAATAATAACTAATTTCATCTCATTCACATGTATGTTATATTTATGTTGTTTTATTTTCAAATTCTTTGTATGAGACTATCTTTGAGTGTTGAAACCCTGCCATAACATCGATGCATGCATATACTAAAATTATGTCAAATATTAGTGCATACAAGCACAAATTGAAAAACATTCTATGTTGGCCCCATTCACAAACCCCTGTTTGTGGGGTCAGTTAATTAAAGCATAATTTCCACTAATTGCTAAATGTTAACTGAATTTAACATTTACGTAACCCTGAGAGCATCGAGAGAATTAAAATAATGACCTATCAATAAAAAATTTAGGTTATTTCATGATGGTTACTTAACCAATTGATATAACCCTTGGGGATAAATACGTACATGATTAGGACACTAAAGAATAACAAATAATTCCATATTCTCTACATTTATGTTATAAATTTGTCATTTCATTATCGAATTAGGTGTGAGTCATATTTGAGTCTGAAAATCCTCCCATATTGTAAATGCATACAATTCCTATAACGATGTCATATTTTAGTGCATAGAAGCGCAAACTCAAAAAAAATTCAACGTTGGTGACATTAAAAACACCCTTTATCTAGTGTCAATTAATTGAAGCATCATTTCCACTAATTGGTAGATTTTAACTGAACTTAACATTGACCTAACACTAAGAATGTCGAGAGAGTTTAACCTAGGACCTCTCAATAGAAAATGAAGCTACTCTAATGGTGGGTGTTATAGCATCATTCAACACTCTTGTAGACCTGATGCTCTTTTGTCGCCCAAGGTAGTCCATTTTCCTATGCAGACTTGAATTTATACTGAAAAACGTATATCAAAATTCATACGTGACATTTTAATACTAAATTGCATACATACACAGGTCCCATAATGCTATACTTGCGTATACCTTTTAAAATATGAAAAAATAAAATAAAATGTTGTTTTTCAGGGAGTGTTTATGGGTTTTACCGAGAGCCCACCTACAGGAACCCATGGCCTAGCTTAAATAACCAGTTTGAGGTGGTATATATACACCCCTTGAGTAGGCCTAATGGATACAAGAAGAAGGATATCAACATCACATTGATTTTATCCTAGATCAAGTTTTCTTTTCGTGTGCCTCTTGCACTCCAAGTCCCTAGGAAACCCTAGTTTCCATTACATAGATGCTTAACATCATTATCTAGCATCTGGTTGCACTTATTGGAGATGTTTCCTTCATGGCTTGGTCTAGACGGATCTAGGGGACAGCTGCGTTGGTGCCTTTGTCCTGGATCAGATAGTATCTTGTTTGTACTTACTATTGTTAATCAATAAAGAAGTTCATGTCCTATTCCCAATATATGTTTTCATCCTACGAGTGATAGTTTATATTCTTAAATATGATGAGCTAATCTATTTCTATGTATGCACATTGAATTATTTATTATGTACATTCTTATGTGATTTATTTGAAGGTATGCACATCTTGCGGAAAGCTGAGGGTTTGGACCCTACATGAACATATTCAAACTTAGGACCTTCAGGTATGTCTTTGAAGTTCAATAATTCAAATGTTTGTCATGGCTTTTTGCGTGCTCTTTGTTGATTATTTTATCCTGCTCTATTGAGGCTTTCAACCCTTTCCTTAGGGAACTTTTACCGCAAACAAATTCATGAATCCACAGGGGAATATGATTATTATATCTTAGAAGCGTTAGTTTTCTCTGATCTAGGATTAGTTTGTTGTTTCTTGGTTTTTTCAGCCTTCTTGAGTCTGAAGTAATTTGGTCATTCAACCTGATCTTTTAAACCTGGGATTTCTTTTTATTTTTTCCCTAGTTTTCCATTTATACATGCCTTTTCTTATAAAAAGTTGCATATATATGCAGTTTCTTCCAAAGAAACCTACAAATACATGTGTTTCTTCACAAATATTTACGTATACACACAGACTTGTATTTAAACATTCATATACAGATTTGGAAAAATATTTTTTTTTCATTCATGGCTTTTGCTGAGGTCTTCACCAAGTTTTTTTATGATTTCTTGATGTCTATGAAGCTTGAAATCACCTTGATGTTTGTTGTTCTTGGAATCTTTCAACTTGCTTGAGAAATCCCTATGTCAGCCCACGGTTTGTAATTTTTGAAGCATTTTGTCTTCAAAGTTGGCTTTGATTCTCTAGAATCTTTTTGATTTTCAAAGTTTTTTGTATCTTTCTGGCCAAATCATTTCAAGTGATTAAGTCTCTTATTTTTATTTAGTCTTTTATCTCTTTATCATTGGTGACTAGTTGTATTTGAGTATATTTCATGTTTTTGGTTTTGAAATTGTTACTTTCTTTCCCTTTTTGAACATTTTTTTGGTTCTTTAAATCTTTAAAAGAAAAAGAAAAACATTTGCTTTGCGTTTCTTTTCTTTTGTTTTTGTCTTTGTAGTCTTTTGAGTTGTTGGGAAATGTGTGAATTCTTGTTTTAAAGGTTAAGAGTCTTTTTCTTTGACGAGTTGTTTTTCTTTTCGGATTTTCTTATCCTTGTTTATTGAAATGACATTTTCTTTAGTGATCACATTTGTTGATCTTTGAGCTTTTCCTTCAGTCTTGCATTTACATTATAGTGTGCATTAGGGTATATGCATTTCATACATCATTCAGTCTTTTTTTGTAGGTTTTAAATGTCTGGTTGCTTAAAAGAAAAAGAAAAAATAGTTTTTCTTTCTTAGTTTATCGTATAACCCTTGTAGAAATCTCTTTCATTGAAGAAAAAGAAGTGTTGCATTCTCATGTAGCCTAGGTTTTCTATTGATTTATTTTGTGTCAAAGCATCATCAACTGCACTTCCACTTACCCTGCCTTGAGTAACAACCAATTTAAATGAGTGCTTAAAATTAAAATGAACTAGACTTTCTCTTTTTTTCATAGTAACATCAAATAGTATAGGAAATTTATGGCCTTCGAATAGGTGTGTGGAGAGTAAACTCTCCAAGACCACTTAAACTGAAAGTATAGATGTTCATTAATGAGTAGAACTCTAGTGTCGTTAAGTTGTCTGGGAAATCTCCTCTAAAATAGGAGTCAAGCATGAGAACGTGTGAAGATAAGGAAAGAGAGATCTCTTACTTGTTGGATCACACACCCATGACTATTCCACCTAGCTTCGGATAAAAAAATTGGGACCTTAGTTTCCTTTCCTAGGGACCACATAGGGGACTATGAGGGGGAATACCCATGGTACTTGAGGCAGATCTTACATCACTTTGATAGTGCTTCTGGAGGGTTCCCTTGCAAATTTTGGTTACTTTCAGTAGCAAAGGATATTGTCTAGAGGTCGTCGGTAGGCTTGGGCCCTCATCATCCCAAAATACCTTTGGGAGGTCCTTATATTCACTTTCTTGTATTTTGGTGTCCATTCCTAATCGCCCATAGCAGAAATACTTGGAAGTGGATTGGTAGGTTGTATTTTTAGGACTATTTTAGATAGTTATCTATGCTCCTATCTTGCCATAGGTGATTCGAGTATTTAATGTTTCTTTATATATAAAAGTGGTTTATCGACTAGTTTGTTAATCTAGAGGGCTTCGTGGGATTTCAACTGCGAGTGTCGAGCCTTCACGTAGAAGGCGTAAGAGTAATTCTATTGGTTCTTTTGAACTAGTGTCGGCTAATGGAATAGAGACAAATCCTTTTCTGAGGGCTCTTATTTCACAAGGTGAACCTATTCTGGTTCATCATCTGGGTAGAAATAATACACTTACAATCAGAAGACAAAGTAAAAATTGAATATATTTTTGAGTCCCGTACAACTCATACAAAACCCCTTCCTTATCATATTCCTTATGTTGTATTTTACATGGGTACTCTGACTCATAGACCGGCTAGCCTTGTTCACTCTCCTTCTTTACTCTTAATGGCCACTGTTAGTTTCACAAGTATGGTTTCTGATACGTTTGGTGTACATATGTGTTGTTCAGCTATAGGAGGAGGTACTATTGTGATCTCTACTATTACACCTAGTACAATAGCTATTGGATCTACCTCCATTCTAAGTTTGGGTGGGGGAACCCAACCTTCTGCTCCTTTTACTGGTGCTTATCCTTTTAGAATGCCATCTAATGAGATTCACTCAATCTCATCATCCTTACCTTCTAATGCTTCTGTATCCATGACTTTGATGGCTAGTGGTTCAACATATTTACAAGGTATTTCAATTATAAGTGGACATGTTCCTCCTTCCAATCCATCGTTGAATGTAGGATCAGTTCATTTCTATGGCCATGCTCAAAACATTAATCCTTTTCAAGGGAGCCATGGCTTGGTATAACCTTCTGTTAGTGGTTATGGGTATGGGAATCTCTCTCATTTGTTTCATTAGTAGGGGATTATGCCCTTCCCTACTCCTAGTACTTCACAGGTTTTTCCTCCTTTGGCTAGTTCATAGAATCCTTAGCAGGGGATTTCCCCTTCATATAATATTCTATTGGGAGGAAGTTTTCCTATGACTAGTAGTCTTACAGTAGTAGGTGGATATTTTCTATATACTCCTGGACTACAAGGCTTTCCTTATAGCTCAATTGCTTCTACAAGTAATCCTTGGCAACCTCGTGCCTCTCAAAATACATGATACTCTTTTTTGAATGTTTGGAATTCTACTCTTGGATCTTGGAATTATGTAGTCCCTCCGTGATTACCATTCCTTGGAATTCTTAATTTGCCAGATCTTTCAAAATTAACAAATGATCTGATCCACTACAACTCATCTTGGCCTCCGGTCCCTAATAAAACATCCATATGATATACAAAAAATTGAAGGGAATTCAGGTGAAGACCTGACAGGCCATGTAACCACTTTCCACTTATGGTGCTCATCAAATTCCTTGGTTGATGATTCAATGAGGTTGAGACTCTTTCAACACACATTAAATGGAAATGTAGCAAAATGGTATATCGAGTTAAAAGGGGAGTTGTTTTCTACATTTGATGAGTTATCTACAATGTTTCTCAACCATTTTCTATTGTTTGTCCAAAATGATGTCGGAACTAAACTTTTGGCCAATTTTGAGTAGGACAAGGCTACCCATATTTTTTACCAAATTGAAGAGTGGTGTAGAAGGAAGAGGTTGATTAAGTATTATATCCGTAATGAATTTATTATACAATGGGTTTTGAAATCATTATAGGCATCAATATCTCATGATGTATCACTTTCAAGAGTGTTCACTGAAGAGCTGACTATCTTTAGAGCCTAGAAATTAGAGCTTAATTATTCCCAGTCTAGAGTCCTTTATAAGATTTATCTTGATGCTCCTATATCAAAAATTGATCTCGCCAAACCAAAACTAGGCTCTCATGTTGACAAAGTTGAAGAATCGATTGTTATCAATATGGCTAGTCTGTTAAATCAATTACAACAATTGTCATTACTATCTACTTCTATGACACAAACTACACCATTAGTGTCTCCTCCTTCTCATCCTTTATCAATGAATGTCTTTTAGTCCTCCAATCCTAAAGGAAATAAAAATATTAATAGGAAGAAGAGAGGGCATGGAAGGAAAAAAGATAAGGGGTGGAAGGGGAATGCAAATAAACCTAGTGAAGACATTAGTGAGAGAAAGAAGGATTCTAAAAAGAAGGTTAAATTCACATGAAATTCATGTAGCGGGGATCATCTTACTCATCTTTAATAGAATATTCAAGATGCTCAACGTTTACTAGCCCAACAAGGTTCTTCTAGTTCACAGGTTGTGGTTACTAACCGTTTTCGCCAAGGGAAATAATTACTTACTGGCACAAATTATAATATTGGAACCTCTGTAGGGGGCAACCAATAAGGGGAATCTATGTCGAATGTGTATATGGTTATGTCTCATGTTGATATTTCAACTACAACTCATGATTATGGAGAGACAAAATATTCTAAGGCTAATTTTTTTTTTGATACTCAAGAACCTTTTCATATAGAGAGGCCCATAGTTGAACCTATACCTCAGATGATGAAAGGATCCTCAAAAAGATTGACTTATAATCCAAATGTTAAGGATAATCAGAACTATTCCATTGTTGAAGATTTAGCTCAGAGCCCCAGTGCTTTGTCCGTGTTAGAGGTGCTCTAGTCATACTATCCTACACAAAGGAGTTCTTTGCTCACTGTGATCAGAGTCGTTGATTGAAAATATTCTCTATTAATTATATTTGATATGTCAAATGTTAATAAGAGACTCCCTCATCATATGGATTTTAAGATTAAATATATGTATCGTAATATGACCATCTTTCGAATCGTAGTTTATGAAGGGGCTTCCACATGCGTCATGTCTATGTCATGTTGGAAATTTATCCAATCCCATGAAGTTTTTCCATCTCCTACTCTCTTAACCACATTTGATGGTCATTCTCATAGGAATCATGGGATTCTTCCTGCCTTCCCTATTTTTGTAGGGGGTATGGTTGTTAACGTGGAAGTAGAGATAGTCGATGCTAAAATTGATTATAATCATTTTTTGGGACAGAACTAGGTTTATGATATGCATTCCATAGTCTCATATTTATTCCGCATACTATGTTTTCTTCATGAAGGGATAATTGTTACGATTTATCAGTTAGCCTATTCTCCCAATGACCCTAATGCATACGTTGACTCCATTGTCCCCTTGGTCAAAAATACTAAGCAACCTATTCATAATTTAAGAGTTGGAATGTATTCCTCTTTGATGGGTACTTTTGATCTTCCACCTGTTGTTGCTCATATTAATGCCATTTCATCCTCTAAGATGGTCCCTCAACAATGTTATTTTAGGACTCTTTTTTTTTATCCTTGGCCCTTGGACCCTCCTACAACCACATTAGAAGAAGGGCAAGTGGGTGGAATGGCGTATCATATATCTGCAGCAAAAGTTGCATATCAATCTATTACTGATTCTACATATTTGAATCCCATCCCTCTTTCAAAAGTGGACGTGACTGATGATGTGACACAGGTGTAGACAATTTATTCCAATTTGGCTATGGATTGCCTTGATATTGTTTTACCATCTGAGGAGAAAATTCTAGAATTAATGATTGGTGTAGAGAGATGATAGGATGATTTGCATCATTGAAACTATTCTCTCCTCGATTTTCTTAAATTCAAATCAAGTTTGTTTAGTCTTGTTTCTCAAGGAAGTTTTCATAAAATTTTAAACCCTTTGGCTGCAATGCATATTTTTGCCAAAGGTAATGTTGTATATTTTTCTATCTCCTATCACACAAATACATTCAAAAGATATAGAATCCTCCTAGAAATAACCTCTAGATTAATAAGAGATGAGTGCCTAGGGCATCTGATAGGAGTTCTTTCAAAGATTGTATAAGGGATTTCAACTGCACTCCATATGCCACGTAATTGAAAAGGCATAATTCAAGGCTTATTTCAATAGCCCTACACTAAGGTAAACTCAAGAAAACACACACTGGTAGATATGGCTAATCTCAAAGAGAAATAGCTTGGCTCTCGTGGCCGACACAAGTAATATGCTACTTAACATTATTGTTGTGGTATAGACAAACATAAGGAGGGAAAGGAGAGAGATCGATGCTAAGGGCTAGACATAACACATAATCCTAAGAAAAAATATCTCGCAGAAATATGGAAGATTTGGGAGGTGAAAATATAGAAAACATGGAGTGTGAATTAAGGTCTCAAGCTCTATGCCTCATGAAAACTTTCATCCAAAGATAACAATAAGTAAACCTTGAGAACATACATGTACTGTAGGTTATCAATTAACACAAGTAAATCTCTTATTACAAGGTCATGTAGGCTATCGAATAACACGAGGAAATCTGTTGTTACACATGTACTTTTACTACTTAGAAACATACATATGACCATGAATGAGAGTGAAACCGATAGCTTCATTACACAATTTTAGAGGAGGAAAGACATACATGAAGTGATATATAAAGGGGAAAACATACTCCACATTGCTCTGATTGGAATCAACAGAACTACTTCATTAATCCATGAAGATGGAGTCGAAATCACTAGTCCATTACAATTAACAATTGTATCAACCCAGGAACCTTGTGAACACACAAATTGAACCAAATTGGAACCACTTTCTCTGAAAATAGAAGGCCTCTACAATGCAGAATTTGGGAAACTATTTTTATAAGGAGAGGGGAATCTTTGAAACTAGTTACAAAATATATGAGCTAAGCTCTAGATATCTGATTGACTTGTTGTCTCCACATGCGAAGGATCTAATGCCCAAAATTATTACAACAAATTTGATTGTTTCTTTAAAATGAAAAAATTATAGAATAATAGACATAAATAAAACTTATTGATGGTAGAGGAAAATATCTTCCTGTCATTCCCGTGATGGCCTCTGATCATGCCACATCTTTTCCATGATGTTCTTGTTTAGTTGTTCAGCTAGTTCACCTATCACTTTCGCCTTAACTACTTGAATTCCCCACTATCTGGAGCTGGGAGTGATGAGCTATCGGTTTCTTGTCCCAATGGATAAACGAATATTGACCTGGAAGTTCTTCATTGCATGACTTGTGTTGATCTCCATGTTAAGAAATTAATTCTCAGGTGACCTGCAGACTCCTCCGAGTGTCCCATTCTTATTTATCATTCCACCTAGCTTGAATGTCCACAAAGGTGACCAATCTGTTTTCATTTACCATGACCATTCATGCACGTGAAGCAGTTGAATTCATTTATGTTTCCAATGTTGTCCTTTATTTCCTATTAGAGATTCTTCGACATGATTAGCCCTTTTCAATTATCAACTCATATGTGCGTTCATTCAATAGTGCAGCTGCTAGCCCATACATTATTTAAAGATTTCTACTTCCTTATCAGAGTGATTCCATATCACAATCTTCTAAGTGGTGCAGTATTCTAATATGTTGATTTCTGACCTCCGATATGATGATCTCCTTCTGCTTATATCTTCCTGCATTTATCACCATAGAAACAAGGGCCATGAGCTACCACTCAGCCTTGAGGTGCTAGAGCATTTAGACTCCTGCCAGGGGGCATTCTCGCTTTGTAAATATCTCTCCACCATTGGTTCTTTAAGTTCTTCTAGACTATGTCCTAGCCAAACATCAGAGCTCCATTATCAAAAAATTTCAAAGTATCAAGTGTTACAAATCGACATCCTCAAACTCCAATATTTGATCTCCGATATGAAGTCATCACCTTCACGTGGCACATCATGTGTGGTGACACGTGTCACCTAAATCTTACCCCTTAGGCCCCCTCAAAATGCCAAAACTGCATCCCATGTGTCCTTTCGTACAACCACATCATGCTAACATCAGATGCCACTATAGCTTTATCAGAACCAATCGTATGCTGAGACATGTCCTATAGAGGAGAGAGAAAAGGGCTTGTCCACCTTTGGTTTTGCGATGAAATCCTTTTCTAATATTTATTTGCACTTGCTAGCGATTTTAATGATATCAGAACTTTTAACAATAATGAAAATTTTTAGAGGTTTTCACTTTTAGAAGATTCTATCCTCCATTTGCCGATGTTCAAATCTCTTCCAAGCTTTGATGTTGTGACCGTGGATCTCCGATGTCTCTGGAACTCTGATATGCAATGCACTAATATGCTTGATGCTCTAATTTTGCAATGTCCTAGTATGCCCAACCTCTTATATGCGATCGTTGATATCTCTAATGCTCTAATGTTGCGACTGTGGATATATTTTGACCCTTGATATTCGATCGCTAATATTTTGGTCCTCAAATATGTGATCTCCAATATTCTTTCTTCCTTGATGCTTTAATCCTTGAAACTTCAATACACCATATCTTTTGGTCCAGGTGTCCATTTTTGGACATCCACATGTCAGTGGAAATATTGCTTGGAGAACTTTCTAATGGAGAGGGTTTGATTTAGGCTTTGATTCCTTCTGGTGCTTGGAAAATGATTGCTAAATTCTCTGATCATTTACTCTTTCGATGGTTGAAAACACATTTTGGAGTAAGTGACAACAAGGGCTCTAATTGAGGATAGTACCTTGTTGGCGAGGTACTGAGAAGCTGCAGAGTAGTAGCCTTCACCATTGGGCATGGATTCAAAAATATAATGAACCTATAAAACTAGAAAATATCCATGGAACTTTATTTGTTGGAAGTCCTTTCCTCATAAAACTGAAATGCATAACTACAAACTCTAAAAGATGGAAATTAAACACTCACATAGTGAGCTTATTTATATGTAACTCTTGTTTAGGCATAGGGCTCAATTCACCTGAGTGAGGTCAAACTTCCAATTATACTAGCCTAGGATCTTAGTACTAGACCTTATGCCATTGTTATTTTGGAAGTGAGAAACTAAAACATTCATGCACCATTAGCCCCAAAATGATATTTGATGCTTAGTTCTTTTAATCTCCTCCATGAACCTTTTAATAGAGATGTGTTCTTGAAAGTTAGTGACTAAAATAGGCATGCACCATTTGAAATCTTAAGGTAAAAAATTTAATACATACCTGTTGACGGTGTGGACCTACCAACATGTCAAGGGGATCTCCTCAATAAGAAGTCCCAATTAGACCTCAAACCGTTTGGTGTAGGAGTCCCAACAATGGGTCGTAAGGTAATGCCTTGACCGCGATGTCGCATAGAGGCAAGTAAGATAACTCTGTCAGTATCAAGGGTGTGACTGATGTAGAGAGTTAAGGAATGTGTATGAGAGGTTCCAACACTTCGAAAGGATAGGAAGGTGAAGGTGAGTTCCAGGTTGAAAGTGGTCAATCCTAACTCGGCTAGGAACACACCACACAAAGGACATGCATAGCTTCCGGTGGAGCAGTCGACTTGGATGTGGTAGTCACAACATACTAAGAAAGATAACATGAACAACACTCACGGATCAGTGTGAGGCAAGTGTGATAGTTGATATAGCAAGGTTCATGAGAAAGGCCTGTCTGATGTTCGGCAGAGCGGTGGAAACGGACGATGACAGCATTAACAACATATGCAACACATTAACAATGAGATTCATATAATTTCATAAGTTCATATGAAAGTACGTAAGTTAAACAACATATATCATTAAGGCAACCAGAACAGTTCAACTACAATAACAACATATGCATGAAAATGTCCTAGCTCTTATTATTAAAGAAGTGTAAGTCACAATCATAAAATACACCATGTAAACTTGCTAGCCCCAATAGTGGGACGTTATGGCCACATCCACCTACTCCTCCAAAGAGATGCACTAGCTCAGTGCAGTGGAGAAGCCAAGGCACATTAGAATACTATCCAAGCCTTCTTCAAGATAGTCTTAGTAGAAGCTTGGTTGACCAAAAGCCTCTACAATGAGTTATGGGGGACTATTTATAGCAAAGGGTGGGGTGATCCTTAACATTCCCCTTTGTGACCATTAAAATATCCTCATGACTCTCCACCTACTCTATGACCGTTACATCCACTCTTGACACTTGACTTACACTTGACATGACTCAACATTATAATGCACATGTACCCATGTGAACAATGGCTTGGACATGTCAAACTAGACACCACTCTGACTTAGACAACTATAGAAGTCCAACTGCTCAACATCCTCATGTTGATCAACAATAACATATTGGTGCCAATATTGGTAATCTCTGATAGTGTCCGTGTTTTCTACTGTGACATAAGTCTGGAACTTGAAACTTGTCTCCATGGCATCCATGTACACTACTTGGGCTCCTCTGTCCAACTCATCTGAAAGCATGCACATCATTGTCCTCAATGTGGCTAGACCAGCAACATACTTACGCATGATGTCTGCACTAATAGGAAAGTCTGGACCGGTGGCGACGCGCATCAACTCATCGAAGTACTAGTCAAGCTCCTGTTGGACCTTCTTCCTGGTCTTCGCTTGGGTGAGAGTCCCAAGTGATGGAATCACATGTGTGTGCACCAAAATCTCCATGCTCTTGAATACTTGTGCATGGGAAGCCTATATGCCAATGATGAGTTGCAGTGGATCCTCATAGTTCCTGATCTAACTCCAGATACATGCTTGCATCTCAACCGCATTGGCCCTCATCATCTTGGGCAAATGAAGAGGGGTTTCCTTGTACTTCATCATCCATGCTTGCATGTTTTCAACAACAGCATGTATGTTTTTCAAGATGTGAGCTCTTCTCACACATCGATGTTTCCATCCATGAAGATGAACGATTGCTTGATGCATGGTGCCAAACTTGGTGTATGATGCTCACATGACTGTGTCCAAGGACAATACTTCATCTAGTATTGCCTTCTTCAGTTCAGCTTGGGCGGACATTCTCACCAAGTCTCATCCCTACTTGGCCACTTGTATTTCCTTCACCATTCACTCATTCTCAGCTATGAGTAAATGAACACTTGAGCTAGTGGCTTTGCCATACACATTAGTTGCATCAGCCAATGTAGATGGATGCTTGTGCACATCAGTCACAATCACTTTCTCTTCAAATTGCACACAGGATGTTTGGTCTTTGTGAGTTAGTACTCTCTGAGAGTGCATAACTCTGTGATGAGATTCATCAAAGGATATGTTGTGCATCTCTGCTTCTAGTTGACCGCCAAGGATCTCAGTGCCTCCTTGGTCATCCGAGACTTGCTCACTGTCTGGGTGCATTGAAGAAGGTGAGTCAACCTCTCTTTGGTGAGGCATGAGGTCACTGTCTTGTTCCAACTCCGGCTACTCCATGTCTGCATCCAATTGTTCAAGAGTCTGTTCTATCTCATGAGCAAATCCTTGCCCCTGCGAGGGTTCACCCTATTCACCTGATGCTAGTTGTTCAGAAGAATCAACTACTTGTAAGGGCACTACTTCATCTGTCTGCACGTGATGCATCCCCTGCTGAATCTGTTATTGTTGTGCTTCCTTCTCATGTTGGCGCAACTCTTGTTATTTATGGAGTTGCTCCCTCAGCTCATGCAACTCCCACTCTACTTCTTCCATTCTCTTCTTATACCTCTGCCTTCACACGATTCTCTTGTCGCGTTGCTGCCTCTTATGTTGTATAGCCATAGTTGCTTGTTCTACAAGTGGATCTGCTAAAGACTTGCAACTTTGTTCCTCCTCCATGAGGTTAACAATATTTCTCTTCCCTTTCTCGCGCACAGGTATGCTTGGCTTCGTTGCCTCTGATGTTGTTGTTACTACTGCTACTGATGGTGTTCTCCATGATGCTACTTCATGCTACTGTGCTAACCACTCTATGGTGAAAATGTCATGTTCATTGGGTCTGGAGGAATTGTAACAGTACCTCTATTGGCTTGTTGTGGCCTGACCCAGGTTCGGAAGTGTTTAGCCAAACAAATCCCGCACTACCGGCCCTTTCGGCAATAGTCCGTGAAGCATGAACTAAAGTCTCACCCGAGGTAGTATGGGAGGGTGCTAGAACCAGGTTTCCACACCATTCGGATGTCTTGATGAAGTCTGGAAGGGTCTTGAACCAATCTGCACCCTCGCGCTACTCTATTCAACTGTCAAGCCTTCTCATAGATCAATGACCAGGCACTTATTAGATTCTTATTATTAATGTGTTTGTTATAGTTATGATCTAGTTCGTAAGGTCTTTAATCAAGCATTCAATAGATATAACCAATGTGCACAAACATACGTCTTACAGATATGCATAAACTTAGATCATAAGCATAAACATGAAGATTGGTGACCACTTTCACAATAATTCAAAAACACTTATCTTTATTAATCTTCTGTTCAGTGCAATTCCATTCCACCCTGTGCACTCAACTGCAGGGGTCCATGCACAAAGCTGCGGACTCTACCAGGCCTCTGCGCATATAGTTGCAGAGCCTACTCTAACTACTACCAACCATGACTTGGACTTACAGACTCAGAGAACTTCTCACTTTTACAAACCCATACACTTCAGATCTTAGTTCAAACTTACCAAAAACTACCTTCTATCCTTAGAACTTTGCTCTATTTATACCTTCCCATGGTCCACGGACCATGGGCAGGCCGACTTGCTTTCTATTATTTTACATTATTTTTGGGTGGACAACCCTTTGACTCGACCCATTATAGTTCGCGCTCCACATACTTCGCGGAACCTTTACCATACTTTTACCCAAAATTGTGGGCTTGAGCCCCAAACCCTTATGGAGGGGACTCGCTACCCAACAGGCCCCCAACACAATCATCGTGACTTGTCCCGAGTCACTCGGCTGGTGCGGTGATCTTCGCTCAGAGATTATTCAATAGCTTTTGTGCTTCGCTTACCTCCACAACACATTTTTCCACCATCTGTTGTACTCATTGTGCGCGAGCCTCCGATACGGCATTGTCAGCTTCACTTGCCTCTCTGACTTTGTATACTATCTGCATGTGGGCTAGCTTTCCCTCAATGTTGGCGGTGACCGCGAATGCCTCATCAAGCCAAGGCTGGATGCGTTCTTTAAGCACTACTTCTTTCTGGCGAGTGGCGTCAACTTGTGCCTTGAGAGCCTGGGCCTCCCTCATCTTGGCCAATCACTGAGTAAGGGCAACCATCTGCACAGTCCCCCGGACATTGTCATAGGCCTGCTACAATTCCCATGCTTCGGTCTCTAATTGTTGTAATGTTGGGTCTTCCTGTAGTGAAGTGACCATGATAATTGATTGATCTAACAAGTCGGTGCACTCCTATATGGCATGTGTTATTTCTTCTCGCCTGGATTGGATGGCGCATTGCCACTGCTCTCTAACCTCTGGTGGTGTAGAGGGTTGTGCCTTGAGTCTCAGCTCTGCGATCTGCAAACTGAGGTCCAACTGGATTTTTGCTACTTCTTCCTTCGCTTCGCAGAACCCACTGGCCAACTTGTGGATCCGTATGCCTATAGGTAAATCTGCCACAATCTCGAGCTCAGGGGCACGACAACACACTTCCTCAACAATTTGCTCCAACTGCCGATTCTGTGCTACTGCTTCATCACGTTGGAGGCTCAACTACTCGATGTTGATTCATTGTTCGCTGAGCATCTGTACTGCATGACCTTCCCTAGCATAGAGCTCTATCATTGCTCCATCCTGTAGCTGGTATAAAATTTCACGCAGGAGGGCAGCTAAGTTTAGTCCCACTCCACTAATCTAGCCTACCACAGCTCTATCCTCTGTGTTGTCTGCTATCAATGCTCCTTCTAGTAGCGTGACCGTATTAGCCATTTTGGCTTGCAGCAACTACTTAGCTACTGACATACCCAAGCTCCATGGGTAGCTGCCACTCTCGGCTGTGGGGCCCATGCTTGAAGTTCTTGTAGTTGTGTCCAGAGTGCCCCAAAAACAGTCTGCTACTCTGTCATGGCCTTGTCAAGTTCCTCCCTGGTGACTTTGCGAACTATATCCCCGATGTCACACAGGTCACCCTCGGTCAATGTGATAGGTTCCCCGTCCAACTTGGACGCCTTGGTATTTTTCCGTGACCTTGCTCATTCTATCGCGCGTGGTCATTTTAAGGACGAACAGGTGGTGGGTGGTGGTTGGCTCCACACCTTCCATCATATTATCCACTTCTGGATCTATGGTCACATTCTAGCCACTTTTGTCCTTTGTTGTAGCAGCCCCTCCTGCTATTGTGTTGTTTGTGGCAGTCTCTGCTGCCTCCCAGGACGCCCGTACTTCCTCAGCGAGCTATTCATTCCACTTTTGCTATGCTAGGAACTTGGCAGCAACCTTGTATTTTTGGATTGTGGTCTCATCACGCCCTACCGCATCTGGTCCATGCCACTCTGGTGGCCAGGTATCAAGCACCGCAAAAACAACATCGTCGATGACGATGAAGGGAAGCATGGTCCACGTCTACGCTAGATCCTTATGCGCCCGAATGTACACATCGTGCATATCCACTTTAAAGTCAGCCACATTATTCATGCTATCATATACCTCAACGGATAGGTGGGGTTGCTGGTTGATCCACTGTCGTATGTTCACATCCATCAGTATCCAGAAAATCTTGACTTCTCAGATTCTTGTGGCATCCTTCATCACCCAAAGTGACGCGTATTTTGCTGCCTCTAGCCAATCTTGATCTAGGGGAGGAAACTGACTATCCTTGGGCAATTCACCTGTAACCAATAGGATGGATAAGAGCAACCACATGTAGTGAAAGGTCTTACCCTATTCCTGGGCCTCCCTGCAGTTCATCAGGAATTCGTTGCGGAGGAACTGCACCTAATTGAACCATACCCCTTCTACACATTGCTCATCTAGCGTGATGACCATTGCTGGTACCTCACTACCTCAACATTTTCTCATCACCTTTCCTGCCAGCAAGAGGGTAGAAATGCAAACCCCTTCATCCTGAATACTAGTAATAACATACCCTCTTTGCTTTTTCTCCAACTTATATTTCTTTTTTATGGCTTCCACAATCGTTACGTCGCCACTTGTGCTAACTATTTCCGTAGGGTCCCTTCCTTCACAGGGAAGCCAAGAGATCCTATGAATGAGCTCCACTATGATGGGGATGGGTTTGTCTAGCCATAAGTACCCATGATGCACCAGTCAGAGCAATTGTCTGATGACCAATATCGTGATTCGGGCCAGATGAAAATGTGGAATTGATAGGAGGTGCAATAGCCCGGCCTCCTCCACCCCTCGCAGCCCTTTCTGCGGCTGTAGTGTTGTAATGGTCCCCTTCGTGCTTCATTCCATTAATTTGCTAGTTTCCAAATGGGGAAACTTCTCGGTATCTGCAAGGTCCCAGTCTTCAAATTTCATAGTGGGAATGCGGCCAATCGTCATTCTTTTGAACAGAACCACTTTGGGGAGGGACAGTGTTATAAGTGCGTTTTTAAAGGCATCCAAATATTTAGTCACCTTGACCCTCCCTTTCTGTGGAGGGACATACTTAGGCCATTTTGCTAGAGCCTGTACTAGTTGGATATCTTCTTCCATCTCCTCCTCTAGTTCCATCTCTTCGACAAAGGTCGGAGGATCCTCTTCCTCATCATCACTCTCAATAGTGACCATTTTTCCCTTTTCTTCCATCAATAGTTTGCAAAATCGTGGATTTCGCAGAGACATCCGGACCAGTTCTGCTACCTGTGGGTCCTTCTTGGTCCGCGACAGCTGAGGTGGTTTAGGGATCTCGGCTGTACCCCCTACCTATGGCATAGGGCTCTGCATAACGTCCTTGGCTATGGCTGTCATCCTAATTAGGGACTCCTACATATCCTTTGACAATGCTTGAAACCATGGAATTTCTCTCAGGAGTGCCTCATTCATCATGCTCCTATCTGCTGGATAACGGAATGAACTAATATGCAAAGTGCTAAGAGCTGTTTGGTGACAGACCATCTGTGCTTTATATGCCCCTTTGATTTTAAATTTGACCATTCCCTCCTTTCGTGGCTCATTAATGTGATTTCGGCGGTAGGTCCATTCAACCCTGTGTCTTAATTGCCCACTATTCACTCCTCGGTGTCTTGAATGGGACATTTTGTCATGAACAGTATATGCAATGGTCACCTTCCATCTCCCCACACGGAAGCGCAGTCCCTTGTACGCGGACGCATTCTGTGCTTCATACTGATTTTGCATGCGATGTCCGAGTCGCGCAACCCCCCTATAGACTTTTTTATAGTCCCACGCCCTCTTCCAACTGCGTGGAGCACTGAGACTGAGCCTCCTATAGATGGTCAGGTGGTTGCACCCCTGGTGCAGGACTTTAATTTTCCTGATAGCCCGAGCTACGGGCACCTTTCGAGTGCCTTTGTAGCCGGTAGCCCATCCCGCTCTACTATATGTGGTACACTCCCTTGTTGGTGCAGTCGCAACCATGATAGCAGGGTCGCAGCTCGTTCTAGTACCGAGGTAGAACAAGCTAGGTCTAGTCCCCTTATTTTCAAATTCGCACGGCCCACGTGTGCAATACCAATTTTCATTTTGCTGATTTCTTCATCCAACATTGCGCTTTTCCTACTCAGCTGTGCCCATTCTTCATCGAGTTCTCCAAGTCTCCAGTTGTCGCGCAAAATGGCTTCTTGCAACCGCCAAATGCCTTTGCCCATGACATCACGTTCAATCTGAACTACAGGGATGGTGTTCCAGAAAATTTTCTCTGCCTTCCTGGGTTCATTGTGTCTGATTGTGGAGAGGGTCATTGTCGTACACCTGATTTTGTTTACATTCCTATTGGCCCATCGGACCCCTGGTACGCGCAGGTTCAGTTGGGGCAAAAGTTGTATGGCATACTGTTGCATCCCTCGTCATAGGTGGGTGCCCAAACCGCTTCATCTTGGTTGCCCAGACCATGTTTGACACTGAAGACCTCCAACCCGTGCACGTGGCCGCCTTCTACATGGGCACCCATTCCACCTAATCTTCCACGGTGTACTCCACCCTCGCGTAGTTGGTGCACATAGTGACCTTTTTTGCACACTGTGCCACTCTTGCTCTATGATTGTAGTTCCATAGTGGTCTATGAATTCCTCCCTATTTGTTGTGCCATCATCTGCTGGCAGTTTCCTTACTTCGGTTGTCACGCATCACAGTGATCTAATCATCATATTACAATTTAGCATTGTTACTTCATGCAATCGGTTCTGCCATCGCTCTATCTCTTCATCTGAGTCCGACGTGTAGGAACTTTTACATTCCCATGAGATTCTCCCGTCTACTGTTGAATTCACCCGATCATAGTCTTGTGCCATTTTCTAATAGATGCAGTCTACTTCATCGTCACTGTCCTCATCGCGCACAGGTTCAGTGTAGCGTGCTCCTTCGGCTAGGTATAGTGGAACTATTACACGAGTGACTTTTTCTCGAATATCATCTTCCGTATTTTTAAGTTAATGACCCCATTCATGTCTGTGGCCTAGTCTATTCCTAACAACGTGGGGTACGGATTACTGTCATCAACAATTTCTATTACCTCAAAGTCCGTCTGCGTACTTACACCTTCAATGTCCACTATCACCCCTTGCAACCTTCCCATTGGTAAGATCTTTTGTTGGTTGGCCATCCATAATTGAATAGGAGACCACTGCAGCGTGGGCTTGCCCATGCATTCCCATGTCTATTTTGGTAATACATTCGCGTCTGACCCCAAATCCAGGATGACCTGATCCATCTCATACTCACCAATTTGCACTGTCAATCACATTTCCCGTCCGGTACGCAAAGCATGCTTTCCAAGCTTCTGGACCACGCGTGGCTCTCCTGACCCTGTGCACCTAGTGATCAGCTCTTGTAGTCCCTTAACTGCCTTATTGTCACGTAGCAGCTTCATACATGTCTCTAAAAAGGTAGTAAGCATAGAAGGATCCATTCTCGGCTCAAGTTGATCCTTACTACCTGAAGTAGAGGCTTCCGTGAAGCTCTTCTTAGCTTCCTTAAATGTTTCCTTCACATGTTCCATCTCAGACTCAGGTTCCCTTATAGGAGCCTCACGAACCTGTGAATCGTCTTCGGGCTGTTTCCTCTTATCTTCTCCCATAGTTGCATCACTTCTGAGTACCATGTTTACACTGGGGTCCTCTTCACGCGATTCAGACCTTATCATTCGGATATTTTGAGTAGGAGTGGGTTGTAGTACCCCTTTCTCACGCATTTGGGAAATCAACGT
Source organism: Pinus tabuliformis (assembly GCA_031772625.1). Lineage (NCBI taxonomy): Eukaryota > Viridiplantae > Streptophyta > Pinopsida > Pinales > Pinaceae > Pinus > Pinus tabuliformis. The sequence goes on along the minus strand of CM062809.1, from coordinate 534,321,348 downwards.
CGGGCAATCTACCATTTCATGATCAAACTGCTCACAATACGGACAAGATTCTCTCATCGAGTTGGTATAATTGCGAGCGTAGTGCCCCGACCCTCTGCAATTATAACAGATCAGCTATCCGCGCCCTCATCTAGGTCCAATTCCCCCTCTCCCTCATCTACATCCTTGGAATCCACTGCATGCCCCGCGGCTAGATCGAAACCTCGCTTTTCCATTTGCATTGGATAGGTTGGTGTCCTATCCATCATTAGTTCATAGCTCTGACACATTCGCTCATCATGGCCTACAATACAGTTACAATACAGTTGCAGCGGTGTCTAGGTATCCTTCTGCAACAGGTGACAGTTGTCTGTTGTGTACTTTCCTCCTACTTGAAAAATCGCGCACCAGAGTGCGGGCACTACACTTGGCCCTGCTTGTACCTCTAGTCTCCTTGGCATCGGTCCCCCTACCACCAAATAGTTCACAAATACAGTGCAGTGATCTTTGTCGTGACCCTAGCCTTTGCATTTGATACACCACACTTCTTCACACACCTCTGGTCGGGGTGCCCTATCTTGCTTCAGGCTTTGCATCTCCAAGCATAGGTTTCGTAGTTGCGCGTGGATTTGCTAAACTCCCAACCCGCGATCCTATATTGGAGTTTCATGCATCCTCATTGCTATCTCTAATGCTTCATCCTAGGTCGAGATCTTTTGCTGTGATAGCACTATCCTCATATGTGGTGTCAAAAATGCCACAAACCACGTGCAGTGCTACACATCTATCAGCGTCATGTTAGCCTCACAGATTGTGCACTTCAGTCTCTGATCCAGATCCCAAGGGGTCTCACCTAGCAGCATCACAATCTCCTTGAATCCGATGATCGACTGCGTCTTTGATTTTGGTCAGCTAAATTCTTTGTTTAATGCATCCTAGATCTCCACTATTCCTGCATTTGGATGATCGATAGAGTGCTTTATATACCATGTCAATGCGCGATCCTGCAGCATGCTCACCAAAGTAGCCTTTTTATTGTTATCATCCATAATGCCTTGGGCTTCCCAAATTGCCTTTACCATGAACAAGAACTAATCTAGTTCCTCATTTCCTACGCCTCTAAATATGGGCAACTTGATCACACTCACCATTCCAACCCTCAGTGGTCACAGAGGTTGGGTAGGTGAAAATGGGGTTGATGTAGGTGAAGTGGGTGATGGCATGGATGGAGGTGGTAATAGTGGAATGTGCTACTTTATCAACCGAACCACGCTTCTCAGAGAGAACCCAGTGAGCTCCTCCTCGCTTTCTCACGACAGTGAAATTAGGGGACTATTCTCTAATCCTTCGATCCCTTGGTAGCCTCTTCCACTCTGCATTACCCCAGACATCAATGGATTCACATAACCCGTTTTTCACATAACAACATTCTAATATAGGTATTCAACGATTTGATGTACTTACCACATAATACCTTGAGAAAAAGTCTTTCTGCTTCGCTATAACTCACGGTTGTATCTTTCACAAACTTAGTGATAAACCCTCCTATTATCTGATCCAGCCAATGATATACCACCCGTGTGATTTTATCTTCAAATGCCTCTAGCCGGCGCACCAACTCTACAGTCCACACTATCAGTCAATCAAGTTTGCACCTTGCCAGACTTTCAGCTAGCCTCGTGATCCACTCATACAGTTCTAATGAGAAGGTGACGAAGAAGATCTCATGGATCTCTATATATATGTAGCGATCCAGCCACCTCTTCTCAAATATTTGTGGGTTTTTGTTTTCCTGTACCATGAACTTCTGCAACTTCTGATCCAACCAGTCTTCAATCTCTTTCTTTTTAGGTTTCCAGCATTCTGACATCAGACATCCCTTAGCTAGATCCCGGTCCCAGCAACAGAACCATTTGTTGGCTTATTGGGGACTGACCTAGGTTCGAAAGTGTTTAGCCAAACAAATCCCACACTACCAGCTCTTTCGGCAACAGTCTACAAAGCGTGGACTGATGTCTCACCCGAGGTAGTATGGGAGGGTTATGGAACTAGGTTTCCACACCCTCGGGATGTCTTGATGATGTCTGGAAGGGTCACAAACCGTTCTGCACCATTGCGCTACTCTTTTTAGTTGTCAGGCCTTCGCATAGATCCGTGACTAGGCACTTCTTAGATTCTTATTATTAATGTGTTTGTTATAGTTTTGATCTAGTTCGTAAGGTCTTTAATCAAGTATTCAACAGATATAACCAGTGCGCACAAACATACGTCTTACAGATATGCATAAACTCAGATCAGAAGCATAAACATGAAGACCGGTGACCAATTACACAATAATTCAGAAACACTTATCTTTATTAATCTTCTATTCAATACAATTCCTTTCCACCCTATGCACTCAGCTGTAGGGGTCCACACACACAGTTGCAGACTCTACTAGGCATCTGCACACATAGCTATAGAGCCTACTCTAACTACTACCAACCATGACTCAGACTTACAAACTCAGAGCACTTCTCGCTTTTACAAACCCATACACTTCAGATCTTAGTTCAAAATTACCAAAAAATGCCTTCTATCCTTAGAACTTTTCTTTATTTATACCTTCCCATGGTCTGCGGACCATGGGCAGGATGACTTACTTTCTATTATTTTACATTATTTTCGAGCGGACAACCCTTTGACTCAACCCATTATAGTTTGCGCTCCATGCACTTTGTGGAAACTTTACCATATTTTTACCCAAGATTGTGGGCTTGAGCCCCAAACCCTTACGTGGGGGACCCGCTACCCAACAACCTCCATGAGTCCTCCTCGGCCCAATGACATGCCCCATGGATCTAGTTGAACTGAACTCTCATGCAGTGATCCTTCACAATGTAGTGTGGGCCATATGGGTTGAAGCTTCGGAGGTTGAACAGGTACTTCTTCATCTGTTCAGCATCAACATCCACTTGATGATGCTATGGATCTATATAAACCAATCTATAATGGAAGGGTAGGCCAAGGTGCCTTCCTCTTCCACTGCAGCCTAGCTATTAACCCTGCTTAGATATGATACGCTACTTCCTGTGTGACAAACACGTCCAAAGCAAACTTTGGTAGAACATGTGGATGCTCCTCTACACTGAACACTCTGATGAACATGTCATTTGGTGACGCATACCAATCTGCAATGCCTAACAATGCCTTCATCACTTCTTCTCACATGTAGGGTGAATCATGTTCGAATATGAACCTGTACACTGGGGTGACAAGATGGTCGGATAGCCGTGTGATCACTCCTTTAAAGTTGCACTAGGAGAATAGCTTGAAATATGTGTTCACAATAGTCTCATCCAATAACCATGCCCACTCTAAGCCTAGGAACTCATGTCAAGCACAGACTATGTCTGTAATGTAGGTGGACATGTAAATTTCTCCATGCATGCCTTCAAGTGACTGTCAAGCCTTCGTGATTTTCTCCTTCAACTAATGAGCTAGTATGCCAAACCAGTTGCATGGTCAACCTTCTCTAGCTAGTTGGTCAAGCGTGACTACCCAACTCTGAGGGAATGTCTCAGTGCTCGCTCGGCCACTCAGTTGACATGTGAATATGACAAAGTATTGGTATGCCTTCCTCAATATCTTCATCTTATAGATCCGATTACGGGTCATCTTGGAATGAGATGGCTCCTTTACCCAATCCATCATAATGTCTTCGGAATAACCTCTGCTATTGGGCAAACTAAATCAAGGGGTCGTGAAAATCATGGGCTCAACCATCTAATACATCTCATCATAATCTCATGCCCAAAAGGCTGGAGATTCTTCCTAATGAGACTTCCCAAGGTCACCGTCGCGGGGCCAGTGTGAGAGACGATCCAGTAAATCATATCCCCACATGGGAACGTGGGGTATCTGTTACACAGTAATTTGTCATTGTCTCCCTGTCAGTCTCCCTACTGTGCCATGAATTCCAATTAATCATGCTCCTGCTCCCTAGTATGGCCAAATGACCCACTTTGCCAAAGTTTATTTAATTAGTGCGACTGTTATTAAAATAACCGCACTGACTGGCGGATGATAGTGCAACTGATGCGTTGCCAGCGCGGAAGCACACGAGTTTTCTGCGCTGGTCTAATTTCATGAGCCAGCGCATCCTATGAATGTATTAAGCCGCGCTGACACAGCCTGCTCCGTTATTAAGATGCGCTGTCAGCGCTACAGTTCAGTTATACACCCGCGCTGATCCAGTTTGGGCGAATTTGTTCCAACAACCAACCTTCCAGATGACTCCAGACTTGGTTGTTGGCCTTGTGGGTATCGCCCTCCCTTCTATGGCATGTTTGTTCGTCATTTGAAACCACCTTCCTTGAAGATAAGCTCATCCTCCCCCCATTCATGGAGACTCCTTCTCCTATTTAAACCTCTACCATTACCATGAGCAGCTAGTTTGGATTGTGTAGAATTGTTAGTGATTAGATTGCTGCTACTAGTAGGTAGTTGGTGTGATAAGTGTGGAATTGCTAGATAGCTTAAGGAAGGTTGTGGAGTGTTGCTTGTGTGAGAGAGAGTTCTTGTCTTGGGAGATCTACCTCCAAGGGTGAACGCTTAAGAGACTTGCTGGCTGGACCCTCTTGAGAAGGATTCGACGTCAGAACATTTGGTTGTACTCTTCTCTGTTATTGATTAATAATAGATGACTACTATTATGGTTCCATTCTCATTTGTCTCTGTAATGTTAAATGTGAATTACGTCCTTTCTGACTGATGTATAATTGCTTTTATTAGATTTCACGCTTGTGTTTGTCTTTCTTTTCGTGTGTGCAGGTATCTATTTGCGGAGATCACGGAGGATCGTGACCGGCCAAGAGCAAAGGAGCGAGAGCGACATCTCTTCATCAAACAATAGCGTTGGAATCCAAGTAGGTGTTCATTGCCTACCTTTTATTTGCAATTAGGAACTTGCATAGTAGTATTGACTGATTGTTGCTAGACCCGTTCTAGGCTAGCAGGGATCGCCTCTATCCGTAGAGGGGATTTACCTCTCCAACAATTTGGCGACCATACTGGGGAGCTAGCCTTTGTCTCTTTTTGTTCATTCTTGTTTTGAGTTTGATTGTCACTCTCTTTTCAAAGATTGGGGATTAGTTCTCTGCTTTTAGACTTCCTAGTTTAGTTTGGGAGGTGTCTTAATTGTTTAAAGAGTTCTTGCCTTGGTTTGGGAGCTTTTGGCTTGATTCTGCCTGTTTTTTAGCCTCAGCGCGTTTTATATCAAAGCAGTCGCGCTAACAGCGCATAGCTGTTCCTTTGACTTCGTGGTCATCGTGCTTGTACGTTAAACAGTCGCGACGGATCTGAAATCGAACCAGCACGCTTAAGTCGTGTACTTCCGCGCTGACAGCGCTTTGTTGCTACGCGTGACTTCTTGTCAGCACATTGTTGCTGAGTTCTACCCGCGCTAATCCTGTAGAATTCAATTTGTTTCAAATTTGCCTCTTGAGCCTGTTGGTTTGACTTTCCCCTACTCTTTCCACCTAGTTTGTGACTTGGTTTTCATTGTTTGAACTATAAAGCATTCGCTTGCGAAGTCTTGTCGGGCGAATCTTGTTTTGTGTCCGATGACCTAGTGTTATCATCTCGTTTTCGCTGGATTGATTTTGTTTTATCACTCGTTCACAAAGATTCGTTGCTACTTGCCTTTGCTTTTGTGAAAACCTTCCTCTTTTGCTTTCTTTGCTTGGTTGTTTAGGTGATTGTCCTCGAACCAGTCCTTGGATTGTTTCGATTACTTCTCACCACCCAGACATAGATTACAATTGCTTGGGTTCAACCGGCTCTTTTCACGCTTGTTGTGTTTTTCATTGAGTGATTTTTGTTTCTCTTTACTCGGTGTTGTTGTCTCTCAAAATTCATTTTAAATGCATTGTGCCATTGAAAAAGAAATCGAACTAATATCTTTCGCATTCAATAGTTAATGAAAAGAAGAGCATTTCATTGATTTGTATTCTCAAAAGAAAAGTCTTTGCCATTAGCTGCATTAGATTGTTTGATTGTCTGAGTTCATTTTGTTTGATTGAAAACTCTTAACCCTCTCGTAGTTAGAATTCATCGAACGAAATGGTGTTCTTTGGCATATAGTTTGCATCTAGGTAATTGTGAGAGATCACACGATAAGGCCTGAAACCGAAACTTAAATTCAAGATCAACCATAAAATAAACTGAATAAACCTAAAAACGCATTGGAACTTTACGCAAACATTTAGAGGTCTAGGTTAGAGACGTGTTCCGGCGTCTTTAAACATAGTCACTATTGTTTCACATTACGGTTGGGTGATTCCTCCTTCTGTGACTCGATAGTGGTCTAACACGGATTGTGCTCCCACATACCATCGCGTATATAGGGAGACCCAACTAGGCTTTTATCCTTGATCCATAGGAAGCCGAGTCTGCCGCCTTGTGAACCGTAATGCACCGAACACAGCATTTGGGAAGATTGATTGCAGTACGGAAAGTCCTTGGTTCTCATACGATTGCCAAGGTGTATAAGCAATTTTACGGATTGCTTGGTAAACCCTTTGCCTAGAATCTCCAGAGCAGTCACTTTTGATCCTTTTCGGACTCCCTAAAAGAAAAGGTGCCAGTGAGCATCTTGTCACTTCATGCTCATTAAACATTTGAAGGAGACTAGAGTCATCTTTTTATCCTTTTCTCGACTCTTGAAACATGAAAAGGTCATGTTTAGTTCCTGTGTCTTAAAAATTTATTCGGCCACGATAATATCACCTGGTTAGATCTTGTGTGCGTTAGCTTGAGTAGGGTCTTTATCATTAGTTTCCTTTAGGTTTTGTGTGGGATTTGTCATCCTGGCTGACCTGTCAACTCCCGATCCAAGTGATCAAGGTTCTCCATCTTCTGTTGCTCCTGAGGTACCAGTTGTAAGCGATACTCTTCCTGTTATCCCGAGTATCCAACCTATCAACATACGTGCCCCGGGCGACGAGGATTACGAAGAAGATTGGAACCCTATCTGGGAGCCTGACGAGGACGATTTTCCTGTTACCCCTCCTGGTATGTCGTCTCCAATGTCTACTTCCCACATGGATGAGACATCTCCCAGTGCAAGTGAGACACCCGTGGTGTCGAATATTGACACTCCCATTCCAGCTACTTCTCCACTCCCCCCACGATATCAGTCGATGAGGGATAGAATAGCTGCCAGGATGCCTACTACGACTATGTGGGATCCTCAGATCATTCCCACCACGGGACCCTTTGTTTCACAACCCCATGCTACACCTGTTACCTCAGTTCCCACGAATCCAACTGTTTGTGTAGCGTACTCGACTCCGGTCGTCAGTGCCGTGACAACGTCTTCATCTACAAACAGTGGTGCTGGTCCCTCTCACGGTCAAGTGAGTAATGGCCAGCCGGAACTTTCATCCGGAGTTGTCGACCCTGCACAAAGTGCTCAACCCTCTTCTGGTCCTGTTCCAGGAGGGGGGCCGTATGATGCCCAGGGCCAACCCATTGTGGACCCGAATTACCAAGGTCCACTCTTTTATTATGATTCTACTGGTCAGTACCTCCAGTTCGCTCAATCCGCGCCTCTTCAACATTTCGTTGAGGTCTCGGTACTGTTATCCATCACTTGGGACGCCAGTACTCATTCTTTTCATGGGGGCCAGGCAATCCCTATGTAGCCTCAAGGGCCACCTAATCAAGGCCAGCCACCTTATGTGCAAGCCCCTCAAGGGCAACCACTTTATGGCTAGTCTTACCCAGGACAATCTGGGGGCCCGCAAGGACAACCCTATCCGGGACAACCTTCGGCCGTTCGTGGTCCGTCATTTTCCTATCAGAGTCAACCTTCTGGTTACCCAGGGCAACCTGGTACCCAGCAAGGTTACCCATCTGGACAACCAGGACAGCCTTACATCCAACAAGGCCAACCTGGTCTCCAGCAGGGTTACCCCTCTGGACAAGCTGGGCAAGCTTATAATCCTCAAGGTCAACCAGCAGTCCAACAGGGGTATCCTCTTGGGCAAGGGGGGCAACCCTACGTACAGCAGGGCCAACCTACTACTCAGTCTGGTCATCCTTCTGGGCAAGGGGGGCAACCCTACGTACAGCAGGGCCAACCCACTGCTCAATCCATGCATCCTCCTGGGCAGGGGGGGCAACCCTACGTGCAGCAAGGCCAACCCACTGCTCAGCCAGTGCACTCTTCCAGGAAAATGGGCCAGCCTTCTATGCAGCAACGCCAACCCACTGTCCGCCCTAATCTTCCATCTAGACAGGCTAGCCAACCTCAAGGTCAACCAGCCGTCCAACCTCCTCGGCCATCTGTTCCGCAAGGACAACCCTTGGTGGTTCACGGACAACCTGGCACCCAGCAAGTATGTCCTTCTGGGCAAACAGGTCCATCCCAAACCCAACCAGGCCAACCTTCCGGCCAGATGATCCAAGCCCAACCGGTTCAAGGACATTATCCCGGGCCCCAGACTCAAATGGGTTATCAAATGCAAGGCGGGCCACAGCCCCAACCTTCTTACCAAACGCAGCCTTCTTATCAGGCTCAGTATGGGGCTCAGCAAATGTATGGCTACCAGCAACCCCAGGGGCAAACTCAGTTTACCCCTTATCAAAATTATCAACAGATGCAGGTTACTCCTTACCAAAATTATCAGTATGCTGCACCTGCAGGTCAAGTTGCTAATACATGGGGTGCTGGGGGGCAGACCCAGGGACAACTGTCCGCATATGGACAAAATCCATATGGACAGAACTCCTACGGGCAAGGTCCCTATGGGCCAGGTCCTTTCGGGCTGGGTCCATCTGGACAGGGTCCATGGGGGCAACCACCACCTGGTTGGAACCCTAGTACTGCCTCGAATCCGCAACCACAAATGTCCTTTAACCCTCAGTTGCCTTTCTTAGCAATGTTGGAACTTCCGGATGTGTCCAAGTTGATGAATGATCCCATTTTGCCTAATCCGTATTCGCCACCAGTTCCAACTAAAATACCCGGTGATTGTCCAAAAATTGACGGCAAAGCTGGTGAAGATCCTCAAGCCCATGTCATGACCTATCACCTCTAGTGTTCATCGAACTCATGGCTTGATGACTCTATCCGACTCCGCCTCTTTCAGAGAACTCTCACCGGTTCAGCCGCTAAGTGGTATATTGAGCTGAATCGCGGCACGTTTCAAGATTTCAACTCGCTCGCTATGGCGTTCTTAACTCATTTTCAGTTACCCATTCGGTACGAGACAGGGACACATCTCCTCACATCTCTCAAACAGGACACAGCTACGCACATATCTGATCATATACATGAATGGAGAAGGCGTCATCGCTTGATCAAATTCTGGATTCCTGATCAACTCCTGACCGATTGGTTCACAACTTCCTTTGTCCCTGCAATTGCGCGGGACATCGCCATGGGAGCTTGTGTAACTGAAGAGCAAGCGATCGTGCGTGCTCAGTACCTCGACTTAGTGTACTCCCAGTCGGTTACTTTATATGATTATTTACCAGACGCCCTAAGGCCTGGACAGTCCAAGGCTCTGCCAAAACCATCTGTTGATGGAGTCATTGGCTCTGTAAACTCGTCATCGAAGAAATCGGCCGCGAACCCTGGGAAGCAAAAACAGAACGCTTCTAATGGAAATGCTTCTCAGGGCCAATCTAATTCTGGAAGTACCTCCGAGGTAAACGCCGTTCAGTCCACCGCGGCGGATAAATCCTCAAAAGGGAAAAAGAAAGGGAAATCTAAAGATAAATCTGGACAGCCCAAGCAGGATCCCCCTAAGCCTCCCTTCGAGGAAGGAGCTAAACGAAAACCTAAGTATCCTTGTCTCATCTGTGATGAGGATCACTACACTAAGGACTACCCGAGGCGGTCCGAAGTTAGTTGACTTTTGAAAGGTGCTCCTGGGCCTCCTGCTGTGCTTAAAGAGCCTTTCCCTTCCCAGCAGACTCAAATGGTGGCGGACCCATCTCAACCCTCTTCCTCGTTTGGTTCTCAAGCGTTCATGGCGGGAACGATTCCCATCCATGTTTCAACTCGAGCAAAAGACTATTCATCTCATGCCGGGAAAGAGCTGGAGGTTCCCTCCAGTGCTCCTCCATCCAGTTCTGGTCCTCTCCACATCGAACGGCCCAGCACTGAGACGATCCCCCGACCCCCTCCAAAAGGTTTACTTAGGAAGTCGTCTTACAACCCTAATGCTCGTGCTGCCCAGCATTATAGCATTGTTGAGGACTTAGCTCAGGCTCCATCTGCTATGTCCGCGTTAGAAGTCCTCCAGAGCTGCCCCTCCCAGAGGAAGTCCTTGCTATCAGCTATTGGTGGCATCGACCCAGCAGATTCAGATTTGATTTCTTTTGATCTCGAGGGTTTTACACAGAGACTGCCTCACCAAGTCGCTTTCCTTATACAGGTCATCATCAATAGCAAGACGATTCATCGTACAGTTATTGATGAAGGTGCCTCAACCTGCATCATGTCTGTTGCTTGCTGGAAGGCTATTGGTTCTCCTACTTTGAGTCAGTCTCCTACGACATTAGAAGCCTTCGATGGAAGAGAATCTCGTCCTTACGGTATCCTCCAGCGCTTGCCCATCTCTTTAGAAGGGAAGACGGTAGAAGTGGAGGTCGAAGTTGTTGATGGCAATCTCACCTACAACCTCCTCCTCGGACGTAGCTGGACGTATGCCATGCAAGCCATGGCTTCCTCCCTGTTCCGTGTCATTCGTTTCCCTCATCAGGGGAAGATTGTCACGGTGGACCAGCTCTCCTTTTTCGCTTCTTCTTCTGAAGGTAATGTGCCATTTGTGGAGCATACCTCCAAATCATTAGAGAGCGTGGGTGCCAGACTTTTCAAAGATCCTGCTTTAATGGGAGTCTTTCCCCTCCCACCTCCGAATCTTGCCCCTATCAACATGATCTCTGTACGTTCTGATTCGTGGGTTCTTCCTCCCGCTAGTCAGGAAGACTCTTGGGGTGATATGATGCCGTTGAGTCCTGCCGAGCTCAACTACGTCGAGATTGTCACTGCATCGGCTCCCCCTGCTGAACCTGCTCTTTCGAGCAGTGTTCCCGATTCATATGATCATTTCCCTTGGCTAGGAGATGAGGCTACTTCGGATCCATTGAAGGAAATATTTCCTTCCGATGAAGCCATCATAGAGACTATGTCTCTCGAAGAGCTCCCTTGGTCAGATCACCACCATCGCTCTTCGTTTCTCCCTCCACATCTGGAAATGGTCGCATGTCTCGAGCGGTTTGCTTCGTGTGTCCCATCCCCGCCCCTTCAAACACCTATTCAGTTGTATCAAGTGTCTTCTGAGGGCAATATGGGTAACATCACGCAAACCCAACCCATCGAAATCTCTGTCAAACCAGGGATTATTGAATACATTTACATTGGAGTCACGTGTACTCCCAAGGAGGTTCAACTTTACACTACTCTATTTCGCAAATTCCGTGATGTCTTTGCATGGTCCTACGAGGAAATGCCCGGCATCGACCCCAGTATCGTGGTGCATGAAATACCAACGTATCTAGGGGCTAAGCCTGTCCGTCAGCGCCTACGCCCAGTGCACCCTCGAAAGGCTGCAGCCATCAAGGCCGAAGTCGAAAAGCTTCTTAAAGCCGGTTTCATTTACCCCATTCCCCTTACGGATTGGGTGTCTAATATAGTCCCTGTGAATAAAAAGCAGGGCACTATCCGGGTCTGTGTTGACTACCGCGATATCAATCGTGCTTGTCCGAAGGATAACTTCCCTACGCCCTTCATCGATCAGCTTATTGATGAGTGCGCAGGATGTGAAATTTACTCGTTTATGGACAGCTTCTCTGGCTATAACTAGATCAACATTGCCCCTGCAGACCAGCATAAGACGGTTTTTATTTGTCCTTGGGGCACCTTTGCCTATAAGAAGCTCCCTTTCGGTCTCAAGAATGCCGGCGCCACTTTCCAACGTGCAATGTCTTACGCCTTTCATGATATTCGTCACATTGTACAACCATACCTGGATGACCTTCCGGCTCATTCAGTCAAGCGTCAGGACCATCCCTCTCATCTTCGCAAAATTTTTCTCCGCTGTCGACACTACCGTATTCGACTCAATCCGCATAAGTGTGTCTTCTGCGTAGAATCAGGCCGACTGCTCGGGTTCATCGTCTCCCGAGAAGGCATCCGTCTGGATCCCCTTAAAGTCAAGGCCATCCTGAATCTTCCTCCCCCTACCTCTTTGCAGCAATTGTAGAGCGTGCAGGGCAAAGCTAATTTTCTCAGGTGATTCATTCCGAATTATGCCGAGGTGGCTAAGGGTTTCACACGGTTATTAAAGCGAGACACACCCTTTCGTTGGGATGCTATCGCTCAGGAGCCTTTCGAGTGACTCAAGGATCTCCTTGTCTCGGCTCCACTCTTAAGACCCCCGAACTACCACCGTGATTATACTCTCTATCTAGCTGCTGCTGACACCACCATCGGCATGGTTCTAGTGTAGGATGATGATGACGGCAATGAGCATGTTATCTATTACCTTAGTCGCAACCTTTTGGATACAAAAACTCGCTACACATATGTCGAGAAGTTGGCATTGGCAGCTGTCTGTGCCGTCCAACGTTTCCGGCACTATATCTTGTTGCGCACTACGACCGTGATTTATGACTGCAACCCAATGACCTACATTTTGTCACGTCAGCTACTGGGGGGAAAATACTCGAAATGGATAGTAATCCTCCAAGAGTTCGACTTGGAATTCACTGCTGCCAAGTCTAAGAAGTCTCTGGTCTTCGCTGAATTGCTCTGTTCTTTGCCATCTCATTCTGCACCATCTCGTTCGGAGGAGCATATCCCGGATGAAACATTGTTTCTCATCAGCACCCTCGACCCTTGGTATGGGGACATCATAGTATATTTACAGACGTCTTCTCTCCATCCTAATGTATTGAAAGACGCTCGATGGAGGATTCATCACCAATCTCAACCCTATCGCATTCTTGGCGATACCCTGTACCGCCTCGGCGCTGATTCTGTTCTCCGCCGATGTTTGACTCTCGAGGAGGCTGAGCGGGTGTTGAATGACTACCACTCCGATGCTTGTGGCGGCCACATGTTCGGATATGCTACCACCCAGAAAATTCTCCGTGCTGGTTATTTCTGGCCTTCTATCTTCAAGGATTGCATCCTTGCCGTCTGTGCATGCCATGAATGACAGGTCTACCACCGGAAAATGCGTGCACCTCCTGCACCACTGCACCCTGTTGTTACCATAGGTCCATTTTCCAAATGGGGCATCGATTATACGTCCTGTAACCCTCGTTTGGCCGGGGGGCATGGGTATATCATCGTTGCCATGGATTATTTCACCAAATGGGCCGAAGCGATGCCTACATTGAACGAAGACGGTTACACAGCGGCACAGTTTTTGTTTAATCATGTCATTACTCGGTTTGGAGTCCCTTAGGCTATCGTCACGGATCACAGAAAACATTTCCGTAATCACATGATGACGGAACTAACGACCCAACTAGGCTTGCGTCAAGATAGTTCGACGCCGTACTACCCTCAATCCAACGGTCAAGTTGAAGCTGTGAACAAAGTTTTGATCACAATGCTCCAATGTACCGTTGGTGCACACAAGTATAATTGGCATCTGATGATGTTCCCTGCCTTGTGGGCCTACCGGACCTCTGTGAAGGACGCCACCGGTTTCACTCTTTTTCAGCTAGTTTACGGACTGGAGGCCACCCTTCCTATTGAATGTGAGATTCCTTCATTAAAGTTAGCTGTCGAGTTGCTTCCCAACACCACTACGGTGGAGGAACGACTCCTTTATCTAGAGCGGCTAGACGAGACTCGTCGCTTAGCTTCTCTAGCTATTGAAGCACAGAAAAAAAGGGTTAAGGCTCATTTCAACAATACCATTCAACCTCGTTCCTTTGTTGAGGGAGATCTAGTACTGCTCTACGATCAGGCTAAGGATAAGCTAGGGGCAGGCAAACTCGAATCCGTGTGGCTAGGCCCCTATATCGTGAAGAGAGTTTTGCAGAAGGGCGCATATGAGTTGATTGATTACGAAGGAAACCCTCTCGACAAGCCCCGCAACGGGCTTTATTTGAAAAAATACTATGCATGATTTCGTGCACCTAGCTTGTACGTACATGTGTTTTAGTGTGTGATGTGTGCATGATTTCACATTTTGCTTTGGTGTGAAGGCGTGTTTGCCTCTTATTGTGTTTTCTGCTCCTTGTGCAGATGTCTACTGCACCTTATGTTGGTTTCGCTGATGGCGCCTACCGTAGTACTTGCAATTTGTCTTCTGCGGCATGGGCAATCTATGATCCTCACGGAGAGTTGCTAGACCTTCAAGGTGTGTGCTTGGGTTGCACCACTAACAATGTTGCCGAATACAGTGCTGTAATTGATTTGCTGGCCGAAGCAGTTGATCTCGGCATTCATACAATGGTGGTGAACTTGGACTCTCAACTTGTCATCCATCAACTCAACGGGCGATATTCCGTCAGGGACCAACGCATTCTAAGGTTGTATCTACGTGTAAGATTGTTAGAAAGGAATTTTGATTACATCACATATCAACACATTCCGAGACGATTAAACACGTTAACTGATGCATTGGCGAATCATGTGTTAGACAGGCATTTGCGAAACAGATGAACATCATACAAGAAGACATAGAAAGCATAATAAGACCATAGAATAAGCATATGTATATAAATGAAACTTTTTCAAGCATAGTTTGCATGTGTGTCTGCATGTGTGCTTTTAAGCTTGCATAAAAAATTAAAATACATGGGTCGTGTGTTGTGCAACTGATACATTAGATTACATTTGTATTAGACATTTGCATGGCATATAAAAAACATCATCACATGTGAAAAGATCCATCCAAAAAACAATATCTATATATATATCGTGGCGCACCAAGGCGCTCAAAAAATAAGTGTATATGTCCAAAGTAAAACTGGTGTCCTCAGTACATCTGAGACATATGTCTCTCAAAAACATCAGTGGAAATAAAACCTAGATGACTACTGAGCTGGGTTATGCTCTCTGTAGCATACAGCTGCCCGTGCCACCCGCCTCAAAAGGCAGTGCATCCTGGGTTCCACCCCCACTGTGTGGATCTGAGAAGCTATGGGGACCTCCTCGATCCCCTGGTAATCTGGCACCCCCGCCAGTAAACCCTCGAGGTTGTGTGCCACAGTCTCCATCGTATCGACTCCCGAAGGAGCCAAGGCCAGGACTCCAGCACCCTGCCCCTCTCTCCGTGCCTCTGGGGCTAGACCAACGGGTCTCACAGGTCCCACATCTGCACACCATAACATTTATCAAGACATGTACATGAAAAATCAAAAAACATTAAAAAACATTAAAAAGAGATCAAGTGTCATACCTCCATCATCCCAATGCTCTTCCCATGGGCAGTGGCATGTCGGGATCACCACGGAAGTCCATACCGGCATATGGCCAGTCCTCTACGAAAATGACCTGCCGATCCAGCCACTCTCGAAAATAAACACCCCAAGCCACTGGGCGGCCACCACCTCTGCACGGCATGACATGGCCCCATTGACTGGCCCTCGTCTCCCGAGGACCTCTGGGTGGATCCACAACCATGTCCTGTAGCTGTAGGGCTGGCACCCGCTCCAGCATGAGCGGAAGTAAGAGCGACCCATAAGCAAACTGCTTCGACTCTCCGCGTCGACAGTTGCTCAGTTGCCTCTTCATTCTAGTCGTTACTGCTGCTGCCCAGTTAAAAATGGTGGGCTGTAAACACTCGAGAGCCAGTAGTAGATGGGTTTTTGAAGCCTCAAGATTGGCCAAACAACCCGCTTCTCGGGTCACCATGAAGAGTATGGTGCGAAGGACGATGTCGTCCACCGTCGGAAAACCCACCTTCCCACTCCGTGTTTTATGTGCCCGTGGGCACACTCGAGCCATGAGCATGTCAAGGGTCTCGCCACTGGGCCGTTGCCCCTCTAGGATGGGCATCTCGCCCTGACGTGACAATCCAGTCAAAAAATAAATATCCATGGAATCAAACTCAATGTCTCGGCCACGGATTGTGAATTTTCCGTCAACTGGGTTCCAAGCTCTAATTAAGAGCTTGAGGAGATCAGGTTGCGCTCTCAGGTGCAGAGTGAGGAAAAATTTAAGAAGCCCGCATGCCCGCATTGCATTTCGGCACTCTGCATTGGCATAAGCGGCTATATCTTCGTTATCGTGAGCTCTCTCTTGCCAAACAAATGCCATTGTGTCCTGCAAGACCATAGAAAAATATTAGGACCCTGACCGTTGAGGTTTGTATGTTCAATTTTTTAAAAATAAAATTTCACGGTGTCAGCGCGACTGTTTTTAAAACAGTCGTGCTGATAATGGCGCCCCAGCATTTTTTCCTTGGGTCAGCGCGGAAGCACACGTGTTTCCCGCGCTGACCCGGGTGGTGGTGTGTGTAAAATTAATCGATCAGCGCGGACCCGATGAGGAAATCCACGCTGACCGAGAGCGCATTGGAGCTCAAAAAATTTGCCCAAATGGCCAATTCCCACCATGGAAATGCTGCAAAAAAGACTCAAAATGAAGCGCAGGGAGAGGAGAACCTACCTAGAACAAGCTGCCGAATGGATGGTGTCCGCACGGGATGGAAATCGCTCCATCAACCTCGCAGCTCCACAACGTTCTCCACAACTCAAAATGGTAACGATGGTAAAAAATGTCTTTTACCCCCCTATTTATGGTAAAAAATTCGTAATTGACTATAGTTTCTCATAAATGTGGGTTTTTTGTCATGTTTACCATGGATTTTATGCCAATGTCACTTTGCTATGTGTTTTATGCATGTTTTACTATGTTTTTTAACATGTCGAACAGGTTTATGCGGGTGGTTTCCTTGTGCAGGTCCTCGTAACCGGCAGGGCCGTAACGATTCTATGTACACTTGGTCCCAAAAATGTCATCTTCAAGCTCTTTTCCGACGTAAACCAAGAAAATATTGCCGGGTTCCCTCTCGACTCGTTAAAAGGAACGAGGGGCGGTCGCTTTTTACGCTCTTTTTTCGACCGTTTAACTTAAAAAGATTGCCGGGTGTTTGTCGTTTCACACTCGTTATTGGTTCCAAAACGACGTGCTTCTGACCACTTTTTTACTTTTTCAGGTCGAAGTCACTATTTACGAAAAGTACTCCTCGATCATACTAGTCGGGCGGTTCTTTCGAGCATTGTTTTATACTTTTTCGGGCTCGGGAGACACAATTTTACTAAAGAGGACCCCCCTGGAGTTTTCTTTTTCGCTGTCTTTTCAGACTCTCTAAACAGGAAAAGACGCCGAGCTCCTCCTTTGTCAGGCTCGTTAAAACCTTGTGACATCGGACACCGTTGTAATGACGCTTTCCAAGCATATGCTATCCCCGTCAAACTTGTCATCCAAAAATAATTGGGGTACCTGCCAGAAATGGTGGGGAAAATGGAACTGCAATAATAGTCGTGTCGGCAGTATGTCGCTCTTGAACATGGCACTCATCTGCATTCGTGTCTGGGTGGGGATTTCTCATCTTGTTTCACACTAGCCTCCGTGGGTTTGGGTTCTCCTATTTTGACCTCTCATTTGCTCATTGCCTTGTCACCATGACCTCTGCTCATTTGATGTCAAATACTTCCGAATCTGCTATCGTGCCGCCGATATGTACAAGAGAAGTTGACCTCTGCAAGCTTACAACCTCCCTCTGATGTCTCACACAAAATATTTTCCGCTGTCTCATGTCGATGATGTGGGAAACATTATGGCCCACCTTCGATCAAGGTTACTTCCTGTCGACTTCAGCTCATTATCCAGGAAAGTGACTTAGAGACTCCCTTCAGGTGCCTTAGAGCCTGCATGCCTCAATGGCAGGTTCTTCGTGTTCGACACGAGGTTTTCATCATTGGCCTCCGATCGGATGATTCTGCGGGTGTTCGACACCAGCTCATTGATTCACACGCCGCAGATTGTACCTATAAGTACCTTGAGGACCATTGTCATTATTGGTGGTACCTCTCGCGTCTGTTAACAGTTTTCATCACTGACTGGTAATCAGACGATGTTCATGCATGTTCGACTTCAGCTCATGTATTCACATGCTTGAACTTGTACTTTGTTCGGATTGGGATGGAGCGCAAGACCCTGGTTTTTGCCTGCTACAAACCAAGTTGCGATTTTGTGGATCATTATTACATGACTCATTGATGGATGGCTGCGCCCATACCTGAGTCTTTTAGGATGGCTACGACCATACCTTATCATCATCATGGTCTCTTCAGCTGGGTGGCTGCGTCCATACCACAGACCTTCTTCATATGTCTTTTGGATGGCTGCGCCCATGCCTAGACTACATGTAATTGAGATATCAGTTGTACATGCGGGTCCTTCCTGGTGGTGTTCCAGTTCGGCGAGTTTGTAAAGCATTTCACCCCTCCCACTCTCTCGGACTTCATGCTTTAGGGGGGATCTGTTACACAGTAATTTGTCACTGTCTCCCTGTCAGTCTCCCTACTGTGCCATGAATTCCAATTAATCATGCTCCTGCTCCCTAGTCTGGCCAAATGACCCACTTTGCCAAAGTTTGTTTAATCAGCACGACTGTTATTAAAATAACCGCGCTGACTGGCGGTTGATAGTGCAACTGATGCATTTCCAGCGCGGAAGCACACGGGTTTTCCGTGCTAGTCGAATTTCATGAGCCAGCGCTTCCTATGAATGTATTAAGCCGCGCTGACACAGCCTGCTCTGTTATTAAGATGCGCTGTCAGCGCTATAGTTCAGTTATACACCCGCGCTGATCCAGTTTGGGCGAATTTGTTCCAACAGCCAGCTTTCCAGATGACTCCAGACTTGGTTGTTGGCCTTGTGGGTATCGCCCTCCCTTCTATCGCATGTCTATTCATCATTTGAAACCACCTTCCTTGAAGATAAGCTCATCCTCCCCCCATTCATGGAGACTCCTTCTTCTATTTAAACCTCTACCATTACCATGAGCAGCTAGTTTGGATTGTGTAGAATTGATTGTGCTCAGATTGCTGCTACTAGTAGGTAGTTGGTGTGATAAGTGTGGAATTGCTAGATAGCTTAAGGAAGGTTGTGGAGTGTTGCTTGTGTGAGAGAGAGTTCTTGTCTTGGGAGATCTACCTCCAAGGGTGAACGCTTAAGAGACTTGCTGGCTGGACCCTCTTGAGAAGGATTCGACGTCAGAACATTTGGTTGTACTCTTCTCTGTTATTAATTAATAATAGATGACTACTATTATGGTTCCATTCTCATTTGTCTCTGTAATGTTAAATGTGAATTACGTCCTTTCTGACTGATGTATAATTGCTTTTATTAGATTTCACGCTTGTGTTTGTCTTTCTCTTCGTGTGTGCAGGTATCTATTCGCGGAGATCGCGGAGGATCGTGACCGGCCAAGAGCGAAGGAGCGAGAGCGGCATCTCTTCATCAAACAATAGCATTGGAATCCAAGTAGGTGTTCATTGCCTACCTTTTATTTGCAATTAGGAACTTGCATAGTAGCATTGACTGATTGTTGCTAGACCTGTTCTGGGCTAGTAGGGATCGCCTCTATCCGTAGAGGGGATTTACCTCTCCAACAGTATCTGCTTGCAATCCGGTACAGGCCGGACTTATGAATCTTCATGTACACTTGATGATCTTCAAGGTTTTCCCCAAAAGTACATGTGAATGTTTCATTCACCTCTTGCCACTTCAGTTTGATGTCCTTGTCTAGATACAGCTTCGTATCTTTGTAGATCGGCATGCTAGAGGACACCTCTTCAAATGTTGTTCCACTTGCAACACCATCAGTGTCCTAGGATCCTGCTCTCTTGGAATCCATTGAGACAGATGAACACCTGAAATATCTGGAAACAAGAGGCATGCATGGCAAGAAATATGTCAACGAAAACAAAGAAAATCCGGGGAAGGACATAGCACATACCTGGGAAGCTAATGAGCAAGATTGCACAAATCTCACTAGGAGGTTGAGTGATTGGCTACAAGAACTACACAAAAGGTATTCTGTACTGACTGGGAGGCTAGATTGGCTGCTGGATCTACGAAATGTGCAATCTAGTTGGGCAGTTGGTTGCTGGGATTGCGCAATGCGTGATTCCAACTAGGAAAGACTATTGGCCCAGGGACAGATTTGCAAAAAATTTTGGGCCAAGCAACCACTCACCTGTAGAAATGCGTAATTGAATCCAGGAGGTCGGTGCTAGGCCAAAATGTACAAATATAGAGAGGATGGTGAGCCTTCCTTCTCTAGATTGTGCAATGCAACCTTAGTGAAGGCAGAGACTGGGCCAAGGTTGGCCAAACATGCCGATGGGCAACTAAAAGCAAGTAAGTTGACGAAATGCATGGCAGCACTAAGTGACAGCAGAAGTGATAAATAGTTCATTGAAAACATGAATGGAAGATTGAGCAAACAGATCAACATGCAAGTAGGTGAGGTTGTTCATCGGTTGAGCAAACATCTGTGAAAAACAGTTTCATGCATACGACAACAGTGAGATAGCAATGAAAATTGAAACAAAGATAGGAAAAGCTAGAATACATGTAAACGACAGCAGATGTTCAAAGAAATCAAGAAAACAACACTCATACAAGCAAATACATAAAAAGAGATATAAACACTGAAAAAGACAAGTTGAGGCCACTTACCCATGAATAGCTGAGTCAGATGTGTCAAAGGGTCCTGGATGTGTTGTGGGATGTTAGAGCTTGAAGATCGATGTGAATGAATGAGCTCTGATGCATCCAATAAATAATTTTGGCCTCATGATGTGCATGCCACTAATCTAGGAAAAAGCAACACTTGGAGGAAAACTTCTAAACCAACTTTGAATGTAGCCACCGATTACTAAAAGTAGCTCCCTGAATCATGGGATGCCTTTTGCATGTTGTCTCTTGCTATTCTAGGAAGATTAGGGCATACATGCATGCAAGTCAAGTTTCCTCAGTCCTAGGTGGAACTAGTCAACCAAACTGTCCATGCATGCCAGTGCTCAACTGCTTGGGAAAAATATGCATTCCTAACTATAAGCTGAGATGAGGGCCCAAGGGGATTACACAATTTTTGGGTAGAGAAGCTAACTTCTGCTTAGATTTGTGCTAATCCTAGGCTAAACAGACGGCAACTGGGAAAAATTCCGCAAATCCTGCTAGGAGGGTTGGCTGGAAGGATTGCACAATTCTTGGAGGGAAGGTTGGTTGCCCTCCAAGAATGTGCAATTTTCAAGGGGAAGTTGCTCAACCTATAGCTAGACCAAGTCTAGGTAAGTAGCCTGTGAGGAGAATGGATCGACTGTGATCCACAAGCTACCCTTGTGTGAGGAAAACACTGAAGCTTAAGTACTTGATGAAGCAAAACAAAGTTCCATGTAAGGTTGGTAGGCGAGGCTCCAAAAAATGCTAAGGAAAAATTTTGGAGGGTGGTTGTAGCTACTACAACACTTGGTGACACACTAGTAGAACTCTAGCTCTATGAATGTACCTTGTTCATGAAAATGAGTCTAACACCTCCAGAAGTATTGTTCAATTGTTAGCTCATATTGGCTTCACACTAGCTTGATGTAAGATGGAACATCTGCCAGACTCTTGGTCGATTGACAAACACTCCAAGCCAGGGCAACACAGTTGTTGCGATTGGGGTTGAGGGGTATATAGGGGCACAAACATTATAGTCATGAGAGTCTTAGTTTCATCTCCGGTGTTACTCCACTTCTAGCAGGCCTGGACAGTACACCGGTGGAGTTACTTGCATCACCTCCCTGCACAGGAGGCCTTTCTCTTCTCTCGCCTTATTCATTTTTCATTTTGATTTTTTTGACTTTTCATTTTTTCTTTTTCTTTTTTTTCATTTCCACTATGCATAACACCTATTCATTTCAGATGCGAAAGAGGGATCCCGACTTATTGAGATCAGAGGAGGTTGTTCTAGCAGAGAAGTATTTTATTATATCTCTGACGTGCCTATTAAGGTTTTCCCCCTAACGTTACTCTACTTGACTGAGCTGACAAGGGTTAACCCAAAAACAATCGACTAGAGATGGTGACACTAGTTAGCGTGCGAGCATTGTTTTTACAGCAAGGTTCACTTCGAAGAGTATGTATTTTCCTTCGATGTATCATGGAATGAGAGTAACAAGTTCATCATACAGAGGCAAGATGATAGATAACCAAGTAGCGATAGCTATACAAACCCTCTTATACTTTACCTAGCTCATTTCATGAGTCACACATGGTTTAATGTGAACTAACCTACGAATGAAGCAAGCAAACGAACTAACAACAAAGCCAAGCAAAAGCAAAAGAAAAAATGAGAGAAAAGCAAGCAAACACATAAGCAAGCAAACAAAGCATGAAATAAAACAAGCATGCAAGAAAACAACTTAAAGAAAACACTACTCCTACTCCTACACTAACGGTGCATGGGCCTGATTATGTGAGGTGATACCTCCAATGCAGCCACGGGTGCATTGGTAGACCCATGTGGGTGAAGGCTAGGTCCGCAAGTAACCCAGTTGTGTGGACTAGCATACAAGAAAGATATAATAGTGAACACAGCCACACTTCATGTTTCAAAGTGCCCACGGGACATAAGTGAGTGCATGTGCATGACAGACAGTCCATGGACTTATCATGGTGCTGTGTGACACTACGTGCAACTTTGAAGAAAAAGCACACTCTTGACTGAGACATGCAAGAAAATGAAAGAAATAAGGATAACTTGCATCGCGAATGAGTGCTTGCAATGTAAGACTCCTCCAATGCATGAGTAATGGGATTGTGCAGTTCGAGTGGAGGAAGTGTGATCTATGTGTGAGATGGATCTTCAATGAATATAGATGAATGATGAGGAGCCTTGGGTGATTGAACAGTTTCTTGATCGGAAGTGAGACTGACCTCAAGAGAGCAAGGGCCTGACGTAGCCATCAACTCAGGCTGAAGTGCCTCGACAATCTTGGGTGTCTCAACTTCATCATCAGGTAGATCACCATAAACCGGTGGCTTCGAAAGATAAACTATGATAGTTTGATGATCATGATAAAAAATGGAAGCAAATGGATCATGACAGCCACGATCAGAAAAATCAATGAATTATTTGGCATCCTCATGATCAAATCAATCAAACAGAGGGGTAGATGAAAAGTGAACGAAATCATCCTCTGTATTTCCGGAAAAGATAGATGAAGGATCAAGTGGGTCTTCAATGAATAACTTATCCTCTCCATTGTCGAATGATGGACTAGCATCTGGTGAGTTCTACAAGTCATCAACAATGGGTGCATTTGTGGATGAAGACACACATGCAAAATCATGGATGGAAGGTTAGAACCTAGGAAGGAACGAAGGGGGCTCGAATAGAATGGAGTCATCCTTCACCGAGTGTTGATGTTCAAGCTCCCACTCATACTCTTCATGAATGATAGCACATGTTGGTTGTGCAACACCAACTCCGTCAGTGGGTTGTTCCTCGTTCACAACAAGTGAGGACTTCGAAATGGACGAAAACAAGACATCATCATCCAGAGGAACAACTGAGTGCAAAGATGAAGGTCGAAGAAAAGAATGCATATGGGAACTCGAAGGACTCATAACCAACTCTGTACCAAAATTGAGTGGTGTGATGTTGGGAGGGTGTGAAGGGTAAACAGATGTGTGAGCATGATCCTCAGCATCATTGGGCGATGGTTGAACTATTGAATGAGAGTGAGGCTAACAGTCTGTTGGGACACTGTGTGTTCCCACATGGGATTTTGTAGTTCCATCAATGAAGAAGGTTGAGCGAGGATTGACATCAAGCTTCCTCTTGGGATGGGTAGACTTCTTAAGGCAGTACTCAAACTGGTCTAGGAGATAAGCGAAATTCATCTGGCTCCTTGAAGCCTGACACTACAAGTCATGGAAGTGCTTCCAAAAATTAATAACGGATTCATGCGGAGCCCTCCATTGCTATAATAGTTTCCGGTCAAGATGGTCTAGATCAAAATGATACCCAATGAAATGGATATCCACAAAGTGTGTATGTGAGAAACACACTGGCCTATTCATTAGCAAACTCATCTTCCTCATAAACCATGGAAAGAAAGTTATGTAAGTGCTCAGGCCGGGCCACTTTGCCTTCACCATCGTATGTGTGAGTGGAAAAGAGATTGAAAAGCTTCCCCGATATGGAGACATCTTCACGATTTAGAAAACACCTCGGGGGAAGAAAAGTGTAAGACTCCATGAAAGATATGAAAAGGTTTGAAACTGGATGATAGGAAGCTCCTTGTCATCATTCCCTCCTTGTAGCACTAGAAATGTTGATGGTACTAGACCCGCCAACATGTCAAGGGGATCTCCCCGGTAAGAAGACCCAATTAGACCTCAGACCTTTTGGTGTAGGAGTCCCAACAATGGGTTGTAAGTTAATTCATTGACCTCGATGTCACACAGAGGCAAGTAAGATAACTCTGTTAGTAGCAACGGTGTGACTGATGCAGAGAGTCAAGGAATGTGTACGAGAGGTTCCAACACTTCAAAAGGAGAGGAAGGTGAAGGTGAGTTCTATGTTGAAAGGGATCAATCCCAACTCCGCTAGGAACACACCACACAAAGGACATACACAGCTTCTGGTAGAGCAGTCCACTTGGGTGCAATAGTCACAACATACAAGGAAAGATAACAAGAACAACACTCATGGATCAGTCTGAGGCTAGTGCTACGTTTATATAGCAAGGTTCATGAGAAAGGTCTATTCGATGTCTGGCAGAGAAGTCGACACGGATGGTGACAACACTAACAACATATGCAACACATTAACAACAAGATTCATATAATTGCATACAAATCAGTTCATATACAAGTATGTAAGTTAAACAACATATATCATTAAAGCAACTGAAATAGTCCAACTACAATAACAACATATGCATGAAAATGTCTTGGCTCTTATTATTAAAGAACTGTAAGTCATAATCATACAATACACCATTTAAACCTGTTAGCCCCAATAATGGAACATTACAACCACTTCTGCTTTCTCCTCCAAAGAGATGTACTAGCTCCATTCAGTGGAGAAGCCAAGGCGCATTACAATACTATGCAAGCGTTCTTCAAGATAGTATTAGTAGAATCTTGGCTAACCAAAAGCCTATACAATGAGTTATGAGGGACTATTTATAGCAAAGGGTGTGGTGACCCTTGACATTCCCCTTTATGACCATTCAACTACCCTCATGACTCTTCACCTACTATATGATCATTACATCCACTCTTGACACTTGACTTACACTTGACATGAATCACCATTACAATGCACATGTACCCATGCGAACAATGGCTTGGACAAGCCAAACTAGACACCACTCTGACTTAGACAACTATTGAAGTCTAACTGCTCAACATCCTCATGTTGATCAACAATAACATATTGGTGCCAAGATTGGTAGTCTCTGATAGTCTCTGTGTGTTTCGCTGTGACATCTATCTGGAACTTGAACCTTGCCTCCATGGCATCTGGGTACACTGCTTGGGCTCCTCTGTCCAACTCATCTGAAATCATGTGCATCATTTTCCTCACTGTGGCTAGACAAGTAACATACTTGCACATGATGTCTGCATTGATATGTAAGTCTGGACTGGTGGCGACACGCATCAACTCGTTGAGGTATGAGTCAAGCTCCTGTTGGACATGCTTCTTGGTCTTCGATTGGGTGAGAGTCCCAAGTGATGGAATCGCATGTGTGTGCACCAAAACCTCCATGCTCTTGAATATTCATGCATGGGAAGCCTGTATGCCAGTGATGAGTTGTGGTAGGTCCTCATAGTTCTGGATCTAACTCCGGATACATGCTTGTAGCTCAACCGCATTGGCCCTCATCATCTTGGGAAAATGAAGTAGGGCTCCCTTTTACTTCATCATCCATGTTTGCATGTTGTCAATGGAAGTATGTATTTTCTTCAAGATGCGAGCTCTTCTCACACATTGATGCTTCCATCCTTGAAGATGAACAACTACTTGATGCATGGTACTGAACTTGGAGTAGAATGTTTGCATGACTGTGTCCAAGGACAATACTTCATCTAGGATTTCCTTCTTCAGTTCAGCTCCGGCGGACATTGTCACCAAGTCTCATCCCTGCTTTGCCACCTGTGGTTCCTTCACCATTCGCTCATTCTCATCTATAAGGAAACAATCACTTGAGCTAGTGGCTTCGGCATACACTCTAATTGCATTGGCCAATGCAGCTGGATGCTTGTGCCCATCAGTCACGAACACTTTCTTTTAAAATTGCATAGGGGATGTTTGGTCTTCTAGATTTGGTACTCTCTGAGACTGCACAACTCTGTGATGAGATTCATCAAAGGAGATGGTGTGTATTTCTGCTTCCGGTTGACCACCAAGGATCTCAGTGCCTCCTTGGTCATCCAAGACTTGCTCACTGTCTGGGTGCATTAAGGCATATGAATCAACCTCTCTTTGGTGAGGCATGAGGATAGTGCCCTGTTCCAACTCTGGCTGCTCCACTTATGCATCCAACTATTCAAGAGCCCATTCTATCTCATGAGCAAAGTGTTTCCCCTATGAGGGTTTACCCTATTCGCCTGATGCCAATTGTTCAGAAGAATCAATTACTTGTACGGGAACTGCTTCATATATCTACATGTGATGCACCCCCTTGTTGAATCTTTTGCTACTATGCTTCCTTCTCATGTTGGAACAACTCTTGTTCTTTCCAGAGTTGCTCCCTCAACTCATGCAACTCCATCTCTGCTTCTTCCATTCTCTTCTTACCTCTACCTTCGTGTGATTCGCTTGTCGCATTGCTACCTCTTCTGTTGAATAGCCATATCTACTTGTTTGACAAGTGGATCTACTCTAAACTCACAGCTTTGTTCCTCCTCCATGCAGTCGACAATATTTCTCTTCCCTTTGTCGTGCATAAGTATGCTTGGCTCTACTGCCTCTACTATTGTTGCTACTGCTACTATTGCTGGTGTTCTCTGTGATGCTGCTCCATGTTGTTGTGCTAACCACTCTACAGTGAAAATGACCTGTTCATTGGGTCTGGAGGAATTGTAGCAGTACCTCCATGAGTCCTCCTCAGCCTAATGACATGCCCCATGGATCCAATTGAACTGAACTCTCATGCAGTGATCCCTCATAATGTAGTGTGGGTCATATGGGTTGAAGCTTTGGAGGTCGAACGGGTACTTCTGCATCTGTTCAGCTTCAAAATCTGCTTGTTTGATGGTCCAGATCTCGTATAAGCCAATCCAAAACGAAAGGGTGGGTGAAGGTGCCTTCTTCTTCTGATGTAGCCTAGATGTTAACCCTGCTGAGATATCATATGCTACTTCCTCCATGACAAGCACGTCCAAAGCAAACTTTGGCAAAACATGCGGAGGCTTCTCTGCATTGAACACTCTGATGAACGTGTCATCTAGTGAGGCATACCAATATGCAATGCCTAACAATGCCTTCATTGCTTCTTCTAACATTCAAGGTGGATCCTATTCGAATATCAACTTGTACATGGGGGTGAAAAGAAGGTCGTATGATCACTCCTCTAAAGCTGCACTCGGAGAATAGCTCGAAATATGTGTTCACAATAGTTTCCGCCAGTGACCATGTCCACTCTAAGCCCGAAAACTCATGTCGGGCACAGATTGCATCAAAAATGTAGGCAGACATGTAAATTTCTACATGCATGCCTTTGGGTGACTATCGAACCTTTGTGACTGTCTCCTTTAGCTGATGAGCAAGTATGTTGAACCAGTTGCATTGTCTTCCTTCTCTAGCAAGTTGGTCCAGCACGACTACCGAGCTCTGAGGGAAGGTCTCAGTAATCGCTTGGCCACTCAGTTGACATGTGAATATGAACAAGTATTGGTATGCCTTCCTCAATATCTTTGTCTTATAGATCTGATTATGGGTTATCTTGAAACGAGCTGGCTCCTTTACCCAATCCTTCAGAATGTCTCTGGAGTGGCCTCTGCTATTGGGCAATCTGAATGGAGGGGTCATGACAGTAATGGGCTCATCCATCTAATACATCTCATCGTAATATTGTGCCTAGAAGGTTTCAAGATTATTTTGAGTGACACTACTCAAGGTCATCATCTCAGGGTCAGTGTGAGAGATGATCCAGTGACTCATATCCACACATGGGAATGCAGGGCATTTGTATGCAATCCAGCATAGGCCGAACTTATGAATGTTCACATACACTTGACGCTCTTCAAGGTTTTCCCCAAAAGTACCTCTGAATGTTTCATTCACCTCTTTACACTTCAGTTTGATGTCCTTGTCTAGACAAAGCTTCGTATCTTTGTAGATCGGCATGCTAAAGGACACCTTTTCAATTGTTGTTCCAGTTGCAACACCATCAGTGTCCTAGGATCTTGCTCTCTTGGAAGCCATTGAGACAGATGAACACATGAAAGATCTGGAAATAGGTAGCATGTATGGCAAGAAATATGTTAGTGAAAACAAAGAAAATCCGGGGAAGGACACATCACATACCTGGGAAACTGATGAGCAAGATTGCGCAAATTTCACTGGAAGGCTGAGTGACTGGCTACTAGAACTACAAAAAATGTAGTCTGGACTAACTGGGAGGCTGGACTAGCTGTTGGATCTGCAAAATTCATAATCTAGTTGGGTAGTTGACTACTAGGATTGCGCACTGCGCGATTCCAGCTAGGAAAGACTGCTGGCCTAGGGACAAATTTGTGCAAAGTTTTGGGCCAAGCAGCCACTAACCTCTAGAAATGTGCAATTTAGTCCAGGAGGCCAGTGTTCGGCCATAATGCACAAATCTGGAGAGGAAGGTGAGCCTTCTTTCTCCAAATTGTGTAATGCGCCCTTGATGAAGGCAGAGACCAGGCCAAGGTTGGCCCGACTCGCCGACGGGCAACTGAAAGAAAGTAAGTCAATGAAATGCATGGCGACACTAGGTGATAGAAGAAGTGATAATAGTGCATGCAAAACATGAATGGAAGATTGAGCAAATAGATCAACGTGCATGTGGGTGAGGTCGTTCGCCGGTTGGGCGAATGTCCATGCAAAACATTTTCATGCATGTGACAGCAGTGAGATAGCAACGAAAATTAAAACAGAGTTAGGAAAAGCTAGAATATATGTAAACAATAGCATTCTTTCAAAGAAATCAAGCAAACAACACTCACACAAGAGAATACACAAAAAGTGACACAAATGCTAAAAAAGACAAGTTGAGGCCACTTACCTGTGAATATCTTAGCCAAATGTGTTGGAGTGTCCTGGATGTGTTGTGGCATGTAAGAGATCCAAGACTGATGTGAATGAATGAGCTCTGATGTGTCGAATAAATAATTTTGGCCTTATGACGCACATGCCACAAATCTAGGAAAAGGAGACACTTGGAGGGAAACTTCTAAGAAAACTTTGCATGTAACCCTCGGCTACTAAAAATAGCTCCCTTAATCATGGGATTCATTTTGCATGTTTTCTCTTGCTATTCTAGGAAGATCAGGTCATGCATGCATGCAAGTTAATTTTCCTTGGTCCTGGGTGGAACTAGTCAACTGGAGTGTCCATGCATGAGAGTGCTCAACTGCTTGGGAAAAATGTGCATTCGTGACTGTAAGCTGGGCTAACTGCCTAAGGGGATTGCACAATTTATGGGTAGAGCAATTGAATGCTACCCAAATTTGCACAAATCCTAGGTTGAACAGCGTGTTGCTTGGAAAAATTGTGCAAATCATGGTGGGAGGGTTGGCTGGTAGGATTGCACAATCCTGGAGACCAGTAGGCTGTTAGAGAGGATTGCACAATTCCTAGAGGGAAGGTTGGTTTCCCTCACGGAATGCACAATTTTCATGGGGAATTTGCTTAGCCTGCAGCTGGAGCAAGTAAGGGTAAGCATCCTCTGAGGGGAACAGATCGACTGTGATCAAGAGGCTTCCCTTGTGCGAGGAAAACACTGAAGGTTGAGTACTTGACAAAGAAAAACAAAGTGCTGTTTAAGATTGGTAGGGGAGGCTCCAAAATAGACTAGGGAAAAGTTTTGGAGGGTGGTTGTAGCCACTACAACAATACCCCATAATTGAGATCAAATGGTGACCAAAGAAAAATTCCATATACTCAATTACTGGATCATGGAACTAATGAGAGAAATTTGTGGTTGTCTCCCTTTCTTGAACAATTTCCAAGGAGGAATATTTTTGTAATAGGCAGCCATCGACATTGCTTGGCTCTGAAAATATGGGCTCCTCTTTAAGGAGTTGTTGTTGGTAATATTCTCCCCACTTGTTTGTAAGAAAATTCATTTGAATGTGCACAACAATCTCATCCTCCTCTGAAACAACTGAATCATAGATTGGAGAATCTTTATCGACTTTAATATCACCTTCTTTATTTGAAGGATGTGCATCATAAAATGGAGCCTCTATATAAACCTCCTAGTGGGCCTCCTCTTTTTCTACAACTTCCCATCGATGGGACTGTTGTGGTTCTGCATCACTTGACTCCCCATCGGAGTCATACAAATCATAAGAAGGAGAATCATCAAATTCAGTAGAATGAGATCTCTGAGGGTTTGTTTGCAGCATGATGCTGTCTCCTTCTTTCCTTTCTTTATTGTTGGGTGATCCTTCTTGGTCAAAGTATATATCTTCTTAGAGTGGAGCCCCACAAATATATTCAGTAGGATCATTAACCTCAGAAATATTTTCAACATTAAAATGTACACAACAATCTTTAAATAGAGCATCAGGTGGATATAATCTTTTGCAAAAAAGATTAAATGCCATGTGAAAGCTCTTTAAGGAAGATATGCTACCATGAGGTATTGTTCTATACCAAACTCTAGCATCTTTAGCTAAATAATCCATGAACAATTTCATTTTCACATCTTCAAAATAATACTGAGTTGTTCCATGCATTCATGAAAATCCTTGAGGTGTTGGTCCGACCTTCTATCCATGTTTAACTAAATCTAGGCAAAGAGGTATACCATTCATGAACTAAAGCGACATGATTGGGATAACCAAGAATAGAATAAAATTCTAGTAAGGCAAATATTTTGGCCAAGAATACAGGAATGACCATTTTGAAAACCCCTTTAGGTGAGTGATCTCAAGTTGAAATGTAGGGGAAGTCAGTTGTTGTTTAGCATGGGAATGAGTATGAGGCCTCTTGAAATCCAAGATGACCAAAAAAGGATATAGATAGTGGAGTCACCAGGGTGTTTATGATAAGATTCAAATAGTGGAGTCACAAAGGTGAGAGATCTTCAACCCAAACTTCCCTTGCTCACCCGATAGAGGGAATGTAAAAATTGTTGTTCCTAGGGAAAAATATTATGATTAGTTGCCCGACAACGGTGCCAAAAAGATGTTGTAGCTTTTTATATCTCCTGTCACACAATTTATTTCAAAATATATAGAAGCCTCCCATAGAAAACCTCTGGGTTGATAGGAGACAAGTGCCTAGGGAATCACAGAGGAGTGCTTTTGAAGATTGTCTAAGGGCTTTCGGTTGCACTCCATATGTCACGCAATTGAAAAGGGATAATTCAGGGATTAGTTCAATAACACTTCACCAACGTAAACTCAAGCGAACACACAATGGTAGATATGGCTAATATCAAAGATAAATGTCTTGGTTCTGGTGGCTAACACATAAAAATATGCAGCTTAACATTGTTGTTGTAGTATAGATGAATAGAAGGAAGGAAAGAAGAGAAACTAATGTAGAGGGCTAGACATAATGCAGAATCTTAAGCAATAATATCTGACAGAGATATGGAAGAGTGAGGATGTGAAAATGTAGAAAAATTTAAGCATGAGTTAAGGTCTCAAGATCTATGCCTCATGAATACATTCATACCCAAACAACAATAAGTAAATCATGACCACATACAAGTATTGTAGGTTATAAAATAACATAAGTAAATATGTCGTTACACAAGCACTATAGGCTATCAAATAACATGAGTAAATCTGTTATTACACAGGTACTTTTACTACTTAGCAGAAAACATACAACCATGAATGAGAGTGAAACCAACAATTTCATTACACGATTTGAGAGGAGGAAAGACATACATGAAGTGATATACAGAGGGGAAAACATGTTGTGCATTGCTCTAATTAGAATCAACAAAACTACTTCACTAATCCTGGAAGATGGAGTCCAAATCACCATTCCGTTACAATTAACAATTTTATCAGCCCAAAAACCTCGTGAATAGGAAAATTTAACCAAAGTGGAACCACTTTCTTTGCAAACAGAGGGCCTCTATAATGCAGAATTTGGGAACCTCTGTTAAGTGTTTCTTCCCTCTTTTCATAAGGAGATGGGAAGCTTTGAAAGCAGTTACAAAATATCTCACCCGAGCTCCAGCTGTCTGATTGACTAGCTATCTTGGCATGCGAAGGCTCTGTTGCCCAAAATTATTATGAAAAAATTGATTTCTTCTTTAAAATGGGAAAATTACAGAATAATAGACATAAAGAACACTGGTTGATGGTTGAGGAAAATATCTCACGTTCATTCCTGTGGTGGCCTTCGATCATGCCACATCTTTTCCATGATGCTCCTCTTTATTTTTTTGGCTGGTTCAACTATCTATTTCACCTTAATTTCTTGAATTCCCCACTCTCTCGAGATGAGACCGATCAATTGTCAGTTTCTTGTCACAGTGCAGAAATAAAGGTCGACTTAACAGTCCGTCATTGCCTAATTTTTCTTTAGCTCCATGCTGAGAAATTTATTCTCAAGTGACCTTCACACTCCTTCAAGAGTCCCATGCTTATTTATCATTCCACATATCTTGACTGTAGACAAAGTTGACCGATCTACTCTAATTTGCCACGACCATTTGTACACGCGAAGTAGTAGAATTCGTTTATACTGCCAATGTTGTCTCTGGTTTCTTGTTACATACTCTTCCACAAGATTAGCCCTTTTCAATTACCAACTCCACTGTGCCTTCTTTCAGTAGTGCGCTACCAGCCCATACATTGTTTAAAGCTTTGTACTTCCTTATCAGATTGATTCCATATCACAATCTTCCTAGTGATGCAATATTCTAGTCTACATATTTTCGACCTTCGATATGGTGAGCTCCTTCTGCTTATCCCTTCCCACATTTCTCACCATAGGAAAAAGGGTCATAACGTGCCAATTAGCCTTGAGGTGCTAGAGCGTTTAGACTCCATCTAGGGGCCATTCCTGCTTTGTTAACATATCTCCACCCCTGGATCTTTAAGTTATTCTAGACTACATGCCAACTAAATATCAGAGCCCCCTTATTGGAGTTTTTTCAAGTATCAAGTGTTACAAAGTGCCGACATCCTTAACCTACGATATACAATCTCTGATATGACATCATCACTTCCACGTGGCACGTCATGAGCGGTGACACATGTCACCCAGATTTTCCCCCTTAAGCCCCCTCAAAATGATAAAATTACTTGCCACATGTCCTTCTGTACCACCACGTCATGCTAATGTCAGATACCACAGTAGATTTATCAGAACCAATCATATGTCGCCACATGTTCTGCTATAGGAGAGAGAAAAGGGCCCATGCATATTTTCTTTTGCAATGAAATATTTTTTTAATCCTTGTCGGTGCTCACCGACAATTTTTAACGTTATCAGAACTTTTAACAATAACACAACTTTTTAAAGGTTTGCACTTTTATAAGTTCCAATCCTCCAATTGACGATGTTCTGATCTCCTTCGAGCTCTGATGTTGCGACTATCGATCTTCAATGTATTTGGACCTCTGATATGTGATGCAATGATATGCTTGATGCTTCGATGCTGCGATGTGATGGTATGCTCGACCTTCCATATGTGATCGCCAATATCTATGATTCTCTGATTTCTTGATTTCCGATATGTTTGGACCTCCAATATGCGATTGTCGATATTTTGGACCTCTGATATGCGATCTCTGATATTCTTTCCTTCTTGAGGGTTTAATCCTTGAAACTTCAGGAGACCATATCATGTGATCCAGGAGACCATTTTTGGACTTCCACATGTCATTGGAAAGCTTTCTCATTGAAATTTCCAATGGAGATAGTATTATTTAGGTTTTGAGTCCTTCGACTGCTTGGAAAATGACTGCAAAATTATCTATTCATTAACTCTTTGCACATTTGAAAACACATCTTGCAGTAAGTAACAATAGGTAACATGGCTAATATTTCGAAAACTATTCGGGTGAACGTTTCTAGGAATCCCATCATTATCGAGAATATCTTCATTAGGTCTAAATGCTCCCTTTAAGAAATCAAAATTTAAAACAAGCTCTTTAAGTAGTTTAAGGATGTATTTGCATGGTCTTATGGGGAAATATCTACGGTTGATCCTAGTATTATTCAGCATGAGATCAAGATTTATGAAAACGTAAAACCTATGCATCAAAAGCTTCAGCTGGTCAACCCTAGGAAAGTTGTGGCTATTAAGGAAAAAGTAGAGAAGCTTCTTAAGACAATTTTCATCTACCCTGTTCCTTTAATCGAATGGGTTTTAAATCCAGTACCTATGGACAGAGGCAAGGAACAATTCCTGTATTCATTGATTTCAGGGATTTGAATAAAGCATATCCAAAAGACAATTTCCCCACTCTGTTTATAGATCAGATTATTAATGAATGTGCTAAGAATGAAATATTTTCTTTCATGGATGGATTATTTTGCATACAATCAGATCACAATTCTTCCTAAAGATCAACATAAGAAAATGCTTATTTTCCCCTCGGGTACGTGTCCATATAGGAAAATGCCTTTTGGCCTTAAAAATGCTAGGGCTACTTTTCAACAGGTTATGTCATATGCTTTCCACAACACCAAACATATAATTGAAGCTTATTTGGATGATTTAGTTTCTCTCTCGTAAGAGAATGGAACATCCAAAGCATCTTTCCCTAATTTTTGAGAGATGTCATCATTATAAAATCCATTTGAACCCTAATAAGCATTTTTTCACAGTTACATCTTATCGGTCGTTGGGATTCATCATTCCTAAAAAATGGATTCATGTTTATCCTTTCAAGGTTGATCCAATACTTCAATTTTCTCCCTCGTCGAATATTCTTCAACTTCAAAGTCTCCAAGGAAAAGCCAATCTTTTTAGGAGATTTATCATGAACTACACAAAGATCACAAAAGGATTTATGAATTTACTTGAGAAAGGAGTACCATTGGTTTAGGATGATTTCGCTCAATGCTCATTTGATGCTTTGAAAAAGGAATTGAACTCTTCTTCTCTTTTGAGTCCACCTGATTATAGAGGATACTTCTGTTTGTAGCTTGTGGTAGAAAAATAAACTATATGTATTGTTCTGATTCAGGAAGATGATACCCTTAGAGAGCATGTCTCAGTCATGGCTTAGTTGGTCTTGAACTCCAGTATTCTCATATTGAGAAATTGGCTTTAGAAACAGTTCATGTTGTTCAATGAATTCGTCTTTACATTTTGTAGAGAAAAATATTTGTATTAGCTGACATCAAGCCGTTTCAATTTATTTTTAGTAGGCGAGTGATTGGGGGAAAATACAATAAATGGATAGCTATTTTGCAAGAATTTTATCTCAAATTTATGTCACCTAAATCGAAGAAGTCTTTGGCTTTTTTATAATTCATCTCGGAAATTTCCTTGTGAAGGAGATGGCACTTATTAAAAATAATTTCCTGATGAATATATTTTTCTTATCTTCTCTTAAGATCCTTGGTATAGAGACATCGTTTTATATCTCCAGACTTTGAAGTTCCTTCAGTCTTTTCATAAGGATGAACTTCGAAACTTACATCACCTGAATAATAATTATCTGATTATTGGTGATACTTTATATCGTCGTAGGGTTCATTAAATTCTTAGATGATGATTAGCCTTAGAAGAAGTTGAGAAAGTGTTGAATAACTACCATAGTGGGGCTTATGGAGCTCATTTATCTGGGCTTGTTATAGCTCAAAAAATATTCTGTGTAAGGTATTTTTGGCTTTCAATTTTCAAAGATTGTATTGAGGCGGTCAAAAGATGTCATCCTTTTCAATTTTATACTCGAAAAATGTTCACTCACCCAACTCTGTTTTTCCCTGTCAGCACTATCAATCACTTTACTAAGTGGGGAATTGATTTTAATACTTGTAACGTGACTTTAGCAAAGGGACACAAGTACATTATATAGCAGTTGACTACTTTACAAAGTGGGTTGAATCTATGTGCACTTTTAGTAATGATGGTGAGAAAAAAACTCATTTCCTTTTTAATCAATAATTTTGTGTTTCAGTATCCCTAAAGAGATTTTCATTGATCATGGCAGTTACTTTCAGAATATGATGATGTCTAAGTTGGCTTCGAAACTAGTATTTCAAAAGGAGAATTTGTCTCATTATCCTCAAGATAATGGACAATTTAAAGTTGTTAACAAATCCCTTACGACTATCTTGCAAACGACGATCAATCAAGCGAAGTCCAACTAGCACATCATGCTATATCCCATAGTATGGCCATACTAAATGCCTTTTAACACTGCTACAAGTTTCACTTATTTTCAGTTTGTTTATGTTTTTGAGTCGATATTTCCTATAGAATTTGATATTCCATCTCTCAAGCTAGCATTCCAGCCTCTTCTAGACACCTCAAGTCTTGAAGAGCACGTTATTCATTTGAAACATCTCAATGAGAAATTTTGATATGACACCACAATGATCGAGGCCAATAAGAAAATAATCAAAGCTTAATATGACAAGTTCATACAACCTAGGGTTTTCTCTGAAGGTGACCTTTTCTTGGTCCCTGACCAAGATAAAGACACCTTGGGGGCAGGAAAATTCAAACCTATGTGGTACAATCCTTTCATTGTTAAAAGGGTCTTGAATAAAGGTTTTTATGAATTAATTGATTTTGAAGGGAATGCATTGTCGGAGCCCAAAAATGGGCTCTATCTCAAGCAGTGTTATGCCTAGGCTCTTTCCTAGCATCTAATTTGTTTTGTAAATATTGTACATAGTTTTATTTTCTCCCTATAGGTGTCATGGAGATTATGGTCCTTTTTATCCGCTTTGGAAGGTTTTGATGGGTGATTCAATGTACATATGATTCACAGATGGTGCTAGTAGACATACTCAAAATTTAGCTTCCACCACTTAGGTAATACATTATCAATCTGGTCAATTTTTTGTTGCAAGAGACATGTGTATTAATCCTGCTTCTAATAATATGGCTAAGTATAGTGTCATTATTAATTTACTTTTTGAAGAAATAACTTATGGTATTCAATGATTAGTAGTTTAATTAGACTCACAATTGGTTGTGTCTGAATTAAATAGTGTTTATAGCGTGAGGGATCCTTTATTACATCATCAATATCTGAGAGTGAGATTATTGTAAATATCATTTAGTTTTATTAATTTCATTCACATTCCACGATCAGATATTGCATTTGTTGATTGTATAGCTAACCAAACATCAAATTGGCATATCAATTATTCATCACACTAAAATCAAAACATCAAATAGTCATCTATATATATGATCAAGTCATCATGAAATATCTATATATAGATAGATAAGTGTGTCAAAATATTACAAAATGTGGACAAATGTCCTACAAAATTAGGGCTTAAGCTTGATCATGTCCATATAAAAAAATATCAGTCATCTAAAAACTAAATTTGTGGGCCCTACCCTGGATGAGCATCTCAGTATAAGTCAATGGCACTCGCCACTCATCGGAAGAGTTGCACCCACCCTGTTGGTACTCCAACCACTCATCTATGTATAGGCTTGGGTAGATCCTTTATCACTACCATTGGAACCTAGCGAGTCAGACCCCGCAAGTTCCTCTATACAGTATGGAGGACTCTCATAGAATCAATTGCAACTCTCTATGCGTCTTTGGATTGATGCCTATTCCTCAGTAGACCGTCATGTCCCACTGGTCCCATATTTGTATCATGATCATTTAATATTGTAAGGATTTCTGTTTCACGAAAAAAAACTTTAAATTTCTTGAGATTATATTAAATTCCAAAAATATCAAATATGTTAAAATTCAAAAAAATTACCAATTTTACCCCATGTCACTGCTTATGGTAGTATTAACTCCAAGTATCCTCAAAATTCTAGTCCAGAACATGGGTAATCCTCTATAGCTATGACTTGTTTCTCCCACCAATGGCAGAACTCATTGTGGAAGGATGCTTGAGTGACTTCACCTCTGTGAAGTCTCTTGATCAAATCTGCCCATCATACCATCCTTGCATCTCTAGGGTTTTTGATGGCATATGTTACTCTGGGTTGTAGCATAGGAATTGACTCAAATAAAAATGAGCAGAGGATGCTACCATAGCCGAATTTATTTTTCTTCCACTGTCTCGTTGATGTCAGATGTTTCTTCATATTAACTAGGAGCATTGTGCAAAAGTCATATACTACTAGTTTTAGGCATTCTACTGCCAAGAACATAATTGGTTGTGACACCTGATGGAATGAATTTGAACCTGCTATCCTGTAAATGGTGAAAATTATTATCTTAAGAGGCAGGTTTGTGATTTGATTTATTGAGACTTGCGAACCGAATTTGTTAGTTCCTGGTGCACAATAAACAATAATGTAATCAAAAAAATTAAGGCCTCCATGGGACTTCCCCTTCAGATCTACTTCTTCTCCCCTTCAGGAGAGTCATGAAATGAAGGAAATATCTCTACTTCAATCTGTAAAGGCATTTGATCTATGATGAATTGCTCCTCCTCTGAGTAATGAATTAACATTTCCAATAATTTAGTTTGAGCTCTCATATTGGGAATCATGAAGAATCTGAGGAATCCACATTTTTTCAATCCATCCAATGATTCTTGATCATCTAAAACCTCATTATCTGGATCACTATGCTCTCTTTGCCTCCAAATGATCGACATCTTGAAAAAATGAGAGATTTCATCCATTAGAATTTGTTTTTTTAACTTTACTTTGCAAATACACGAGTTCTATAAAATATATTCATGTATATCTATGAACTTACCTTTATTAAATCATGTATAAGTCTTTATATAGACGAATTTTCAAGCCCAAGCCCACGTACATGTAAAGTGATTTAGAAATTTTAAAAAAATTCTCTCAAAATTCCAATCTAATCTTTAAATTTTTTTATCAAATGGATGATTTTAAGGTCATGAATTACTTTGTATTCGT
This sequence comes from Pinus tabuliformis, assembly GCA_031772625.1. NCBI lineage: Eukaryota > Viridiplantae > Streptophyta > Pinopsida > Pinales > Pinaceae > Pinus > Pinus tabuliformis. The sequence goes on along the minus strand of CM062809.1, from coordinate 534,282,129 downwards.
ATTTTTCAGATTCATTGGTGGAATTGGTCAGATTGGTTTCCCGAAATTTTCTCCAAAATCCCTCTTCTCAACACTTGGATGGTGAAAATGAAATTGGGTGAGTCCAAAACCCTATTTTATAATCAAAATTTAAAACTCGCTTTCCTAAATTTTGTTTCTTAGCTTTATTACTTTACTTTATGAACTTTTGACCTTTTCTTGGAGTGTTGGGAAAGGTCCTTTTCAAGTTGACAAAGACTTTTTGTCACTTAGTGATACTTTTTTTGTTGCTTCGACTCCGCGATTGCTAAATTATCATGGCAAGTGTCATATTCTAAACTAGCATATAGGTTAAGACGTATCACTTTTCCATTACATTATGCATCTTTACCTCATATTGTAATATTTAGCCATAGGGTTGACCCCATTATGTTGTGATTTTTTTAATCTCTCTCACTTGAAGTCTTGTAAAACCGTAACATAGTGGGAGAGCCTTTCAATCCATGGGATTCCAAGTTATAATCTCGCCAACATATGTTTCCCACGCTGCAAGTATTGAGCAGGTCTGGGAGTCCTCTTTAGTCCCACCATGACTTTGCATTGAAGCCTCATTCTTCTTCTTCGCTGTTATTCTGAATTTATACCCTATAGGCTCCCATGTGTTGACTTTTACTATTGAATTTCATTTTGACCACTTGCACCCCTTTTGGCCTTAATCTAGCTTCATTTGGACTCGTTTATAAGCCATTTTTGATGATGACTTTTCTACGAGTTGAAACCATGCTTTCATTAGACTTTGCAATTTGACACCCTTTTTCGTGGAGGGAATATCCCCTGAGTGTCAACGACCAACATCTGCGACCTTGCATTGAGCATAGGAATTTTTGAGTCCCAGGAACTAGTGAACTTTCCCTTCAAAATCGTTCTCTTCATTGTACTATAGGAATTATTTTATTCTTTTTTAGGATTTAAATATGAAAAGGACAAATAAGTTAAATATTAAAAAACAAAAGAGCAGGAATGAGACAATTTCTTCCTCATTTGATGGTAGCAAGAGTAAGTTGTGTTTCGCTTCAAGTAATCACTTAAAATGAGTCTTTCCTCCATCGAGAGGGGAATTAGTTTTACTTTAGAGTATCCATAACCTTTTAGTTGAGTCAATCATCGACCAGTTTGTTATCTATTCCTAACATATGAAGAATTTTTTATTGCCTCCTACATTGGAAAATTATACAATGTTCTTTTATGCTTCCATAAAGTCACATCAAGTAGTGATTTTGTTCAAGGCAAGTAAACTAGTTGTCGGTCATTCTGCGATGTCTCTAGACTCATTTATGTCGATCATGCCCAGTTTTTCAAGTTATTCTCAGCATCACATTAGCGACATGGTCTTTTACTCGTGTTGGTTAAGAAGTTCCACATTTACTTCTTACTTGTAGGTCTTCTCTTATCAACTTCGACAAATTTCTTTGAGAGTATACCTAGAGTTTCAACCTAGCCCTATTTACATCATTGATAGGTGACCTTATGCTCAACATTGATTAACATTTTGGGTCTTTGACTAAGTGGTTTCCCTTGTGCTCGTCCTCAGCTTCCATTATCACACATTGGGATTCATGCAGTACCTTGGTCTCCATTTGACTCGATTGGTGGATTTATCCCCTCTTTGTCAGCTTTCATTATTGGTTGGTTTAGAGGATTTTTTTCGTATGCTAACTACATCTTGTGTACACTGGAAATGTAATGTGGAATGGTTACTTCATTTATCTTCATATGATTTCTTCCAAATTATTGGTCTGCAAGTTATACTTGTGCTAGTTGATGTGGGATGCCTTAATGCCTTCGTTACAAAAGATCTTATCCCATTGATTCCAACTAATTTCTCTTGGAACAAGTTCTAGAGTCCTTTTTTTAGTACCTTAGTGTTTGCAATCATCAGTGGAAGACTCCTTCGCTATTGACCGTGAGAATACATTAATGTCTCCTCATTGATGGATTATTTCAAGTGTTTGACTTCAACACATCTATTCATACTTGATAGATTGTACTGGGGTACCTTGACACTCATTATCATTATTGGTGAGTTATATCATGTTTGTTAATAGTATACATCAATGACCTATAATGAAACGATTTCTCACATGGTCGAATTTAACTCAACTATTCCCATAGTGTAGAAATGTACCATTTGTGCTCTGTGAACACTTCAGGCTGTGTCAGCATCTTAGGTCACATGCCAGCTCCTCCAATTTTCTACCAGTGACACCTCTTAGTTTTATATGTTGTAGTATTTCAAAACAACATCTTATATGTTGGCACTTGAGTCTATGCAGTACCACTACTACACCTATATGACATGGTACTTTTATGAGGATCAGTTATACAAAATAATTTATTATATAGTCTTATAGCTTCATTGATCAAACATTCCTCTATATGTGATATTGAGACATAGATCTATTGTATTCCTTTGCATCTATGATTTGATGAGCCACTATGTATTCTTGAGTTCCTTCTGTATACATATGTATACACTTTTGATCCTTTTTATACTTGATCAACAGACATGAGTTACTACTTCTGACCATGGGTATGCCCATCTCAGACATGGTTTTTCTTTTTTAATCCTTCCACAATTATTCGTTGGGATGGAATCTGGTGATCACCTCTCAGGTTTTTGAATGAATCCTCTCTCTATATTTAGTATATTTTGGCCATCATGTTCCCCTTTTGAACTCATACAATAGGGGGCATTTTTTATAGCATCATTTAACACTCCTGTAGACCTCATGCTCTTTTATGGCCCTCGTCGGTCCCTATTCCTATGTAGACTTGACTTTATACTAAAAAATAATATATAAAAAATCAGACGTAACTCTTCCCATACTAAATTTCCTACATATGAGGGTCCCATAACACAATAACTATGTATACCATTTAAAATATGAAAAAAAAAATGCTATTTTTCAAGTGATGATTATGGGTTTTACCAAGAGCCCACCTATAGGAGCCTATGGGTTAACTGAAATAACCAGTTTAAGGTGGTATATGCTTGGGTAGGCTTAATGGATATAATAAGAAGGATATCGACATTATACTTGTTTTCTCCAAGATCAAGTATGCTTTTCCCATGCCTCCTGTACTCCTAGTCTCTAGGAAACCCTGGGTTCCTTTGCATAGATGAACATCCTTATCTAGCATCTACTTACACCTATTAGAGAAGTTGTCTTCCTGGCTTAGGCTAGATGGATCTGGAGGAAGGCTTCAATGATGCCTTTAGCCTAGCTGAGGTTGTATCTTTCTTGTACTCTTTGTTGTTAATTAATAAAGAATATCATGTCTTGTTCCTAATATATGTTGTCATCTTATGAATGATAGTTTATATGATTGTATATGATGATCTAACATATTTATATCTATGCAAATTAAATTATCTATTATTTATATGCCTCTATAATTTTTTTACAGGTCTGCACATCTTGGGGGCATCAGAGGGTTTGTACCCTACATGAACATATTCAAACGTAAGACCTTTGGGTATGACTCCAAATCAAAGTTTGATAAATCATGTGTTTGGAATGCTTGTTTGAGTTCTCTTTGTTGATTATTTTATCATGTTCTATTGAGGCTTTCAACCCTTGTGTTAGGGAACTTTTCCTGCCAACAATGGGTACTCGACCAATTGAGCTAACCCTTAGGGTTAAATAAATACCATGATAAGGGCACTAAATAGAAAAAATGTTTCCATCTCCTAGATATTTATGTTATAATTTGGATTTTTAATTATTAAATTCTTTGTGTGAGTTGCATTTGGGTCTAAACCCCTCCTACACCATCAATGAATGCATCTACTATAACTATACGAAATTTCAATGCATAGAGTACAAACTGAAAAATTTCATTGTTTGCCCCATTCACAATTCACTCTGTGGGGCCAACTCATTAAAGAATAATTTCCACTAATTGGTGAATGTTAAGTGAATTGAACATTTAACTAATCTTGAGAGTATCGAGATAATTGAACCCACAACCTCTCAATAGAAAATTAAACTTATTTAACAATGGGTATGCAATCATTTGTGTGAGTCATATTTGAGACTCAAACCCTCATATACCATCAATGCATGCATCTACTATAACCATGTCAAATTTCAATGCATAGAAGGACATATTGAAAATTTTTCAACGTTCAGCACGTTCACAAACCCCTATATGTGGGGTAAATTTATTAAAGCATAATTTCGACTAATTTGTAAACTTTAAGTGAACTGGACAATTACCTTACCCTAAAAGCATCGAGAGAATTTAACTTGTGACCTCTCAATAGAAAAATAAGTTGTCTTAACAATGCCACTCAACCAATTGAGCTAACCCTTGGTGCTAAATATATATCATGATAAAGACACTAAATAATAACAAAAAATTTAATCTCCTTGTTATTTATCTTATGATTTTTTCATTCGATAATTGTGGAGTTCTTTGTGTGAGTCATATTTGAGTCTCAAATCCCTCCCATACCATCAACGCACACATCTACTTTAATCTTGTAAAATTTTAATGTGTACAAGCACAAACTAAAAAATTTCAACATTGGCCCCACTGAAAACTCTATGTATGGTCAATTAATAAAAGTACAATTTCCACTAATTGGTAAATGAAATGTGAATTGACTATGTTCCTCACCCCAAGAGCATCAATAGAATTGAACTTGCAACATCTCAATAGAAAATTAATATGCTTTAACTATGGGTACTTGGAAAATTTATCTAACCCTTAAGGCTAAATATATACCATGATAAAAACACAAAATAATAATAAATAATTTCATATCCTTAACATTTATGTTATAATTTTGTTGTTTGATTGTAAAATTCTTTATGTGAGTTGTATTTGAGTCTCATAAACCTCCCATACAATCAACATGTGAATCTACTATAGAAATTTCAATTTTCATTGTGTGCAACCACAAACCCCATCTATGCGAGTTCAATTAATTAAATAATAATTCCCACTAATAGGTAAGTGAACAACCCTTAAAATTGTTAGACGAACAAATGTTAAAATTGGAGATGATGGTATAAATGTCAATGAGCTTATCTTAGTTTTAGGAATAATATATTCTCTATTGAAAAAGGCCAACCATGTGATGGGGGGAATAAATATGGCCCCTCCACACCCTCCCCCTCCCCCCCATCCCCACATCCCTCTCAATTCCCTAATATCCAATTTATCTACTATAAAATATTTGAAATGAGCGTAGTATGAATCCACAATAGCTACAAACTAAGAAAACATAAATTTAAGGTAAATGAAAAAGAAGAAATAAAATGAAAATATAAAAATACATATCTTCTACATATGAACATTTCGATATCATTAATCTTATTCTTCATCTAACTCAACATTTGTATCATCTAGCTTATAATTGATGTTGAAAGTATTTTCCATATTAGTGTCATTATCAATGTCATGATTTCCAAGCATATCCCGATCTATATCATCATGACGAACATTGTCTCCTATGTTTGGTTTGACTTCTTTAATTTATTCATTTGAGGGTATATCATGGATGTCATATTCATCTATAACATTGTCTCAAACATCTCCTTCAAATTCTTCAACCTCTTCTTCTGACACGTGAACTAACTGCTCCTCTATGTCATCTTCTTCTATAATATCATCTTCTTCTACTACATTATACCATATTGGCCTTCTTCTTGGATCATATCTAACAACATATGACCAACACCCTCTATGTAACACCTTGTTCTTCATGTAAATATTTCTATGGTTATATGTTTTAAAAAATAGTGTTGTAACTAGCTGGGGCCACCAGAAAGAAAAACTGAATGTAGATCAGATTTTTATAATAAATAATTGAGATTTTAAGCTGGAAAATGTGGGAAAGGGAAGCTTATGAATCTAAAAATTAGATATTCAGATAATTATCCACTCAGTTGAAGATAAATACTAAGGGAATAAATCTTTGGAAGAGAAAAGTAGATTTTTGAGTTGTTGGAGAAAAAAACATATTTTCTTACTCTTTTTAAGGAAAATAGGAAACAACCTAGGGTAAGGGAATAAGTAGAGCCCTAAAAGGTAGGACGCTATCGGAGAAACATATCCTGACAATCATGTATATGAGACATGAATTGGGAATCAACAAGAGGTTGTTGAAGGAAGGAACAAGCTTCTAGCTTGGGGGGAACCAGAGGATTTGGTTCATGGTTGGGAGGAACAACATTTCCCACATTGCATTTTCCGAGAAAGATATTGTTTAGAAGTTCATGACTATTATTGTTTTATACTGTTCTTGATGCAGTTATTTTAATTAATTGAATTAGGATGGGTGATTTCATATACTGTTGCTTATGGTTGAATTATGAGTACCAACTGCATGTAGTAATGTATAGAAGAAATGGAATTGCATGAATCTATAATAGGATAGATAGCTTAAAAAAAGGAAAAAAAATAGCAGTGAAATTTGAAGCTTCTAAATGCTTATGTGTATGTTGTATAATATCTTTTCTGTGAATTTATTTTTATGATTGGTGTACAATTACCAAGCTCGACCGTTAGGAGATATAGATGATACCTCCCTGGGAAAATGATTAGATTACAAATTACTATAGAGTTACAATCCTTAGTGGGAGTTTCAGGGGAAATCAAACTAAACATAGACAGTCTACAGTATTGGTTACTGTAATGATATGTTGCATATACAAAGCATCATGGAGTCCTAACATTACTGAGTGCATGGATACTAAGTGTGTGGAAACAATAGGAGAAATCAAATATAGGGAGGTCTATAGGTGAATTGCAATTGTAAATTAATCATGTTTTAATACAAGTGCAATAAGAACAAAGTAAATAATTGTGAAGTGGGGTTTTCCTGTGAAGTTTTCATCCTATTTATAAGGAGAGAATAAAAGCATACACTAGCTAGAAGTATCAAAATGGTAAGGGGAGAAGAAAAATATGATGAGAGGTTGTTCGGTGAACTACGCTCTGCTAGTAGCTACCATTAGTCTCTACCAGTAATTTTGAATATAACCATATCAAGTTAACCAAATAATTGTACAAGACATATACATGAAATGAGTAATGACAAGGACCACTCTATGTTAGTAGACATAGATTAAAGAAAAATTAGAAAAACATTCATGCGAGTAAGTATATTACCCTACTGTACAATTCATACTCAATCTATATTATATGCAGTAGGACAGAATTGGAAGGAGCTCATGTTCCCGACCGAAACAATTCGACCATGAAGGCATACCAGTATTTTTTGACCGCTTCGCTAGTATATATATGCATATGAATATAAATTTTACAACAAATTAATTTTACTTGGTTCTAGTATAAATCGTCTACCAGAAATAAAATTATAGCCACCACACATTTCCACAAATTGAGAACACAAAATCAAAACTAATTGGAACTAGAAGACATTTAACATTCTTGTGGTGAATTTAATGGGAGAATGCCATTATTGACAAAACTTTAGAACAACAACCATAGTATGGGTTTCACACCCTATAAGCTATTGACATACATATGATTGGAGAAATTGCAATATATATATATATATATATATATATATATATATATATAAAGAGAGAGAGAGAGAGATAGGGAGTTGTTGGGCAGCAGATCCCTCCATAGCAGATTTTTGGGGCTTAAAGCCCAGTTTTGGGTCAATGTAATGTAAAGACCCCGCAAAATGTGGGTGCAGAGTGCAAGAGTCTAGGGTAGTTTTCCCTAAAATATTGTAAGTTAATATAGAATGTGTCGGCCTACCCATGATCTGTGGACCATGGGAATGTATAAATAGAGCGAGGCTTTAAGTATAGAAAGTAGTTTTTAGCTCTGATCTAAAGGATATGGGTTTGTGAATGTGAAAGTCACTCTAAGTCTGTAAGTCCGAGTCGTGGTTGGTAGTATTAAGAATAGGCTCTGTAGTAGTGTGCGCAGAAGCCCGGTAGAGTCCGCAGTTGTGTGCACAGACCCCTGCAACTGAGTGCGCAGGGTAGGAAGTGGATTGCAACTGGAAAAAGCATTAATAAAGATAAGTTGGTTTTGGAACATCGCGTATCTATTCTATATTTCTGTTTATGCATCTGTTTACAGTTTATGATTGCATGCATGGTAACTAAAAATATTGGGCCTACTTAATTTAATTTAAGATCTATAATAGTAATAAGCATAGTAAAGGGTAAAGAGCATTCACACTCTTCATTCAAGCTGCGCGAAGGTAATTGCACTGGACAGACAGCTGCACAAAAGTAGCGCAGTGCATAGAGTGGAGTCGTGAGCCTTCCAAGACCCATCAAGACATCCCAAGGGTGTGGAAACCTAGTTCCAGCACCCTCCCATACTACCTCGGGTGAGACCTCAGTCTGTGCTCCATGGACTGTTGCTGAAAGGGCTGGTAGTTTCAGGATTTGTTTGGCTAAATCACTTATAAACCTGGGTCAGGCCCCAACAAGCCAACAAATGGTTCCATTGTTGGGACTGGGATCTGCCTAAGGAATGTCTTATGTTGGAACACTGGAACCCTACGAAAAAGGAAATTGAAGAGTGGTTAGATTAGAAGCTTCATGAATTCATGGTACAAGAAAACAAAAATCTGCAGATATCTAAGAAGAGGTGGCTAGATCGCTACGTATATATGGAAATCCACGAGATCTTCTTCACGACCTTCTATTTAGAGCTGTATGATTGGATCACGAGGTTAGTTGACAGCCAGGGAAGGTATAATCTCGATCAGCCAATAGTGTGGACTCTGGAGTTAGTACGCAGAATAGAGGCATTGGAAAATAAGATCGCGCGGGCTATGGACCATTGGCTTGACGGAATAATAGGAGGGTTTATCACTGAGTTTGTGATAGACACGACTGTGAGTTATAGCAAAGCAGAACGACATTTTCTCAAGGGACCGTGAGGTAGGTACATCAAATCCCTGAATACCTGGATTAAGATGCTGTTATATGAAAAGTGGGTTATGCAAATACATTAATGAGTGGAACGATCAATGCGGAGCAAAAAGATCTACACAGGGATCGAAGGGTTAGAGAACAGTCCTTTAATTTCACCCCTGTGAGCGAGTGAGGAAGAGCGTGCTCGGGTTTCCCCAAGAAGTGCGATCAGTTTGATAAAGTAGCGCATTCCACAGTTATCACCTCCACTTATGCCATCTCCCACTTCACCTACTTCACCTCTATCCTCAACCACCCCACCTCCACCAAACCATCAATTCAGCATGACGAGCGCCATCAAGCTACTCGTATTCAAAGGAGTGGGGAATGAGGATCCGGATCAGTTCTGGTTCATGGTAAGAGTAGTGTGGGAAACACATGGGGTCATGGATGACAACATTAAGAAAGCCACCTTTCTAAGCGCTCTGCAGGATCGTGCACTGACATGGTGTATCAAGCACCCGAATGATGACCCAAATGCAGGAATAGCGGAGATCTAGAATGCGCTGAACAGAGAATTTAGCTGGTTGAAGTCAGAGACACAGTCAATCATCAAATTTAAAGAGATCACGATGCTTCCAGGCGAGACCCCCTGGGATCTGGATCAGAGACTAAAGAGTACGATCCGTGAGGCTAATATGATGCTAATAGATGTGTAGCACTGCGCATAGTTTGTGGCGTCTTTAACACCACACTTGAGGATGACACTGTCACAGTAGAAGCTTTCGACCCAAGCAGAAGCATTGGAGATGGCAATGAGGCTGCATGAAACACCGATACAAGATCCAGGATTTGGAATCGAATAGATCCACGCGGAACTACAGAACCTATGCTTGGAAATGCAGAGTTTAAAGCAAGATAGGGTGCCACGACTAGAGGTGTGCGAAGAAGTGTGGTGCATAAAATGTAAATGCCAGGGCCACGACAAGGATCACTGTCTGGTATTTGCAAACTACTTGGCCAGAGGGGGACCAATGCCATTGAGACCAGAAGCACAGGCAGAGCCAAGTGCGGCACCCACGCTCTGGTGCACGATCTGTCTAGCCGGAGGAAAGCACACGATGAACAACTGTCATTTGTTACAGAAGTACATACAGATCCCCCAACAGCTGTTTTGTAATTTTTGTAGATCGGTGGGCCACAATGAGCATACTTTTCACAGCTACGAGTTAATGATGGAGCGAACCCCAGCATATAGAATGCAGACGGAAATGCAATGCCTTAATCCAGCCGTGGGGATGGCACGAGTTGGATTCCAAGGGCGAGGTCGAGGATGAGGAGGAATGGGGCCAGGAAGGGGCTAGGGACAGCTAATATGTTACAATTGCGGAGTACCAGGGCACTATGCTCGCGATTGTACCAATCTGACGAGACTATCTTGTTCCTACTGTGAGCAGTTTGATCATGAAATGGTAGATTATCCTACGGTGATCACACAAATGAGTGAGAAAGGGGTACTACAGCCTACTCTAACCTAGAATATCCAAATGATGAGGTCTGAACCATGCAAAGAAGACCCAAATTTGAATATGGTGCTTCGAAGTGGCGCAACTACAAGGGGAAGATAAGGGGAAGCAACTTAAGGAAGGTACATGGTTTCGCAAGGCTCCTACAAAGGAACCTGAGTTTGACTTGGAACATGCAAAGGAGATGTTTATGGAAGCTAAGAATAGCTTCGTGGAGGCCTTTACTTCAAGTAGTAAGGATCAAATAGAGCCAAGAATGGATCCTTCTATGCTTACTACCTTTTTAGACACATGCATGAAACTGTTGCGTGATAATAAGGCAGTTAAAGGACTACAGGATTTGATAACCACATGCACAGTGTTAGGGGAACCACGTGTAGTCTAGAAACTAGGAAAGCATACATTGCACACTGAGAGGGAGATGATATTAACGATGTAGATTGGAAAATATGAAATGGATTAGATAATCCTAGACTTGGGTTCGAACGCGAATGTGTTACCAAAGCAGACATGGGAACACATGGGTAGGCCCACCTTATAGTGGTCCCCTATTCAATTAAGGATGGAAAACCAACAAAATATCTTGCACATGGGAAGGTTGCAAGGGGTAACAATGGACATCGAAGGTGCAAGCACGTAGACAGACTTTGAGGTGATAGAAATTGTTGATGACAGTAATCTGTATCATTCGTTTCTAGGAATAGACTGGGCCACTGATATGAATGGAGTCATCAACCTGAAGAAGCAGAAGATGATATTCAAGAAAAAGTCTCTACGTGTAATAATTCCGCTAGAACTAGCTAAAGGAGAGCACTACACTGAACGCATGCGTGACAATGACAGCAATGATGAGCTGGATTGCATTTACCAGATAATGGCACAAGACCAGGATTGGGTAAACCCAAAAATAGATGGGAGAATCTCATGGGAGCACAACAACTCTTGTACCTTAGATTCAGATGAAGAAATTGAAGGATGGTAGAATCAGTTGCATGAAGGGACAACACTTAATTGCAATACGTTGATAATATCACTGCATTGTGTGACTACAAAAGTGCGCGACTTACCAATATAAGATGGGGTATCTGCAGTAGAAGAATTTCTAGAAGAATTTGAGCACGCAATGCCTGAGCAACAATAGTTTGATGCATTAACATGGGTGCTATGCGCGACACCCATGGAATGGTGGAAGACATATCAAGGAAGTCTGGGAAGTTGGAGCGAATGTTGTAGGATGATGAGGGTACGGTTTGGAAGACCCAAACTGAGGCGGATTGATGGAAGAGGGCATAACAACTTGGATGCACACCTTTGCTGATGGGTATAGACGTATACCAAAAATATTGTTCCAGCGCGTAGCAGTATTACAATACCAGGCTAGAACAGGGCACATTGGTAGAAGAAAAGGATCAAACTACCAAGTGTGAGAAAGGAATCGTTAGCCAAGGTATGCGAAGTCATGAATAGGGGACAACAAATACAATGTACAAAATGGGACCTGCAGGTCCCGGTGGTCAAATGGGTGTATATGGCACTATGCCAAAACCTGGCTGCGAAATCGAGTCCGAGGCTGCAGAATGGTATAGGAACTTATGTCCCTAAAGAACCTCTGCAGGAGATCGAGGATGTAGTAATACCAGTAGAGAGAATAGAGTGCGAAGTCTAGACTAAAGAGATCACAAGACCACGTGAAGAGGAGTATGAATGGATTTAGGAAGCCATTTAGCAAGGGAATGCGCAACTTCACGAACTAGAAAGAAATAGGGTGCTACTGAGAAGGAATAGTATGATGCTCGACATAGAGATTAAGCAACTAGAAATGGAACTAAAGGAAGACATTCTGAATGGAAAACCAGAAGAGTTGCAGCCAGATCCATGCAAACCTAAGAATGGATTGGAGGAACATCACCGTGAGCTAGTTGATCAAAAGCCATGTTTAAGGCCACACCTTACTCGGGATGGAAATCAGGAGAGCGCACTGCATCCAGTAGCGAGCGTAGTGACATCAATAAAGGTTGTGTCGTAGTTTGTTCGACAAGGTGAGATAGCATTGCACCAAGGGGGTGTGACCACCTGACTAGCTGAGGAAGAGACAGTCTCACCTCTCTAGATAGTTGAGATAGAGCGCAGGACTATAAAACAATCTGTCTGGGAGTTGCGTGACGACATGGGTGTGTGTAGGGTTGACATGTCACAACAGTCGCAGTTGCACAGAGGGGATTTCGCTGCTGCGCGGATAGATAGGGAAGTGACCGTTGGTGTCACTGTTCATGACAAGATGTCCAAGTTAAGGTGAAAAGGAGTGGGCGGCAGGCATTCAAGATACGAATTAAGAGCCAGATTCAGAATGATCTACCGTAAATCTCGCATTAATGACCCGAATAAGGGGGGAATGGTCGAATTTGAATTTCAACAGGCCTATAAATCACAGCTGGTCATCCACCGAACAAACCATGGCATCTTGAGAATTAAGTTATTGCGCTATCCAATAGGTATGGACCCATCGAACTTCAATGCTTTGAGAGTAAGCCCAGTGTTTGTAACATTGCCAAAGAGACACAGGACCTTTTGGACAGCGTAATGTTGACAGCCAAGGACATCGCGTCGAGCCTAATGCCAATGGTGGGAGATGTATTGGAAATTCCTAGATAGGTAGTAGGACCAGTCCGGATGTTGCTGCGAAACTCATGGTCTGGTAAGCGATCTATGAAAGATAAGGAAAAGATGGTGAATCTTGAGACAAAATACGGAATTCTGTTTAAAAGTTCGTCTCTGAGCTGTGTGCCCATGACGAAACTTGAAGATTGGGACCTCACAGATAGCAACAACTCTCTTGCAAAAATGCAACACAAGCTTCAACAGACATTGAGTATACTAAACTAGAGATCGCAAGCTTGCTGCTCTTGCACAAAAGTTCACGCATTAGACATCTCAGCTAGAGCTAAAATCATATGAGTGGTCACTTTTTGTTAACCTAGCAGAGCAGAATGAGCATCATGAGTTAAGCACATTAGTAGGGGCAATGGAGCAGGAGCTTGAGGAAGCGTTGCAGGAGGCAATGATGGAGCAACAGATTGTAGTGCATTACTCAAAGGGATGGCGGACCGCGAAGCCTTGGCAGTGCCAATCGCCACACTAGCCGATTGACTTGGGACAAGTCATGATGATTGTGTTAGGGGCCTGTTGGGCAGTGGATCCCCCCATAGTGGATTTTTGGGGCTTAAAGCCTAGTTTTGGGTCAACGTAATGTAAGACATCGCAAAATGTGGGCGCTGAGCGCAAGAGTCTAGGGTACTCTACCCTAAAATATTGTCAGTTAATATAGAATGTGTCGGCCTACCCATGGTCTGTAAACCATGGGAATGTATAAATAGAGTGAGGTTCTAAGTATAGAAAGTAGTTTTTATCTCTGATCTAAAGGATATGGGTTTGTGAATGCGAAAGTCACTCTGAGTTTGTAAGTCCGAGTCGTGGCTAGTAGTAGTTAGAATAGGCTCTGCAGCTATGTGCGCAGCGGCTTGGTAGAGTCCGCAGCTATGTGCGCGGACCCTTGTAGCTGAGTGCGCAGGGTAGGAAGTGGATTGTAACTGGAAAAGGCATTAATAAAGATAAGTTGGTTTTAGAACATCGCGTATCTGTTCTATATTTATTTTTATGCATTTGTTTATAGTTTATGATTGCGCGCATGGTAAATAAAAGTATTGGGCCTACTTAATTTAATTCAAGATCTATAATAGTAATAAGCACAGTAAAGGGTAAAGAGAATTCACGCTCTTCATTCAAGCCGCACGAAGGTTGTTGCACTGGATAGACAACTGCGTGGAAGTAGCGCAGCGCGTAGAGTGGGATCGTGAGCCTTCCAAGACCCATCAAGGCATCCCAAGGGTGCAGAAACCTGGTTCCAGCACCCTCCCATACTACCTCGGGTGAGACCTCAGTCTGCACTCCACGAAATTTTGCCGAAAGGGCCGATAGTTTCATGATTTGTTTGGCTAAATCACTTCTGAACCTGGGTCAGGTCCCAACAAGCCAACAAGAGTGTTCATAATTAAACCAGAGGAAATTTTATACCATCTGAAGGTTCCTATAATTAAAATAAACAAACATAGAAATTGCGATCATGTAGACACTATAACTACAATATACTATAATCGTGGAAAAATTTGTGCCAGTTTTTAAAATGACGAGGTTAAGACCCATCACTATCCATTTAAAAATATGATAGATTACAACCAAGAGCTCTCTAGCCATTCCCTACAAAATATAGGTACACTACGAATTGAGAATTCTAGCAACCAAGGCATGGATTTGAGTATAAGAATACACTCACAATAACTAAGAGTCCAAATCCGACCATCAGGGCCACAACTGTGAAACAAGGGAACAACCTACGAGGAGATGAAGGTCAAGTCTAGAGCATAGAATCCAAATCGTAAGGGAATGCCAAGAATCTTTGAAGGGCAAGAAAGCTCCATCTATATATACCAACAAACCCATTGTCATGTAAAAAAATGTGGTGCCACAATTAAGAAGAGAAATAAAGTGGTAATAAACTAACTAAAAATAGATTTAGAGATTACCCTTGTGAAACCTATAGAGAAGACCATTCTTAAACATTCAAGAATAGTATGGGTAGTACCCCACTAGAAAATAAAGAGCATATGCTACTAACCAAGCATAGGGTTAATGGCCTCACAATCCCACTCCAACTAGTAACCCAAAAAGAAAAATTAACCCTCAAGTTAAATCAATGCACTAAGCTAAAGGAACAAATCAATAACCTGGAGATTCAAGATGGTGGAAAATTGCTTGAAGGTAGAATCCTGGTGTATGGAAAACAACAAATTCTCTCTCCAGGTCACCAAATACTAGGGTCACAGCTGCAAGAGAAGCTACTAATATTTAGAAAGAAGAAACTAGAATGAACAAAGCAAGAAAAATGTAGAGACCCAATATAAAAAAAAAACCCATATTTACCTGGGAAGGGAATTGACCCAGAAACCCTTCTGGATACCGGGTTCCATGAAAGATTAATGGGATTTACCTTAATACCCTCCACATGAGCTGAGTTTCAAGGAAATAACTACCACAAGAGCAAAACACCTAGTTTGCAAAATGGTGCTTAGGCCTGAAACCTCACACAATTATTAAATTAGCTATCCAAGTGAAGTGAAATAGAAATTAACCTCAACAACAGAGTGTAGAATGAAAATTTAAAGTAGTAGAGTAGATATGTGGATCACCACCTAATAGTTGGATGAAATTTAGTGCGCCATGAAGCTAGGGAATTGTTACACTAGGCGACTGGAAAATGTAACCACCTTTGTGGAAAGGGACGAAACCCTATCTGGCGCAACCAAATTTCCAAATGCATGAATGATGCAAGGGAGTTCTCTGGATGAAGGAAAAGGGAGTAGGGTTTCCCAAGTGCGAGGGTGATCATTTATTTACCCAGGACCTGGATCCTTCATTGGATGATTGTGACATGATCGATGTACATTAGGAGCACATGGGCAATGATGTGGTGGCAGTCGAGCATAGGTCCACCATCTCACCCTCACATGGCCAAACCCTTCTTGAAAATATGACCTGGAAGGTCATTCAACCACATAGGTCATGGAACCCACCTAGGCATTCCACCCATAACACCATATAGTAACTAGAATAAATGTAATATAACATAGTGTTGGAACGCGCAGGTGTGAAGGGAAACATTTAGGGTCTGTGCATGTAAATATAGCATCTCGCTTAAAGTTACAATAAAACATAAGCTGCCCAATGAATATAAAGTAAGCCAATATAATAAAAAGTGTCAAATTAATATAAAACTAAAATCATATGGGAATTCCTCAGGTATGCAAACCATGGATTCCCAAACTTTAATGTTTCTACCCAGAACTATATACATTTGATATCATCTCCAACGTAATTTGATAAGGATGGAACAATGACTCTAGCATCCTTGGTGGCCATCCAACAATAACAAGTGTGGAGTTAAGTTCTCGTTATAGGTATAAAAAAAAAATGTGGTGAAATGAAATATTGAAGTAGGGTATTTGACAAGTGGTATCAAAGCCCAGATACTACACTAGGCCTTGTGGGCATCATCTATATATCTATATATATATATATATATATATATATATATATATATATATATATATATATATATATATATATATATATATATATAGATATATATATATGTACATATATATAAATATATATATATGTACATATATATAGATATAGATATATATATATATATATGCACAATAGAAAAAGTACATCATGTAAGTTGTTAATGACTCTTGTGTGGTTTATAAGGTACCAGTGATCAGAACACTACAAGATGTCAGAAGGCATGCCTCCAACGAATAGGGAGGGTAAGGAGTATTATATTGAATTAGGGGAAGTAAATACTTCACTTCCCTCCGAACTGGTGGATCTGTTGAAGAGTCTGCAACATGAAATATTACATTTAAGAAGCAAGAATGAAAAATTACCGAGGGATTATGTAGAACAGGAGAAGATGATCCGAGAATGGACAGAGAAATTGAGTCACAAAAGTGTCGAGATGGAAGGAAAAAGGAGGAAAAAATGGGAAACAAAATCAGAAAAATCAGAAACTGGAGGGGAGTCAAATCGGGCATCCCTAAAGGTACAGAAGGGAAAATAGAAGGTTAAGTTACATGGTTAAATCAAGAATATTAATCCCCCTACCTTTTATGGGGAAAGGAAAGAAGATGCAGAGGCCTGGTTACTAAACATGATCAAATATTATCAGGTATATGAATATGAAAGTATTTTGAAGGCCCACTTGGCCATTTACCAATTGCAAGGGAAATCTACCTTGTGGTGGGAAGAGGTCAAAAGTGTACATCAGTTAGAAGAGTAAATTGCATCTTAGGAAGAAATTCATAAGCATTTTAAGGCTTGTTATTCAAGTGAACAGTATTATGACAATCGTACGAAATAATTGTGTTATAGTGTTTTCTCCTCGAATATATATGAAAAGGAAACACTTAAGACTGTGGATGACAAATAGTCTCAACAATATAAATGGCTGCTAAACATTGTAGATCTGCAACAAATGATAGAAACAAAACCTGCCAAAGTCCTAATCTATGCCACAATCATAGTTAAATAAAAAAATGAAATAGTAATAAATGCGGGTAGCTCCAATAATCCAATGGAAACCAAATATACAAAGAATAGATTTTATTAAATAACACCTGTGAAGGGAACAAATAATGTTACCATCCCCCCTCTATGGGATGGGTTCTTGGCTATCCTAATATGTCTTTAGCTTGTGTATAGTCTCTCTCCTTTATAATGTGTAAACCCAACAAATAAAATGTTTGAGCTGAATGGGAGCTAAAATGGAAGAAAAATGGTATGCAAGAGCGATAATAATCATAGTTGCATTAGTGAGTGCAAAAATGAAAATAATCAAAAGTGAATAATGAAGGGAAAACCCTTCTATTTATAACAAAATATTGAGTTATCCTCAAATAATGAGCAACAATAAAATATTATTAACCCCATTCTAGGAATAACCACTTGGAATATTTTTTTTATATTTGGTTAGAAGGGAAAAAGTATTTAAACATTTATCTAGAAATAATAAATAAATAAATGATTTATTTATCATCTCAAGAAATATGGTTAAGGAATAATAAACAAATAATGATTTATTTAATATTCCTTAGGGATTTAGTCAAATTTGACAGGGAATAATAATTAATTAGTGATTAATTAAATATTCCTAGAGAAAAATAAGATAATTAATAATTTATCTTTTGATTTTTCATAACTGGGTGAAATAAGATAAAGAATATTAATTGAACAATGGTTTAATTAATTATTCCTAGAAGAAAATTAAATAAATAGTGATTTATTTAATTATTCTTCATGGGTTTAATTATAAATTAGTTAACAAAGTTGGTTTATTAAGTAATTTGTCATAGTGAAAGCAATTTTACTATGGTAAAATTGGCCTTACATGGTGTAATTCGATCGATCAAGTAAATTAAGCTAGATGATCAATTTTTTGGTGATAACAAATTTCCCCCCAATGTATGAGTGTTAGGAGAAACATTTATGACCGAAGTACGTTGTAAAGACATAATCACTAGACAATAAAGTAGAGTCACAGAGAAAGAGAGAGAGAGACCAATAGAGCTAAGGCGAAAGAGGATAGGGACAGAGGAGATGAAACCAATGAAAGCCTCCTTCTATGTTGTGGTATAGGATCTCAGTGAGGCGTGGGAGGCATACATATAACTGCAGAGATAACTTAGTACAAAAATAATGATGCACCCATAAACATAAAATTGAGCAATGAAGTACATGCTAAATGGTACGTGACATGCTGGCATAACTCAGCCATAAAATAATACAATGTGTCCCATATACATAATGCACCTGGAAAAAAAATGAGCAAGTACTGAATAAAATATCATATGACTACATGAGATATAATGGCTCTTCCCTAAAAAAATGGGCAGGAGGGAGGGTAGAAAAACCAAAGAAGCCCTATTGAATAGGGAAGGGCTTGGCAAAATTGAATGGATCATCTGGAGGAGACATGCATGTTACGAACCCCTCGATCGGTAGGAGCCAAACCCATCAAATCTATGGAATTGCATCTGAGGTTGTAGCATAATATGAAGTAATTCGGGCATGTGGGGGACTACCTGAAGGGCTACCCCCTCATGAGGTCTAAAACATGTCACACACACCCAGGAATCACTTGTACGCTATGTTGCATCAATGGACCATCAAGTGTATGAATCATGAGTATGAAACAACCAAGTCAAAGGGAAATAATGATTCCCTCTACTCGATATAAGATACCAAACAAGAATGAAAGTTGGAACCAAGATACACCACCCTCTAGGCCGTTCTTCTAGAATAAATGAGCTGATCTCGACAGAATATGGCCCGCGTTGGGTGACGGAATGAGGATCCCCAACTAAGCCATGGGGGAAATAGTAATGTGACTGATGGAATGACATTAGGGACAATGGGGAAAATGGGATGGAGGGACAAACATATGACCTCCCTTGTCAGAGCATAAAGTACATGGTTGACTTGGCAGCCACTGACTCAACTCCAGAGGGGATGAGGGACAGTATGACTGGAGGCCAAAATGGGAAACACAGGATGAACGGTATGAAAATATGGATGAAATGTTATGAGATGATATAATGGGATGTGAAACAAACCTCGTGGAGACAAGGGTGACTCATTGCGGATGCTCTGAACAAAGGGTGACTCAATGATGCTACCACATTGAATAGGCTCGGTGGGGACAATCAATGCATGAGTAAATGATGGTTACTCATGATGAAAATCAACATGTGCAATGAAAAGTATTAAGAGGAGGTGGACCTCAAAGAACAAGTGTTGCTTATGAAGAAATTCAATTTTGAGAGGTGCTAAAGTGACCCTTCTTAGAAAAATGACTTCCTGGTGAGGTGTAAAATCATCAAAAATAAGAAAGAAGAATTATACTACTTGATGAGATCTTTCCAACGGTGCTAATGGTTTGTCAAATTGAGCTGCAGTTTGGTTGCTATGGGTGACAGAAGAATTGTCAGTTTCCCTATAAAATGGTGGCTTCCCTCCAATTTGAGAGGAGAAGGCCCTAAATCTTGTGGAGATCGTAGCGGACAAACCGACCATTAGAATCGAGATCTACTAATTTTAGGAAAGTGGCCTTACTTGTCTAAATATGGCCTTAATGCTTCTTAGAATGATGGTTCCTAGTGAAGAATTAATCGAAGAGGAAAATGAGAATGAACTACTACAGGAGGTCTAGAATCATCCTCACTCTTTATGTCAAACATGGGGACTATGTGATCATAAAGTAGAATATTTGAAGATATGGTCTCAAACTTCTACGATATGTGATGTGCATATGGCTCGCCAGAGAGGCCAATAGGATAAAATATCCAAGGAATGGGAGGATAATGGACCATACCTAGATCCAGTGGTGATCTAGGCCAAGACTTATGTTAATCAATTGAGAAGATTTCCAGAGGAAAACCATCATGCCCCCAAGCATGGGAATACTTCTTGCAAGCATATGTGATGGAGGGGACTGATCTGGTATGCAAAGGTGGGAATTATGCTCCCTAGCAGGAGGAGCTTGTGGAATGCCATTGTGTTCCGAGTGCTCGACAAAGGGATTCAAGCATCTCAGCCCAACCTGGCATGAGATCCTCAAAGGATGATAAGGAGATACAGTAGCCTATGTGCCCCCTAGTATGTTATGGGTGTACTATATGTATTTAGAGTGGTGGACTCCAAACACATTATATGTTTTATGTGATACATATGACACATCTTTTATATGACAATGATGGCTCGCCATGTGTTGTGTTTATGGTTGCCTTTTATGGTATACATGTGATAAATGCAAATATAGAATGTTATTTGCAATCGTATCCACATAGTTATTTTGGGATCTAGGAACATGAGTGAGAGTAATAGTTTGAAAT
This sequence comes from Pinus tabuliformis, assembly GCA_031772625.1. NCBI lineage: Eukaryota > Viridiplantae > Streptophyta > Pinopsida > Pinales > Pinaceae > Pinus > Pinus tabuliformis. The sequence continues at coordinate 534,261,195 of CM062809.1, read as the reverse complement.
TCACGTACCAAAAACTTAACTCATAGGTATTTTCTAAATAGTACTTGGTTATGCACATGATACACACCATTCAATTGCATGAAATGTAGCAAGGAATGCAAATGAACATGAGGATTAAGTATGCGATGAGCAAGGGAATCGACTAACAAACCTATCACTACATCATTTTCGACCTGGTTATTGGTGGTAGATGCAATGCACATGCCATTCGAAAGGACTAACATATGCCAGGGTGTAAAAATGACCCAGGCTGCTGAGGATAGATTCCTGGAGAAGCGACTCACAACATCGACATGACCGATATATGGTGTGGATGATGGATCCATCTAAAAGGTACAAAAGACAACGGATGAGATGATGTAGCCTACCCAACTTCATGACAGAAATAAAGACACGTAAATCAAAGGGATATGATATGAGAAAAATTTCATGAGGTATAGTGTATTGGGAGAATTAAGAAGGAGATGGCCTTCAGAATCCTCCAAAAAAGTATGCCCCATTTCCTAAGTGTAAGGGTAATCAGGGGTACACATAGCTTCCATGATTTCCTCATTAGAATGGAAGATGGGTAGATGGGAGGGAGACTAACTACATGATGCGGTGGCAGTACCTAATGCATCAACCTAAGAGAGAAGGTTCACATACACATCATCTAGAATGGTAGATGATGAGCTAGTATATGGATGATCTATGGATGTTGAGACTTGGGATTCTGTCGAAAGAGGTTTGATAGAAGTGTGGGAAGAAACATTAGAAAGGTTTGCCTACAAGGAACTCAAGGATGACGACAGAAAAAGGATATGACCCATGGAGTCTGTCATCTTGACTTTAGGGGGAGGGATCAGGATGGTGGGACCAGAGTCCCCTTGTTTTGGTTTACTGGTGGTACCAAAATGCATAGGTAGAGGAGTAGGTGATCCACTATGAGTGGTCTGTTATTCATGAAGCACCTCAAGGAAATCATGAAATTCGTCAAGGCACAAGGGTGATTTGTGTGTAACGTTCTGAGTTTCTTGGCTGGACCCAGTAAGTTAACATGGACTTTAGGGATATTTGACTCAGGGAATGTTTCATGAACCAAAGGTTTGAGATGAGGGAGTTCAGGAAAATTATTGGTGGCATGCCCAATAACTTTACACAAAGCGCACGGAGGTGACAACTTTGGGGCCTTGGGGGCTGGAGGAGCTTGGGGAGCCTTGTCCTTAGGTTCTTTCCTCTTAGATTTCCTCCTCTGTCTGGATGCTTTCGCAAAAGAAGTGGGATTCTGTTGAGATTGTGATGGAACTAGAGCAGCAGCAGGGGCCATAGGGACCGATTGAACCGGGGTCAAAGCATGATAAGGTCTTAGCTGACTAGGTGGAGTGCTTGTAGGGGGATCAATGTACCATACTGGGATACCCAAATTCATATTAGGGAGGACTAACAAAGCCATGTTAGGGACAAAAAATATTCCCGGAGGAGGAAACAAGAAAGGTATCTAGCCTGTAGGGTAATGTCCCAGCTAAAAAACTCTTGGATGGTTGATACCTGGATGAAACATAGGAGAGGCACCCACAAACAGAGGAGGTCCTCAGGTGGGTGGATCTGGATGGCTCGGCTGAGAGGGTAATAGAAGGGTGCTGAGGAGATGGTTATTGATCAAATGCACCAGACTGCTTGAGAGTAGCCTGTGACGCTTGTAACATGCAAACACTCAAAGAGTTAGGCTCTGAGATGACAGGGGGAGGAACAAGGAAAGCACCCAACAATGAGGAATCTTTTTAGACTCTAGTTGAAACATCAGTAAGAGAAGTTGAAGACTGCTTATCTGACATTGACGAGATAATGGACTCGGGGGATGTTATGAATGTCGGCTTGTAGTAAGTTAACCGATCGATGGTGACGATCTTCCCTTCATGGAGGAAGCACATCTTGTGGAAAACCGCAGATGTGATGGCTGACATGGCATATGTGTAACTATGACCCAAGAGAATGTTGTAATATAAAGGGGCATCAATAACCTCAATGTCTACATGGACAGTCTTGCCTGCAAGGGTCATGGGACAATTGCAATACATGCCAAGAGGCTAGGAGGAGTGACCGTCCCAAGCACACAAAGTGATGGTGGATGGGGACAACTCGGGTGACTTAAGTTGTTACCAAATGGCAGTGGACATCAAACAGGTGGGTACACCTTTGTCAATAATGCATCAGGAGATGATGGCATTATAGAATTAGACTGGTATCTAGAAAGCAACAGATGAAGGTAATGGGTGATCTTCTTATGTATCAACTAGGAAGACAATCAAATGATCGTTGGAAGGATCTACTATGCCCAAAGTAGTTAGCAGAGCTTTCCTTTGAGATGGGCATGACTGGTGGACATCCAATATTGACATGGAAGTAGGTGATTGTGCCAAGTTGTCTACTATACTGTATGTATGGGTAGCTCGGTTAGAAGCTCCATTATGGTGTAATGGTTCCTGTCAGCTTAGGAGGTCCTCACCCAGGTTCAGAGTTAGTTGCACCAACCAATGAAACCCTACACTATGGCCCTTTCAGAAACAACTGGCATAACACACATTGCAATCTCACCGGAAGCAGTATGGGGGGATGATAGAACCAAGTTTCTACATCCAAAGATCAGTGTGATGTCTTTTGGTGTCCTAGATCTTCCACAGCATAGATCTATAAATGCTTAGGTCTTGGTATTGCAACTTTGTTAAATCAACCTTCAGACCTTCATGAGGGTCCACGATCGGTCTTTGTGGACCCTTAACAGTCTATTCATCCACTCACGTGCACCAGAAATCAACCCTAGATCAGAGCTTGTGCAAATCTACTTAAGTATTTAATAAACATAGTAGAGTTTATCACAGTCTTCACGAAAGTACTTAACATGTGTTGTGTACATTTATTAAGGTTTATTCAAGTGAATCGCACATCATTAGATCAATATTTCATAAACACATTATCCATCCACAACATAGATCGTAAATAGAAGTAAACATAAATAAATAGATATATGCATGAATTCTTCAATAATATTCTTTATTGATCTTCAGTTCAGGTTTACAGACTCAAAACTACCCTACAAACTCAGTTGCAGGGGTTCGCACACTTAGCTACTAACTCTATCTAGGCCTCTGCACACTCACCTATAGATCCTTTCTCTCCTATCTAACCCACTTTTCTATGCTATCACTCTAAGACTCCATCCATTCTTATCCAAAGACATGCCTTAGACTCTCTAAGACACACCTATTTATAGCCTTTTACATACAATCCCATGGTCTGCAGACAATGGGTGGATCTCAACACTGACGCAAAATTTACATACACAAAGGGCTAAAACCCTTTTGACTCCTAACCATCTACATGCTCCGCATCCAAAAATCATAGAGACTACATCATTTACAAAATGTACATAAAAACTTGGTTTATTTTAACCCCAAAACTAACCCAGGGGACCCCTTCCCAACAAGCCCCCAACACAAATATCGTGACTCACCCTTGAGTCACTTGGTTAGCACTGCGATCTTGCTGCGAATATCCCCTAGCACCACCTGAACTACTACAACCTCAGCAGTGCTCAACATGTTGATGACCTCCTCAACAAGTTTCTCTGTAGCTCGTCCTTCTACGGCCAACCTCATGGTCTGTTGTGTCTGCTGCAAACCCTTCAGATTATCCTGAATAGTGGTCGTAACTTGATAAGCCTTGTCTAGAAGAAAGAATTTTGGATTAATAACATTGTTAGGATTGGGTCATCAATCATGCATCCCTACATCTTTTGAGAAACGTAACATCATATTTCTTCTTGGCAACCTGCGGTCAGGCTCGTTCAAGTTGTCGAGCCTTATCAACCATTTCCCTTCTGTGTAGGGTAATAATGTTAGATCTAAGACTTTTGTGATCCATAATGTAGAAGAAAGTATTTCAGATTCAATCACATTATTAGGATTTGGTAAAAAATGATGCATCCCTACATCTTTTGAGTAATGTAAGATCAGATTTCTTCTTGCCAACTTGTAGTCGGGCTCATTCAAATTCTCGAGCCTTATCAGCCATTTCCCTTCTCTGTAGGGTAATAATGTTAGATATAAGACTTTTGTGATCCATAATGTAGAAGAAAGTGCTTCGAATTAATAACATTGTTAGGTGTCCAATCTTGCTCGATCAGTTGCATTCCGTTAGTGGCATGCCATAAATCTATCGGAAGGGATTTTGTCATTCATCCCCCTCATGCTTTGCACTGCTGGCTCAGGTCTGTTCATCAAAATCAAGTCTTAAAAGTCATTTGCAGTCCTGTTTCAGTTTCTAGGTCATAACAGTCATTTTAGTCATTAGGTCTAGGGTTAGTCAATTTGGTCTTCAACAAGGTCTAATAAAGCCAGCAGGCCAGAGGGAGGTTCTTAATAAGTTGTTATTTCAAATATTTTTTACCATCATACGGATGGATTATGACTTTTCTTCAAAACTATGTTTTGAAGACAAGTCGACATTTCGTTTTTTGTAATAATTTTCCAAAATTTTCGGTTCTTGAAATCTTAAGGCGCAGCCCTGGTCCCCTTTGCAAAATTCCACGTCAGCTATTCCTACAAAAAGTTGCCAAGAATTTCATCATTTCAACCAAAAATCAAGGAGGAAACAAAAAGACAGAGTTGTATTAATTGTGAAAAAGTGCCAATTTCAAAACATTACAAAAATGGGTTTTGAAGAACCCAAAATCAAATCAATGTCTTTATAAAGGTTTTTCCATGAATATCAATGTCATTTTACATGCCAAGGTCAAAGAGAAGCATTTCAAAGTGAATTGGGTGAGCAAGTGCGTGTTTTGGGGTGAAATTGCTTGCAACTAGCCGGCGCAGCGCATAGAATAGGTGGGGCGGCGCACTGGGAGAAATTGCCCAGTGTTATTCTGAATGAACACGATGCACTGGGAGCATGCGGCACACTGGGTTCTTAGCGCAACGCATACAGTCCACAGCCCGAATTTGCTTGAAATTTCTCCAAGTTTCTCATTCCTTGCGTGGATTTGCCAGGTAGAGCCTTCTTCTTGATGTTGCATCAAAATTTTTGATAAGTGATGGTGGTTTATGGGTGATTACGGTTGAAACAAAAATCCAAACCCTACATCTAAAGTTCCTTCAAAGGAAGATTGCTGTGGGTTCTTAAATCTTTGATTTGTCACCAAGGACTCTCCTCCTTCCCTATTTCTCCCTTGTTTCATCATTTCCTACCCCCCCCCACTAAGCTCATGAATCCTACATTTTCTTTCCTACATTCAAATCCCAAAACCCCAAAACCCTAGCCCTTATAAAATCTCCTAACCCTATACATAAAACCCCTCAAACCCCCCTCCTTTCCCTAATAAAATTTATTCTAATATTCCCTAATCCCTTACTGTTTCCCCTTCCTAACATTCCCTTGTTTCATTTTTCCCCTTGGTGGCTGAATCCAACTATATTGCATTATAACACAGTAGTTTCATACATCATTAAAAAGTAGTCCAAGGATAGTTCATATACAGCAGCATCTTTTCTTCAAGTATTTTGTACAACAGTCATGGCATCTCAGCATTCATCGGACTATGAAGTGGAAACCCAAAGTGACTCACCCTTGGAAGAACAGGCACCCCGAAGGCCTCATAAAGGTGGCAGACATGTTAGGGAAGAACCGACCACCCTTACAGAATTGCAGGCCTGCCCTCTTGTGATGTTTTGTTTTCAGCATCAATCATGCTATGATTTTTGTCAAAAGGTGGCTAGTGTTCAATTTCATCATGAGCTGGCTCATCTTTTTTTGCTACACTTACATGGAGATCAAGCTACCTTGGCTGCTGTCACCTTCATGCTTACACCAGAATCTGTCTCATTAGCAACTGGTATACCGAACATTGGAGAACCATGGCACAAGAAACAGAAGATTGACCGGCAACATTATGAGCCATACATTAAAACTAGTTTCTTGAGGCAGCTCAAGAGAGTGTTCCCATTCTGATATCTAAAAGATGAATATGCTCCACTAATGAAGTTGATCATGAAATATTTCAGCTGTGAGGGACGGTTCTCTTGTCTGTATGCTTATCATGTCAGGTTTCTCATGCATTTTACCAAGGTACGGATGATGAACATTCCATATTTCATTTGCCGCAACATAGACAGGATGACCACCTTTATGCTGCACAAAGCACCTCAGTAGCAACTTAACAATGTCTATCATTTTGCTCTTATTAAGATTTTGGTGGTTCATCAGCTTGGAGTACAAGGCATCACTTGGGATGATTTCATCTCTCGTGACTTCTTCAGAGCCTCATGGGGATTATCAGAGGTTAAGCATGAAGGTGGAACTTCTCATCAGTATGAGCACCATGAGACTGCTAGTGTGCCAGTATTCATCACATATTAGAGAGGCACCAGACATTTGTTTGCAGCAGCAAAGCGAGTGTTATCTCCACTCGGGGTGGAAGGGGCCTCACTTCCTCCATCAGCATCACAGGTACAGGACAAAGTCAAGAGACCAATGCAGGATGAGGGGCCTTCAGGTGAAAGAGAGACGGACTTCATTCTCATTCATGATGATGATATAGGTACAGGCCCACAAAGTGCCAAGCTTAGGGAGATTATCCAGGAGTAGCAAACAGAGATCCAAGCCTTATCTCTTGATTTAGAGAGAGCTAAGTGGACCATGAAGTACTTGGAGTAGAGGAACAAATAGCTTGAGTATCAGCAAGCAATCGTGGAGCTACAAAACATTCATGAGCATCACCAAGCTGCACAAGGGAGAAGAGTTGAGCTCACGTCATTGGAGCAAGACATTAATGAGGATCGGGAGGCCAATCTCAAGAGATTTAACATGCACTTAGAGAGGCTGTTGGACAAGGCCAAAAAGGACCATGCTTTGCTGAGACACATGGCTTTTAACTACATGGCATGAAACAATGTGTGCAAGGCCTGAATCAGGAATTTGAAGGCAAAATTGAGGAAGGAAATAAGGAAGAAAAAGAGGCAAAGGGAGTCGATCATCTTTAGATATTGGCCAAAACCTCTTTAGCCCATCATAACACTTAATGAATAATCTCCAGCCCAAATTTCAAGAAATTTGGGGCATTTTTGGTATTTTTACAAATTTTTGTACAAAAAACAGGGTTTTTCTCCCTGTGCGTCGCGCCACGTGGCACACGCTTATGATAGGAGGCTCCAAATGCAAAAAAAATTATATTTTTGGAATTTTCATGAAAAATCATGACTTCTAGTGCATGGCCAAGAATTTTGGGCAAGTTTTGAGTCCTCAGGAGGTCAAAAACACCCTAAAAATGACCTCTCTGCCCCTGTTTTGACACACAGGAAGAAGTCTCCGGAGATTGAAGTTTTGGAGGGGAGAATGGGCACTAAATTCAGAAATTCCACTTGGGTTGGAAAGTAGACAGGTAGGGATATCCAACAAGCACACTTGGGCTCAATTTTGACTTTAGGAAGTGCCTCAAAATCAGCTCCAAAGTGTCGTGATGCATACAGATTTTGGCGCGGCGCACAGAGGATTTTTGCTCAATTTTTCACCTTCCAGCTCAGAAATTCAGCTAGTTCGACTAGTTTTGCTTTGTGATGTAATTATTGGTCTATCTTGTTGTAATTGGATAAAAATGATGTAATTTTGGCACTTAGTTACTTGTTCTAGAGGATTCATTCACCAAAAAGTGAAAATTTAATGAATGAATCAGTTTCCTACCTTATAGAGGCAAGTTGTTTTGATTGCCTAGATTTTATTTCTTTGTTTAGAATTGGTTGAAACAGCTCCTAGAATGATGAGCTCGACCCCTAGAGGCAAGGGAATGGGTTGGGCTAGTCTATATCATGTAATTTCTAAGTCATTTTCAGGGTTGGACACTTGGGATTGCTTTGGCATATCATTGTACATTTTATCTCTGCATTTTTGGCTAAGGAAAGACCAGGGTTTTGCAGCACTGTTTGGGATCCATGTGGCTTTATGTTTTGATGGTGTGCTTCTCTAAGTAATTGTAAGTTAATTAGTGTTATATGTATCATTTTCCTGTCTCTTCTTCTGAATTTGAACAAATGAGTGATTAAGCTAGAATCCATAATTGCTATGCTCTGCCTTTGAATTTGTTTAAATTTCCATGTTTTCATCTATTTAAGGAGAATTCTTGAGACTTTCTTGCTCTCCTTAGTAGCTCACCAGTCTGATATATCCATCTCACTCACTTTAAAGCATCAAAACGATTTCCTTCCTTGCCCCAATTAGAACTCTGCAGAAACTGTGCTTCATCCCCGAGCCCAAATTTGCCTTTCCCATTTTTTCAACAAAACCCTCAAAAACCAAATCAAATCCCTGCAGTTAATACCTGGCCTAAAATTAGTTGCAAAATCAGTCATCTCAAGCCCCATCGCTTGTCTTTTGCCAAGATCGACCTGGAGAGAGCCCTCTCCTGTCCTCGTAGGGCTAGCTACGAGGCTGAGCGTGGTTTGATATGGACCTAGAACCTTGTCTTTTCAGCCTGAGACAAATCTAGGCTCTAACATAGTGGCGACTGTACTGGGGAAGAAAATGGTTTGCTTGTTGATGTCATTGGTTTTATAAGCTAGAGACGGAGCCTGAAGTTATGCTAGGTAGCCTTCGAAACACTTTTTCTTTGTAATAGCGCAAGTAGATAAACGCTGCTTCAGTCAATCTCCGGTCTAGCTTGTAAACGTGACATCTAACTTGTCTTGCCCCAATACATGTATCAAGTGTAGATCTAATTGTTGATGATGGACAATGATTAGACATCAAAGGGCTGAAATCATTCACCTGGTGACTTCATTCACTGAAAAATCTAGAAATCAATGCTTCATGGTGACTCCACTGTAGGAAGATCAATAGCTTTAAGATTTTCAAGATGGAACAAGTTGCAAGAAGATACGCTCCCATGAGCCAAGATGACATCCCAAGTTTTCCAAATAAAATTCCAAAGGTAGATTGGTCAAAGAATTTGCCTATATTTAGAAATGTGGAAGGTAATGACACTGCTCTTCATTTGGTGAAATTTCACATTCATGTGCATAAATTAAAGATCAATTTTCCTGAAGACTATTTGATGAAACTGTTTATGGCTACTATGGAAGACGAAGCCCGATCTTGGTATGAAAGTTTGCCACCTGCTTCTATTTATTGTTTAAAATATTTTCATGCAATATTCTTTGAAAGGTATAAAGAATCATATCCATCCTTGGCTTTAGTTCGGGGATGTTGTAGCCATGTTCATAGTTTTATTGAACATCTTGAGAAAGTTTATGAAGATGATAATTTCATGGATGATGAGATCATGGAGGCCGTGTATGAAAATTCATTTCAATAGCATAAAGATGATCATGAAAATTTGCAGCAGGATCAAGATGTTAGTATGGTGGAAAATGAAGGAATTTTTCATCTTGACAGTCAACAGGAATTACATGAAATGGATCAGCAGTATGAGGAAAATTTGTACACTCCTTCACTTGAAATTAATGAAGACAATCACTGTTTGAGCAGAAGAAAACAAAAAGTATTATCTCCTATATCTGAAGACGAGATAGATCAACTCTTGAATGGTCATGTTACAACTTTAGTTAACGCAGATCTGCAGTGTGCACATGGTCAAGAAAGTGATGGTGGAACTTCTTCCTCTTCTGTAAAGGATGACAGTCTTGTAAGTAGCTTTATATATCAGCAGGTTGAAGATTTCCATATGGCTGAAAGTGATGAAAGAGAAAGTGTCGTTTCAGATCTGTCCATAAAAGAAGACAGCATGCAAGGAAGTCCAGTTCTAATTTCAGAATGTGATAATGTCAAGACAGCTAATTCAGATCCAGATTCAGATTGTGATGACCAAGACTACCTTGTACTGAATCCCATGAAGGAGAACCCTGCTGCTGAAAACATCTGGAATAAAGAAGACAGAGTTATGCATCCAAATGTTCTCATGTCATCAGCATAAAGCCTTCATAAAGAGGTCAACCAGTCAGTTCATAAACAACAAGATGAGATCTGCGGTCAATTAAGTAAAGAGTTTTCTCTGGATGAATTTGTGGTAGATGATATAAATGATATTGTTGGATTTCACAAATCGTTTGAAGTTTCTTTTCTCATGATTGATGAATGTAATGAGAATCCGGCTATCATATCATATGAGGATGATCTACAATATATTCACACTGCCGAAGACCAGACCATTTAGGATTCCCTTTTAGATTCTTCCTCATATGTCTCATGTTTTGAAGTGTTCTTTGAAGAGGAAATCTACTCATCTACTTGTTCAGAATTTTTTGAGGACCAGGACCATACTTTTTCTGAAGTACAATATGAAGGAAGATCAAAATCAAAAGAAAAAGACATCTTGTTTACTCAGCAAGAGGTAAATCTTCATGTTTTTCATGATCCAATGGCAAATCTGTTGCAGTCAGCAGTGAAGGTGATTATTGCAGTATTCAGTGATGAAGGAGATCATGGTCAATTGTGTTTTTGGATGCCCAGTTACCAGTGTTCATTGTTGACCAGAAGATCTGATCAGGAGAATCAATCAAGAAGGCATCTGCTTGATTGGTTACATTGGCATTTTGATATAGTTTGATGGTATATTGTCTTGTAAGAAACACAGGTGGTCATGTACTACCACCAAGCTTTAAGTTTTAAGTTCAGGTCTTAGTATTTTGAGTTAGTTTGTGAGTCAGTTTTCAGTCATGTTGGTTTCATAATTGAGTTTGTTTGAGTCAAGTTTTAGTCAAATAAATTGAGTCAAAATCTTGTATTGTTTGTCGAAATAATGATTCCATAGCCCAATGGACAAAGGCACTGTCTAGATCTTCCAGAGATCTGCCATTCTTGGCACCTCCAAGGAGCTACCATCCCCATTGGAGCCAATGTTAGAGTCGGTCTAGTCATCCCTCTGTCAGAGATCAAAACTCTTTTTGCATTTCATTTTTAGGTGTCCAATATCACTCGATCAGTTACATTCCGTTAGGGGCATGCCATAAATCTTTCGGAAGGGATTTTTTCATTCATCCCCCTCATGCTTTGCACTGTTGGCTCAGGTCTGTTCATCAAAATCAAGTCTTAAAAGTCATTTCAAGTCCTGTTTCGATTTCTAGGTCATAATAGTCATTTTAGTCATTAGGTCTAGGGTTAGTCAATTTGGTCTTCAACAAGGTCTAATAAAGCCAGCAGGCCAGAGGGAGGTTCTTAATAAGTTGTTATTTCAAAGATTTTTTATCGTCATATGGATGGATTATGACTTTTCTTCAAAACTCTGTTTTGAAGACAAGTCGACATTTCGTTTTTTGTAATAATTTTCCAAAATTTTCAGTTCTTGAAATCTTTAGGCGCAGCCCTGGTCTACTTTTCCAAATTCCACGTCAGCTATTCCTGCAAAAAGTTGCCAAGAATTTAATCATTTCAACCAAAAATCAAGGAGGAAACAAAAAGACAGAGTTGTATTAATTGTGAAAAAGTGCAAATTTCAAAACATTACAAAAATGGGTTTTGAAGAACCAAAAATCAAATCAATGTCTTTATAAAGGTTTTTCCATGAATATCAATGTCATTTTGCATGCCAAGGTCAAAGAGAAGCATTTCAAAGTGAATTGGGTGAGCAAGTGCGTGTTTTGGGGTAAAGTTGCTTGCAACTAGCCGGCGCGGTGCACTGGAAGAGCGCGGCGCACTGGGAGAAATTTCCCAGTGTTATTCTGAATGAACGCGGTGCACTGGGAGCACACGACGTACTGGGTTCTTGGTGCGGCGCATACAGTCCACAGCCCGAATTTGCTTGAAATTTCTCCAAGTTGCTCATTCCTTGCGTGGATTTTCCAGATAGAGCCTTCTTCTTGATGTTGCATCAAATTTTTTGATAAGTGATGGTAGTTTATGGGTGATTACGGTTGAAACAAAAATCCAAACCCTACATCTAAACTGCCTTCAAAGGAAGATTGCTGTGGGTTCTTAAATATTTGATTTGTCACCAAGGACTCTCCTCCTTCCCTATTTCTCCCTTGTTTCATCATTTCCTACCCCCCCCCCCCCCCCCCACTAAGCTCATCAAACGTACATTTTATTTCCTACATTCAAATCCCAAAACCCCAAAACCCTAGCCCTTATAAAATCTCCTAACCCTATACATAAAACCCCTCAAACCCCCCTCCTTTCCCTAATAAAATTTATTCTAATAGTCCCTAATCCCTTACTGTTTCCCCTTCCTAACATTCCCTTATTGCATTTTTCCCCTTGGTGGCCAAATCCAACTATATTGCATTACAACACATCAGTTTCATACATCATTAAAAAGTAGTCCAAGCACAGTTCATATACAACAGCATCTTTTCTTCAAGTATTTTTTGCAGCAGTCATGGCATCTGAGCATTCATTGGACTATGAAGTGGAAGCCCAAAGTGACTCACCCTTGGAAGAATAGGCACCCCGGAAGCCTCATAAAGGTGGCAGACATGTTAGGGAAGAGCCAACCACCCTTACAGAATTGCAGGCCTACCCTCTTGCCATGTTTTGTTTTCAGCATCAATCATGCTATGAGTTTTGTCAAAAGGTGGCTAGTGTTCAATTTCATCAGGAGCTGGCTCATCTTTTTGTGCTGCACTTACATGGAGATCATGCTACCTTGGCTGCTGTCACCTTCATGCTTACACCAGAATCTGTCTCATTAGCAACCGGTATACCGAACATTGGAGAACCATGGCACAAGAAACAGAAGATTGACCGGTAGCATTATGAGCCATACATTAAAACTAGTTTCTTGAGGCAGCTCAAGAGCGTGTTCCCATTCCGATATTTGAAAGATGAATATGCTCCACTAATGAGGTTGATCATAAAATATTTCAGCTGTGACGGACGGTTCTCTCGTCTCTATGCTTATCACATCAGGTTGCTCATTCATTTCACTAGGGTACGGATGATGAACATTCCATATATCATTTGCCAGAACATAGAGAGGATGACCACCTTTATGCAGCACAAAACACCTCAGCAGCAACTTAACAGTGTCTATCATTTTTCTCTTATTAAGATTTTGGTGGTTCATCAGGTTGGAGTACAGGGCATCACTTGGGATGATTTCATCTCTCGTGACTTCTGTTAGTCTCCTATACCAATAGGGTTTCATTTTTCATGATTGACAGTGGAAGTGCCAAAAATGTTCATCTTTGATGCTACAAAGGTTCCATATTTTGTGAAAGGAACAGACAGTTAAAAAATGTAAAGAGGGTATGCCTTAAAAGAATAATCAAAAGGCAAGAAAATGAATTGGTCAGAAAAAATAATTGAAATGAACCCCAAAGAAAGACCATGAAGGTGGCTGACCAAAGTGCCACTGCTATCTTGATGGATGGCCCAACAATTCAAACTGGACCATGGCATGTTTTAAATTGCTTGTTCTAGACTAGAGAATGAATACCTGTCCAAATAGTTCAAGCTTGGCAGATGAGTAGCTACATAGAGAAAGGAAGGAGCCCAATAGCTTAATCTGGGCCCTTGGAAGATATAAGGGTAGATTTAGATAGGAGGGCAGCCAAAAGAAAAGAGGATTACCTGGGTTTGCAAGGGTAAGTGCACCCATCCAAAAGAAGAAAAAATGTTAGGTCTATTAGGCAGGGTAGGTAGTTGGAGGTTGCAGAAGCAAGCTAAGACCACCTGATATATTGAAAATCATATCTCATCTCATCAATAAGAGAAGGGCAAGAACAATGGTCTATATGGCAAACTATCAAAGCATGTCTAACTTCCTTCATTCCCTTCAAAAGGTTTCTTACTAATATCCCCTTGAGGACGTTAGGATCTGCCTAAATAGTCCTACTTACCTTTCTCCCTTGAGAAAGTCATGTCAAGTTGTGACCTTCTTCCCCAAAAGAAGCCACATTTCTTGTGTAAAATCCTCACTTCATACTTCATCCATTTCTGGTTTTTAAGTTTCAGTTCTCAAGTTCAATTTCTCCCTCCACTTCACCTCACAAACCCATATTAACTCCTAACCCTATTATATAGCTCCCTAGTACATCCCCAGCCCTATTTTTCTACAAAAACTATATAAAGTTCCCAAAAACAGATTAACTATCCCACCCCCTAGCATTATAGCTAAGTAACATAGTCATGGGAGACATTATTCCATTTGGGGCTATATTCAACCCTTCTACGTCCTTACCCCAAAATTAATCTAACCTCTGGTTAAGATTAATAACCTATACTTAAACCCCCACTCACCTAAACCCTTGCAAATTACCCCCGCAGTCTAAACCCAATGTTAAAATGTTTAAATGTTTTTGATTAAACATTGTGCCGCAATAACCCACATTAATCCTACCCCCAAAAACCCACCCGAGCTAAAGTTAGAACCCGCAGCTACAATATATTATTTAAATATGGGCGGGTCTCGCTCCGAACTTGCACGCCGCGCCAAAGGCCCCACCAGCCGTCGATCTCCCACCGCGCCTGATCCAACGATTGGCGGTTGTTTTCAGCCCACAACGTGTCGGGCTTTAACGTCCAGGGGATGGGCGGTTTTGCCGTCGTACCCCCGCCACGAGTCGACAGCCTGGGGTGTTCGGAGGCCTCCCCCCTGAAACCGCCTCTGCTCAAACGTGGTGCGGGGAAACCAAAAACTGCCTTCCAAGAAACCACCCTCCATCCCATTACGTCAGCAGTCCCGTCACCATGACGTCACACCCGATCTCCACCGCTGCCCCACGTCGCCCGCCACGTCGTCCTCCCACACCCACGTTGTGCCACCGTGTCCTGCCACATCATCATCCCAGTCAGCGTCCACGTCACCCGTCCATACCCGGGGCCTGCTGATGACATCATGCTGACGTCATCACGGGAAAGCACCAAAAATGCATATGCACCAAATTTTTCGTTAAAAACACCGAAAGTGACCGTTTTCGGTCATTTTCATTGGAAAGTTTCGGCTGTGTTGTTCTGCTGTTCACACCAAGCTGCCTCCAGATTTCAAATTTCAACACTTTGGACGCCGCCACCTGCAAATTCGACGTCAATCTTTGCCCGTCAATCAACTCAACCACCCTCGACGCTAGCTAATCTAGGTATTTGTCGCATTCCACCTATTTGCCCATGTTCTTCCCGTTCTCTGGAATTTTTTCACTCAATTGCCTACAAACTCCTAAATTTAATGGTGCTATCCTTTAAATGTTGGCCTAAATTATCTAATGCACCCCCTGTTTAAGAGAACCACACGCTGTTCATAATTTCACCGTGCTAGAATCCATTTTCGGGCTTGAATTTCCAAAACAGTTTTACACCTGCACGGCATTATTCCCTTTTGCCGTGTTTGACTTCAAACTCTCAGTACATTAAGTTGTATAATCCCTTTCTCCTCTGCATTTGTCCTCACTGTCTCTAAATTCAGAGAGTTTGCCAAAAGAAACCAAAGCTCAAATCAAACTCTGCAAAGTTTGTTCTTGTCACCACAACCACAAATATTGAAGACTTTGGCTTCAGCTAAACTCATTCGGCCACTCCTCTTCAGGTCCTACAAGCTATCATCCTCAGCCTGTTCTACTCTAAAACTTCACTCTAAAGATAGCATCTGAAAGTTCTGTAATGGCTACTCCATCAGCTCTTAGTGTCACTCCTATGAATCCACCAAACAAAGAGCTTGAAGCCATGCCTCTTGCTGATAGAGACTACCTTATCCAAGATCTTGTTGGTGACAGAAACCACTTGCAGACTTTCTGCCAATTGAGAAACAACTATCTAAGTAACAGTGACATGTATGGTATATGGGAGTCCAATCTGCCTTATTACTTCCTCCCATCTGTTAATATTTTTCCAGAGATCATCCGCTTATGTGCTGAGAACTATGAGCCAACTCAGAGAGCTGTTAAGTCTCCATCTGGGAGCATACTTTTCCACATTACTCCTGACTCCATCAACCAAATGCTCAACTTCAAGCAGACTCAGCTGTTGTTTCCCTTCTCTATGAACTATTTTCTGGATGCAGGCTCCAAACTCTCCAGTGCTGACATTGAAAAAATCACCAAGACATTCATGAGGGCAGACCGCCAGCCTACAGGGCCACCTCCTTTCTTATATGTCCATTTCAATGAGGTGGGCAAGCTTCTAGTTGATATGATCTCTTATGTGCTGGGCTTCAAAACCAGTGAGCACATTGATGAAACAGTGTTGGTATTATTAGCTGCATATAGTCCAGGCCAGCCCCCTGCCTAGAAGTATAACTATGCCAAGTTCATAGCCAATAAAATACATGACCAGCTATTGAAAGTGGATAGGGAGGGAGTATTCAAATATTCATCATATATCTACCACTTATTCATGTATTACCAGTCTGAAAGTTTCCAATGCCCCATCAAGAAATTGGATTCTATGGGTGAAAAGAGGTATGTCATCTTCTGGTCATCAGTTTTCCATGAAGTTCAAAACTCTCCATTTTCTTACTGTGAGTTTGTTGACCAATTTGTATACCCAGTCTCTTGCCTCCTAAAGAGATCCCCTCCTCCCAGATTTTCATTTGAGATTCAGAAGACCTTGCAGCTGTCCAAGAGCTACAAAATAGGTGATTGGTACCTATATCAAAACCATACTGTCATCAGAATCTATGGCTGTGAACTCTGTCCTTACAGACTTCCAAGGTATGTATCAATGAGACTGTTTGCCTTGGAATACTATAGGCAACTCATTAGCTCTGATCTTACCCATTTTCATAGTGCCAAAAAGAAAGCCCACCTCAAATTCAAAGACCATCTAGGCCCCTTCATCACGAACAAGAAAGAAGGTTGGCAAGATGCTGATCAAATTCTCAGGGACAAATATAAGCTAAAGAGGAGCTTCTGGTGGGCCCCTTATGACTCGGAAGGTTTTATCAGTGCCAGAAGAGTTAAATACAGGCTGCTAGGTTATGACCACTGTAAATATCCACAAATTGAACAATATGCCAACCAAGATGAATGGTTGCAAGGTACATTAGTTGAGGAATTGACTCAAGAGGAAATAATGGAGAAAAATGTCAAGGATTTAGAAAAAACTCTTGACTTGGATTCTGTGCAGCAGGTAACATTCAAGTTTCCACATCAAATTGGAGAAAGTGCATCCGCTGCTGTAGCCATACCAGCCGCCCAAGGACCATCTACATCACCAATAGGTACAGCAAAAGGCACGGAGATAATGGGTGAGGAAAAGGAAGTGGTCACAGAAAAGCCTGCCTCTTCAATGGAGCAACCTCAAGTACAGGCTCCTCCACAACAAACAGAACCAACAGTGCCAGCCTTGCAGACTCCTACACATGAGGAAAGAGGCAGAAAATGAGATTGAGATGAGTCCACACCTGCTAGTGGGTCCACTCAGCAGCCCGAAGCCAAAAGGCAAAAGGTTGATTCTCCAGTTGTGGAGGAAATCAGTGAAGAAATCCTTGGAAGCCCAAGGAAAGATAGAGAAGATAGTCAACAAACAACCACAAGCTCTTTTCAACAAGAGCAGGAAAGACAGCATGGCATGGAGGTGTCCTCCTCCACACAGTAAAGTAAGAAGCCAGATAGCATCAAGGCCACCTTTAAATAAATTAAGGCACAAAATGAGCTGCTAAGAGTGCAATTATATGACCAATTTCTCAAGGAAACACCTGCCAAACAAGAAAGGTTGATGGCAGCATATGACATCAAAGAGGAAAAAATGATCCTCATCCATTTTAAACCCAAGGTACAGCAGCCTCAGTCGGCTGCAGATTATGTCAGAACGAAGTTGGAGGTTATGGCAAAAGACATTCACCCCATGGATCAAATAGAACTGCATAAGCAAACTGGGGAAATGGTCTATACCACATTGGTAGACAAGGCCACAATGGCCCATGAGTTAAAAGAATCTCTGAGGAACACTAATACTCAGCTTGATTTAGAAAGAATGTCCTCCACAGCCAAAGACAACATAATCAAAACATTGGAGGACATTATTGTAGACCTGGGGCATGATCCTAAGAATCCCAAGGCTATCAAGGCTCTAATGAAGAAAAAGGAGGATGATATTGCTACTCTAAAAAAGCAAATGAGGCTCTCCTCAACCACGCATCCACAAACGGGAGAGCTAGTAAAAGAGAAAGAAGCTGAAGATACATTGGACCTCCTAATGCAAATAAATCAAAGAATAGTCCAAATGGAAGAAGAATTGGAAAAGACACTGCAAAACAAACAGGGGGAGTCAACCTCCCAGCCTCCTCAAACTGCCCCAACTACTGCAGCAACTACAGAAGCAGCAGTGACCCCTCCAATGGCTACAACAACTTCAGATGCTGCAGCGGAAACAACAGTAGGTCCTGAGTCTAGCATAAGCATGGATGATTTGACAAAAGCTGTCAAGGAGCTAGAGCTTCAGGCAACAGAGATTAAACAAGCCAAAGAAAAATAGGCTGAGCTAGAAGAAAAATATGACAAGTCCAAAACGATAGTAGCTGAGCAGACCAGAGAAATTAAGGCCCTGAAAGACATAATAAAGGCCTTGGAGAAGGAACTAAATTTAGAGAAGACTCTAGCTGAAATAAAGAAAATTTTGTGGACAAGGATTGACCACTCTATCACCAAACAGTGGAAATCAATCAAAACAGTGCATGAGCAGATTGAGTTAATAGGCCAAGCTCAAATTGAAAGCCAAAAGGCCAGAGCAGCACTAGGAAATATGCCTGAGCAGGCTAGCAGGATGATACATTTCCTGAATACTCACACAAAGGAGGAGTTGGTAACCTTGGACATCAGCAACAGAACAGATACTGTTCTAACAGCCAAAAAGGTGCTGACCCTCAAAAATTTTGTGCAGAATTTGGAGAGAAAATGTCAGGAAATGCAGGCTGAGGTAGATGAATACAAGCTAAGAATGGGTGCATTACAAGGCAAAGGATTTCCTAGCCTATTGACTGATGCTGGAAGACTGCTCACCCATGAGCAGTATGCCACTAGGATGACCAATTTTATTTCAAATTAGATCACAGCATCCACAGCCACTTCAGAAGAAGCAGGACCTCCATCATTGCAGAGCCTCTATGACAAGCTGGAAAATTTATTTTACATTGAGCATGAAATTAATCACCTGTTTGAGGTCCCACCAAATTTTTACAGGTACACAGAGGCAGATGAAACTCTAATAAAAATACGAAGACACCAACTGCCTAAAGAAGATTGGTGGCAAGCAATGCTGCAAATTTTGCCCCAATGATCTCGGTTCTGTCTCTCCTAATCAGCCTCAGGTCAACGAAATTTAATGTAGCATGAAGACAATTGGCAGAGCGGGTGACAATAATGACTCAGCAAAATACTGGGACAGCAAGCCCAAGAAGGGAAACGCGGAGATTTTGGACAGCGTAGCTCCAGCCGACTCAGTTGGTCACAAAAGTCAAAACTTTCTGACAAGATGGACAGCTAATGCACTAAATATTTATTGCAGCATTTACTCTTTCAGCTGTAATTCCTCAGGGGTTGGCATAAAATTTATGAGCTATTAAATCATCAGCTAGATATTTTGTATCTAATTTTTGTATATATACCTCCCCATACAACGTATTTGGGGTTGGTGATTTTCTCTCTGAGACACTGTTTTGTAAATTTTCAGACTATCTAATACAAATGGCTGGAAAAGTTCATGATCTCTGCACTGTTTGATGTCAAAGTGATGATCTGCGTTTTGCTACAGAATTCCTGTGTTGTTTGATGGAACAATAAGTTATCCTAAACTATGTTGTGTCTTTCTATGTTTGCTTAACTCAAATATATGTTTCATTAGCTTAGCAAAAGAGAAAAAGAATAGCCGAGGAATTGTTTGAACGCACCCTCTGCTCAATCTCTATTGTTAGATGTGTTTTCTTCAGAATTAATCATAAACATGAATTCTTAACTGCTCATGTTTGTATTCATTCTATCATTATGAATGTTGTTCAGGAATTCTTAAATGCTCCTAGATAATATACCCACCATTCCCTCTATCAGTTTAGTGAAAGATCCTTAGCTGCCTTTCACTCCCTGATTTCATCCTATCATATTATAGATTTGAAAAATTGTTCCATAGATGCTTGTCTGGCTCTGTAGCATAACCTTTTCCCCCAAAAAGCATTTCCAGCAGTTCACCATCATTCGACTCCATGCCCAATGACCTAGATTATTCTGAAAAAACATACCAGCTTTGACTGAAATCATCATCCCAACAAATTCAAAACAAAATTCTGTGCATCATAACTAGCCTAAAATTACACCAAAACAAAGCTAAATCAGAAAGAGAGAGCCCTCTCTGGTTGCAGGTAGGCTAGGACCTGTGGCTAAAAGGTTGGTTAGTGGTTACCTCGGCCGTATTCCCTTTGGAGTCAAAGGGAACAACCTGAGTGTTAACATTATTGGCGACTCCACTGGGGAAGAGAACAAATTTTCCAATTGCTGTCTATTTGTTTAAAACTACAGATGAAGCCTGAATGTTAGCCAGGAAGCCTTTGAAACTGTTCTTGTTTTTCATTTACAGGACTAAATAAAAGCTGCTTCAGTCAAACTTCATGTTAGTTTTAAAACTCTAGATAGTTGTTCCAAAAATTTGAGCAGTTCCTTGTTAATTCCAAAAACATTCCCAAAAATACCAAAAAAAAATTTCGGAAGCTAGCTCCTAAAAAGAAAACTAGGTGTACCAGGTCAAATCCTGACCCAGATCCTCCAGCTGTTTTTGACAATCCTAATTTAATCCCCAAGATTCTTAGGAAACAAGAGGAACAAGAAGATATTGCTGATTCCAGCCCTGAGGCAGTTCAGCAAAGTTATATCCCAACCCCTGCTAAACCATCAGTTCGTCCTCACATAACCCCTTCTTCTCCTTCTTCCTCATCCACCTCTCAAAACATATTCTTCACACCTTCATCCACTGCACAAACTGCAGTTGTTGCCCCTGTTGTTCCAGCTGTTCCCTTCCTTCCTGTTGTCCCATTTATCCCTTTAAATATGGCAAATCGTTATGCCCCTCTACAGCTGCCTGGTAATCTTGGGGCTATGCCTCAGGAGTACTAGAGTAAGATCACTTATTTTGATGGCACTGGCACATATACTGCCTTACAGCATACAAAGAAAATGCAAGACTACTTTGAAAATTATGAAATAAACGATGATGATGTTAGAATGAAATTTTTTGTCCAAAGTTTAACAGGTGAAGTAAGAACTTGGTTCAGAGCACTTGCTGCAAATTCCATAGCCAATCCGGGTGCTCTTTACCAATCCTTCCTGAACAGATGGGAAAAGAAAAAGGACCCACTACATATTTTATCTGAGTATGACACCATAAGGAGAGGCCCACAAGAAACTGTCCTAGATTATTGTGCAAGATTCAACAATGTTTACAATGCCATCCCTCAAAACCTTAGACCTCCACCTGATTTAGCCTTAATCAAATTCCCTGATGGATTTGATTCTGACATGGCATATCAACTGAGGGAAAGAGCCCCTGCAACCTTGGCAGACATGCAAAACATAGCTGTCAATTTAGAGGCCAACCTTATTGCTAAAAGAAATCGGGCAAGAGTTGAAAGAAGAACCAATTTTAAGGAAGAACCTTCAGCATTTGAACAAAAGCTAGATGCAATCATCAAAGACATGGACAGACTTGGGGACTAGGTAGAAACCATAAAGAGAAAATCATCATGAGAAGGTCAACCAAGTACTGCTAGAAACCCAAATTTTAGAAAGAATCAAAATCCAAATGTTGGAAGGGCTGATCCCGACCAGCAGATTAGACCTCCTTTTCAAGAAAATTATGCTGAGGCCTCAACATCTAGTGAACCAACCGAGGACCCTCACATCAACCTAATGGGTCTGGACAACGAACATCAGGTCTTTCTAACACAAGAAGATCAAGAGGCTTATAACTACAATCAATTTCAAACCAAGTCAGGAGAGTCTTTTGACTTTAGGGAAGGTTACGATGCAGCGGTTTATGAGGTACATAAACAGTATAAACTAAGGAGTAGAACCATAGATGTGCCTGAACCTACCAAACCAAAGGACAATAAACAACCAAAAAAGACAAAGGATAAAATTGTTCTTCCAGAATCCTCTGATAAAACAGATCTACATCCAAGAGAAGTCACGGTGGAGGATATATCAGATGCACAGCCCTCTGGAAACCAGCCATCCCCATCCCTCCCCTCAAAAGCAAGTTCAAACAGCATCCCTAAAAATAAATCTAGGACTGATTTCATTCAAAATCATACCAATCATGAAGAAAGGGTTACTGAAAATTCATCTGAAAAGGAAAAATCTGCTGCACTTAATGCTAAGACTCAAATGGAAAAGCCCTTCAACTTAGAAACAGAAATAAGTAAGCTGAAGATAGCTGTCCTTCTTTCTGAATTAGTCACACATCAAGTGTGTAGACAGCAAATCAATAGGTCACTCCAAATGTCAGACAATAGGGATGTTGTAAATGTTCTAGATGATCAACCTGAATTACTGTTTGGCCCTGAGGTTAACGGAAAGACAACAAATGGAGGGGTTCCACCCTTCTATGTCAGTTTAAACATTCATGACAAGGTTTTACACAATGCAATGTTTGATTCCGGGGCCTCACATAACTTAATGCCCAAATCTGTAATGGAAAAACTAGACCTAGATATCACAAGACCTTACAAAGATCTATTCTCATTTGATTCAAGCCAAGTCAGGTGCCTAGGCTTAATTAAAGATTTGTGTGTCTCTCTGGTCCAATACCCAACCAAAACGATTTTGATGGATGTGGTGATAGCTGACATTCCACCCAGTACGGTATGATTTTATCCAGATCTTGGGGGGCCAAACTCCAAGGATCTTTGCAACTAGACATGTCCTATGCCACCATTTCAGTCTTTGGAAAGCCAAACAGATTATACCATGAAA
This sequence comes from Pinus tabuliformis, assembly GCA_031772625.1. Taxonomy (NCBI): domain Eukaryota; kingdom Viridiplantae; phylum Streptophyta; class Pinopsida; order Pinales; family Pinaceae; genus Pinus; species Pinus tabuliformis. The sequence goes on along the minus strand of CM062809.1, from coordinate 534,238,327 downwards.
CATTAATGAAATATGTGGTGAGTAGTCAAGAAAAACCCCAAAAATTCCCCATCTTTTCAATACATTCAGACATGGATTCATTCATTTTGTATAATGCTGACATGTGTACCAAAGCTTATCCCAAACTATTAGTGGCAGCACAGACAGAGGGATTGAATGAATAATTTGCCTCTCAAGACCAAAATACTTTTGATATAATTGATACAACAAAGGAGAATGATACATCAAATGACTTGCAAGAAACCAATCTGCCCACGATCCAACCTTCTAAGAGTCTTATTACAAACCTTGACCATGAAACCTTATGGTATTTAGAACTTGATGGTTCCGTAAACAAGTTGGGAGCTGGGGCAGGGGTCTGGATTCACAATATGCAGAATGACCAGGCTGAAGGCCATGCATATATGTTAAACTTTCGATGCACAAACAATATGGCTGAGTATGAAGCCCTTTTGTTAGGTCTCAAACTCATAAAAAATTTAGGTGCAACCAAAGTTTCAATCTTAGGAGATTCAGATCTGATCATACAACAGATGAAAGGAAACTTTATCACAAATGATCTAAGGTTAAGAGCTTATAAGGGAGCATCTATTCAAGTACTTGACACATTCTCAAAATCTCAATTAACCAAAATTTCAAGAAAACTCAATTTACATGCTCATAGCTTGGCAACCTTTGCCAGCAATTGCAAGCTACCTTTCAGACCCAGTAACAGTTTCACTGCTGAAATCAAACATAGATCTGCAGTCCCGGATAACATCAAGAATTGGCAAGTCTTTGAGAGTGACACAAATAAATAACTTCCTTACTCTAAAAGAAGAAATTTCCAGCATGAACATTGATACTAGCACTATCGATGATCAACAACAGGCATACACAATCAAGCAGAATATATCAGCTGAAACAACGAATATGGTTTTGCCCCCTACTACCTTTAATAACGAAAATGTACAGGAGCTGATGCAGATAGACTTGGATGAAATAGCTGAGACAGAAGCCGAAGTAATTGATCTAAAAGACAATTTTCTGCCCATAGGTTTAACCCCTTTGGAGGATTTGTTTGATTCAAATGATATCTCAAGGAAACCAAAAATGCAGCCACTGAATGCTGAAATTGAAGACTGTAACATTGGAACCAAAGAAAATCCCAAAATGATAAAATTATCCAAGGCATTACCAGCTAATCAGAAGTTGAAATACACTGAGTTGTTCAAAGAGTTCCAGGATATCTTTGCCTGGAGTTATGAGGACCTCAAGTCCTATGATACCTCAGTCATCCAATATACCATACCTTTAAAAGAAAACCAAAAACCTTTTAAACAAAAGCTTAGGAGAGTGAATCTTGTCCTCCTTCCCCTCATTGAAAAAGAAGTGAAACGTATGTATGAAGCAGGAATTATTGCTCCAATCAGGTTCTCAGAGTCGATTTCAAACCTAGTACCCACTAGGAAGAAGACGGGAGAGATTAGACTGTGTGTTGACCTAAGGAATTTGAACAAAGTCTCTCTCAAAGACCATTACCGCTTACCAAAAATGGATCATATCCTACAAAGGGTAGTGGGAGCCTCTAGAATTTCATTACTAGATGGATTTTCTGGATTCAATCATATTTTGGTGCACCCGGATGATCAAGACAAAACTGCATTTACAACACCTTAGGGAACTTTTAAATATGTCAAAATGCCTTTTGGGCTTAAGAATGCAGGGGCCACATTCCAAAGAGAAATGGATATAGCCTTTGCGAAAGAAATCCATGATTTTCTAGTGGTCTACCTGGATGATCTTACTACCTTTTCAAAATCAGATCAAGAACACTTAGAACATTTGAGGCATGTTTTCTTAATTTGTAGAAAATATGGCATATCTTTGAATCCAAAGAAATCACTGTTTGGCCTAGAGGAAGGTAAGCTCCTAGATCATATAATCTCAAAAGATGGTATTAGGATCGATCCAGACAGAATTCAAGCCATCCTTCAAGTACCTCATCCAAGAAACATCAAAGAACTACAAGGCTTTCTAGGAAAGATTAACTTCTTGAGAAGATTCATTCCTAATTTGGTCGAGCTCATAAGACTGTTAAACAATATGTTGAAGAAGGATTCTAAGGTCAAATGGACCATGGAAGCTAAACAGGCCTTTGACGATATCAAAAGAGCATTGACAAACACACCAGTCCTAACAAGTCCTAGGTTTGATAGAGATTTCATCATTGTTTCTTTTTCATCTGAGCATACAATTGATGTAGTCCTATTACAAAAAGATGACCAAGGGTGTGAAAAACCCATTGCATTTTTTAGCAAAGCCCTTAGAGATGCTCCCTTAAAATATCAGATTATGGAAAGGCAAGCCTATGCATTGGTAAAGGCCATCAAAGACTTTAGAATCTATATTTTATACTCTCAAGTGATTGCCTATGTCTCGAATGGAGTGGTTAAGGACATTTTAACCCAAGAAGGAATTGAAGGCAAAAGGGGCAAGTGGATTGCCAATATCTTAGAATGTGACATTGAAATCAAGCCAACCAAACTGATAAAAGGACAAGGTCTAGCCAAGCTAATGACTGAAACCAATTTCCAAGCCCTTGACATTAATGAACTGGACAACGAAGAGGAGATGGCGACTCCACAGATCAATCAAGCCTTTTTGAAATCTCCCTGGTATGCTGATATATGTTTTGTATTGTTAAACCTGCAAGCTCCTCCAAGGTTGTCCAAAACTAAGAAAAGGTTCTTGAAAATGAAAGCATCAAAGTTTTGTATCATAGACAATGTTTTATTTTGGAGAAATCATGAAGGAATTTTACTTAATTGCCTAAAATTGGATGAAACTGACAATGTCCTCAAGGGATTTCATGCAGGTGACTATGGAGGACACTTATACTGGAAATCCACAGCTGATAAAATCCTAAGGGCCGGATTTTATTGGCCTTCCTTGTTTACTGATGTGAGAAAATTTGTAATGTCTTGTCACAAATGCCAAATTTTTGAAGGCAAGAGAAAGTTGTTGCCTTTACCACTCAAACCTGTTTCAACTGAGAGACCATTCCAGCAATGGGGTTTAGACTTCATTGGTGAAATCCACCCTTCATCCTCTGGTCAGCATAGGTGGATTCTGACTGCTACAGACTATTTTACCAAATGGATAGAAGCCATCCCTTGTAGGCAAGCCAATGACTCCATTATTATGCAATTTCTAGAAACCAACATCTTGTCCAGGTTTGGCTGTCCAGATAAAATTATTACAGACAATGCTGCTGCTTTCAAGTCCAAAAAAATGATCAACTTTTGCCATAAATATCACATGACCTTGGGCCATTCCACTGCCTATTATCCTCAAGGCAATGGCCTAGCTGAGTCTTCCAACAAAAGCCTTATCAACATCATCAAAAAGGTCTTGGAGGAGAACAAAAAGAATTGGCATAAGAAGTTGGTAAATGCACTATGGGTAGACAGATTGACCACCAAGAGATCCATTGGCACAAGCCCATATGAACTAGTTTATGGAATGGAAGCAAGATTCCCTTCATCTTTAGGGATCCCTGTAATCAAATTGTTGCAAGAAATATAGGCTGAGCCTAATGACATTCAAAGAAGGATGAATCAGACAATTCACCTACAACAAACAAGAGAGGAAGTCTATCAGATAACCCAAGTGCTGCAAGAGAAGCTCAAAAGAATATTTGACAAAAGAACTAAAGCTGAAGACTTCTTCATAGGAAGCAAAGTGTTGAGATGGGATTCCAGGAGGGAGGACAAAGGAAAACATGGCAATTTTGATTTTTTGTGGAAGGGACCTTATCTCATTTATGTTGTACAAGGTAATAACACCTATTTTATAAAGAGTTTGGATGGCTCAAACACTGAGGAAGGCCCAGTCAATGGGAGGATGCTCAAACATTATTTTGACCCCCTTTGATGAAACACTACATAGCCACATATTGTACATAAATATTTGTATTTTCAGTATTTTCATTTACAGCGGATAGATAAAGGTCCAAGTGAAGCAGATTTTGAGGAGGACCAAGGTACTACACCATTTTTTGATATATGTTTTGATCCTATCATTGGAAAGCAAGAGAGAACACTTGGGAACTATTAAGGTGATGAGGAATACTTAGAGAAACAAGTAAAAACAGAGCTGTAATTTCACAGCAAATCAGCTTAATGGGTATTTCATACAAGTTTCTAGGATTCAGATCAATGGTCTCTAACAAAAGGAAAATTCAGACTGCAGCAAGAATGGAAAAATAAGGCGATCTGACCTACTGTTCTTGGCTTTTCATCTGGAAAAGCCATCCCCAAGTGGAGCCACTGTTAGTCTCCTATACCAATAGGGTTTCATTTTTCATGATTGACAGTGGAAGTGCCAAAAATGTTCATCTTTGATGCTACAAAGGTTCCATATTTTGTGAAAGGAACAGACAGTTAAAAAATGTAAAGAGGGTATGCCTTAAAAGAATAATCAAAAGGCAAGAAAATGAATTGGTCAGAAAAAATAATTGAAATGAACCCCAAAGAAAGACCATGAAGGTGGCTGACCAAAGTGCCACTGCTATCTTGATGGATGGTCCAACAATTCAAACTGGACCATGCCATGTTTTAAATTGCTTGCTCTAGACTAGAGAATGAATACCTGTCCAAACAATTCAAGCTTGGCAGATGAGTAGCTACATAGAGAAAGGAAGGAGCCCAACTGCTTAATCTGGGCCCTTGGAAGATATAAGGGTAGATTTAGATAGGAGGGCAGCCAAAAGAAAAGAGGATTACCTGGGTTTGCAAGGGTAAGTGCACCCATCCAAAAGAAGAAAAAATGTTAGGTCTATTAGGCAGGGTAGGCAGTTGGAGGTTGCAGAAGCAAGCTAAGACCACCTGATATATTGAAAATCATATCTCATCTCATCAATAAGAGAAGGGCAAGAACAATGGTCTATATGGCCAACTATCAAAGCATGTCTAACTTCCCTCACTCCCTTCAAAAGGTTTCTTACTAATATCCCCTTGAGGACTTTAGGATCTGCCTAAACAGTCCTACATACCTTTATCCCTTGAGAAAGTCATGTCAAGTTGTGACCTTCTACCTTAAAAGAAGCCACATTTCTTGTGTAAAATCCTCACTTCATACTTCATCCATTTCTGGTTTTTAAGTTTTAGTTCTCAAGTTCAATTTCTCCCTCCACTTCACCTCACATACCCATATTAACTCCTAACCCTATTATATAGCTCCCTAGTACATCCCCAGCCCTATTTTTCTACAAAAACTATATAAAGTTCCCAAAAATAGATTAACTATCCCACCCCCTAGCATTATAGCTAAGTAACATAGTCATGGGAGACATTAGTCCATTTGGGGCTATATTCAACCCTTCTGCGTCCTTACCCCGGAATTAGTCTAACCTCTGGTAAGATTAATAACCTATACTTAAACCCCCACTCACCTAAACCCTTGCAAATTACCCCCGCAGTCTAAACCCAATGTTAAAATGTTTAAATGTTTTTTATTAAACATTGTGCCGCAATAACCCGCATTAATCCTACCCCCAAAAACCCACCCGAGCTAAAGTTAGAACCCGTAGCTACAATATATTATTTAAATACGGGTGGGTCCCGCTCCGAACTTGCATGCCACGCCAAAGGCCCCGCCAGCCGTCGATCTCCCACCGCGCCCGATCCAACGATGGGCGGGTGTTTTTAGCCCACAACATGTCGGGCTTTAACGTCTGGGGGATGGGCGGTTTTGCCGTCGTACCCCCGCCACGTGTCGACAGCCCGGGGTGTTCGGAGGCCTCCCCCCCAAAACCGCCTCTTCTCAAAGGTGGTGCGGGGAAACCAGAAAACACCTTCCAAGAAACCGCCCTTTGTCCCATTACGTCAGTAGTCCCGTCACCATGATGTCACACCCGATCTACGCCGCTGCCCCACGTCGCCTGCCACGTCGTCCTCCCGCGCCCACGCTGTGCCACCGTGTCCTGCCACATCATCATCCCAGTCAGCGTCCACGTCACCCGTCTGTACCCGGGGCCCCCTAATGACGTCATGCTGACGTCATCACGGGAAAGCACCAAAAACACGTATGCACCCAATTTTTTGTTAAAAACACCGAAAGTGACCGTTTTCGGTCATTTTCATTGGAAAGTTTCAGTTGCGCTGTTCTGCTATTCACACCAAGCTACCTTCAGATTTCAAATTTCAACACTTTGGATGCCGCCACCTGCAAATTCGACGTCAATCTTCGCCCTTCAATCAACTCGACCACCCTCGGCGCTAGCTAATCCAGGTATTTGCCGCATTCCACCTGTTTGCCCGTGTTCTTCCCGTTCTCTGGAATTTTTTCACTCAATTGCCTACAAACTCCTAAATTTAATGGTGCTGTCCTTTAAATGTTGGCCTAAATTATCTAATTCACCCCCTGTTTAAGAGAACCACACGCTGTTCATAATTTCACCGTGCTAATATCCATTTTCGGGCTTGAATTTCCAAAATAGTTTTACACCTGCCCGGCATTGTTCCCTTTTGCCGTGTTTGACTTCAAACTCTCAGTACATTAAGCTGTATAATCCCTTTCTCCTCTGCATTTGTCCTCACTGTCTCTAAATTCAGAGAGTTTGCCAAAAGAAACCAAAGCTCAAATCAAACTCTGCAAAGTTTGTTCTTGTCACCACAGCCACAAATATTGAAGACTTTGGCTTCAGCTAAACTCATTCGGCCATTCCTCTTCAAGTCCTACAAGCTATCATCCTCGGACTGTTCTACTCAAAAACTTCACTCTAAAGATAGCATCTGAAAGTTCTGTAATGGCTACTCCATCAGCTCTTAGTGTCACTCCTATGAATCCACCAAACAAAGAGCTTGAAGCCATGCCTCTTGCTGATAGAGACTACCTTATCCAAGATCTTGTTGGTGACAGAAACCACTTGCAGACTTTCTACCAATTGAGAAACAGCTATCTAAGTAATAGTGACATGTACGGTATATGGGAGTCCAATCTGCCTTATTACTTCCTCCCATCTGTTAATATTTTTCCATAGATCATCCGCTTATGTGCTGAGAACTATGAGCCAACTCAGAGAGCTATTAAGTCTCCATCTGGGAGCATACTTTTCCACATTACTCCTGACTCCATCAACCAAATGCTCAACTTCAAGCAGACTCAGCTGTTGTTTCCCTTCTCTATGAGCTATTTACTGGATGCAGGCTCAAAACTCTCCAGTGCTGACATTGAAAAAATCACCAAGACATTCATGAGGGCAGACCACCAGCCTACAGGGCCACCTCCTTTCTTATATGTCCATTTCAATGAGGTGGGCAAGCTTCTAGTTGATATGATCTCTTATGTGCTGGGCTTCAAAACCAGTGAGCACATTGATGAAACAGTGTTGGTATTATTAGCTGCATATAGTCCAGGCCAGCCCCCTGCTTACAAGTATAACTATGCCAAGTTCATAGCCAATAAAATACATGACCAGCTACTGAAAGTGGATAGGGAGGGAGTATTCAAATATTCATCATATATCTACCACTTATTCATGTATTACCAGTCTGAAAGTTTCCAATGCCCCATCAAGAAATTGGATTCTAGGGGTGAAAAAAGGTCTGTCATCTTCTGGTCATCAGTTTTCCATGAAGTTCAAAACTCTCCATTTTCTTACTGTGAGTTTGTTGACCAATTTGTATACCCAGTCTCTTGCCTCCTAATGAGATCCCCTCCTCCCAGATTTTCATTTGAGATTCAGAAGACCTTGCAGCTGTCCAAGAGCTACAAAATAGGTGATTGGTACCTATATCAAAACCATACTATCATCAGAATCTATGGCTGTGATCTCTGTCCTTACAGACTTCCAAGGTATGTACCAATGAGACTGTTTGCCTTGGAATACTATAGGCAACTCATTAGTTCTAATCTTACCCATTTTCATAGTGCCAAAAAGAAAGCCCACCTCAAATTCAAAGACCATCTAGTCCCCTTCATCATGAACAAGAAAGAAGGTTGGCAAGATGCTGATCAAATTCTCAGGGACAAATATAAGCTAAAGAGGAGCTTCTGGTGGGTCCCTTATGACCCGGAAGGTTTTATCAGTGCCATAAGAGTTAAATACAGGCTGCTAGGTTATGACCACTGTAAATATCCACAAATTGAACAATATGCCAACCAAGATGAATGGTTGCAAGGTACATTACTTAAGGAATTGACTCAAGAGGAAATAATGGAAAAAAATGTCAAGGATTTAGAAAAAACTCTTGACTTGGATTTTGTGCAGCAGGTAACATTCAAGTTGCCACATCAAATTGGAGAAAGTGCATCCGTTTCTGCAGCCATACCAGCCGCCCAGGGACCATCTACATCAGCAATAGGTACAGCAAAAGTCAAGGAGATAATGGGTGAGGAAAAGGAAGTGGTCACAGAACAGCCTACCTCTTCAATGGAGCAACCTCAAGTACAGGCTCCTCCACAACAAACAGAAGCACCAACGGTGCCTGCCTTGCAGACTCCTGCCCATGAGGAAAGAGGCAGAAAACGAGACCGAGACGAGTCCACACCTGCTAGTGGGTCCACTCAACAGCCCGAAGCTAAGATTCAAAAGGTTTATTCTCCAGTTGTGGAGGAAATCAGTGAAGAAATCCTTGGAAGCCCAAGGAAAGATAGAGAAGACAGTCAAAAAACAGCCACAAGCTCTTTTCAACAAGAGCACGAAAGACAGCATGGCATGGAGGTGTCCTCCTCCACACAGCAAAGCAAGAAGCCAGCTAGCATCAAGGCCACCTTTAAAGAAATTAAGGCACAAAATGAGCTGCTAAGAGTGCAGTTATATGACCAATTTCTCAAGGCAACACCTGCCAAACAAGAAAGGTTGATGGCAGCATATGACATCAAAGAGGAAAAAATGATCCTCAGCCATTTTAAACCCAAGGTACAATAGCCTCAGTCGGCTGCAGATTATGTCAGAATGAAGTTGGAGGTTATGGCAAAAGACATTCACCCCATGGATCAAATAGAACTGCATAAGAAAACTGGGGAAATGGTCTATGCCACATTGGTAGACAAGGCCACAATGGCCCATGAGTTAAAAGAATCTCTGAGGAACACTAATACTCAGCTTGATTTAGAAAGAATGTCCTCCACAGCCAAAGACAACAGAATCAAAACATTGGAGGACATTATTGTAGACCTGGGGCATGATCCTAAGAATCCCAAGGCTATCAAGGCTCTAATGAAGAAAAAGGAGGATGATATTGCTGCTCTAAAAAAGCAAATGAGGCTCTCCTCAACCATGCATCCACAAACGGGAGAGCTAGTGAAAGAGAAAGAAGTTGAAGATACATTGGACCTCCTAATGCAAATGAATCAAAGAATAGGCCAAATGGAAGAAGAATTGGAAAAGGCACTGCAAAACAAACAGGGGGAGTCAACCTCCCAGCCTCCTCAAACTGCCCCAACTACTGCAGCAACTATAGAAGCAGCAGTGACCCCTCCAACGGCTACAACAACTTCAGATGCTGTAGCGGCAACAACAACAGCTCTTGAGTCTAGCATAAGCATGGATGATTTGACAAAAGCTGTCAAGGAGCTAGAGCTTTAGGCAACAGAGATTAAACAAGCCAAAGAAAAATAGGCTGAGCTAGAAGCAAAATATGACAAGTCCAAAATGACAGTGGCTGAGCAGACCAGAGAAATTAAGGTCCTGAAAGACAGAATAAAGGCCTTGGAGAAGGAACTGAATTTAGAGAAGACTTTGGCTGAAATAAAGAAAATTTTGTGGACCAGGATTGACCAGTCTATCGCCAAACAGTGGAAATCAATCAAAACAGTGTATGAGCAGATTGAGTTAATAGGCCAAGCTCAAATTGAAAGCCAAAAGGCCAGAGTAGCACTAGGAAATATGCTTAAGCAGGCTAGCAGGATGATACATTTCCTGAATACTCACATAAAGGAGGAGTTGGCAGCCTTGGACATCAGCAGTAGAACAGATATTGTTCTAACAGCCAAAAAGGTGCTGACCCTCAGAAATTTTGTGCAGAATTTGGAGATAAACTGTCAGGAAATGCAGGCTGAGGTAGATGACTACAAGCTAAGAATGGGTGCATTACAAGGCAAAGGATTGCCCAGCCTATTGACCGGTGCTGGAAGACTGCTCACCCATGAGCAGTATGCCACTAGGATGACCTATTTTATTTCAAATCAGATCAGAGCATCCATAACCACTTCAAAAGAAGTAGGACCTCCATCAGGGCAGAGCCTCTATGACAAGCTGGAAAATTTATTTTACATTGAGCATGAAATTAATCACCTGTTTGAGGTCCCACCAAATTTTTACAGGTACACAGAGGCAGATGAAACTCTAATAAAAATACGAAGACACCAACAGCCTAAAGAAGATTGGTGGCAAGCAATGATGCAAATTTTGCCCCAATGATCTCGGTTCTGTCTCTCCTAATCAGCCTCAGGTCAACGAAATTTAATGCAGCATGAAGACAACTGCCAGAGCGGGTGAGAATAATGACTCAGCAAAATACTGGGACAGCAAGCCCAAGAAGGGAAACGCACAGATTTTGGACAGCGCAGCTCCAGCTAACTCAGTTGGTCACAAAAGTCAAAACTTTCTGACAAGATGGGTTGGTCACAAAAGTCAAAACTTTCTGACAAGATGGACAGCTAATGCACTAAATATTTACTACAGCATTTACTCTTTCAGCTATAATTCCTCAGGGGTTGGCATAAAATTTATGAGCTATTAACTCATCAGCTAGATATTTTGTATCTAATTTTTGTATATATACCTCCCCATACAACGTATTTGGGGTTGGTGATTTTCTCTCTGAGACACTGTTTTGTAAATTTTCAGACTATCTAATACAAATGGCTGGAAAAGTTCATGATCTCTGCACTGTTTGATGTCAAAGTGATGATCTGCGTTCTGCTACAGAATTCCTGTGTTGTTTGATGGAACAATAAGTTATCCTAAACTATGTTGTGTCTTTCTATTTTTTCTTAACTCAAATATATGTTTCATTAGCTTAGCAAAAGAGAGAAAAAATAGCTAAGGAATTGTTTGAACGCACCCTCTGCTCAATCTCTGTTGTTAAATGTGTTTTCTTCAGAATTAATCATAAACATGAATTCTTAACTGCTCATGTTTGTATTCATTCTATCATTATGAATGTTGTTCAGGAATTCTTAAATGCTCCTAGATAATATTCCCACCATTCCCTCTATCAGTTTAGTGAAAGATCCTTAGCTGCCTTTCACTCCCTGATTTCATCCCATCATATTACAGATTTGAAAAATTGTTCCATAGATGCTTGTCTGGCTCTGTAGCATAAAATTTCCCCCAAAAAACATTTCCAGCAGTTCACCATCATTCGACTCCATGCCCAACGGCCTAGATTATTCTGAAAAAACATACCAGCTTTGACTGAAATCATCATCCCAATAAATTCAAAACAAATTTTTGTGCATCATAACTAGCCTAAAATTACACCAAAACAAAGCTTAATCAGAAAGAGAGAGCCCTCTCTGGTTGCAGGTAGGCTAGGACCTTTGGCTAAAAGGTTGGTTAGTGGTTACCTCGGCCGTATTCCCTTTGGATTCAAAGGGAACAACCTGAGTGTTAACAACTTCTTCAGAGCCTCACGGGGATTATCAGAGGTTAAGCATGAAGGTGGACCTTATCATCAGTATGAGTGCCATGAGACCGCTAGTGTGCCGGCATTCATCACATATCAGAGATGCACCATACATTTGTTTGCAGCGGCAAAGCGAGTGTTATCTCCACCCGGGGTGGAAGGGGCCTCACTTCCTCCATCAGCATCACAGGTACAGGACAAAGGAAAGAGGCCAATGCAGGATGAGGGGCCTTCAGGTGAGCCTTCAGGTGAAAGAGAGACTGACTTCATTCTCATTCATGATGATGATACATATACGGGCCCACAAAGTACCAAGCTTAGGGAGATTATCCAGGAGCAACAAATAGAGATCCAAGCCTTATCTCTTGATTTAGAGAGAGCTAAGTGGACGATGAAGTACTTGGAGTAGAGGAACAAACAGCTTGAGGATCAGCAAGCAATCGTGGAGCTACAAAACATTCGTGAGCATTGCCAAGCTACACAAAGGAGAAGAGTTGAGTTCACGTCATTGGAGCAAGAGATTAATGAGGATCGGGAGGCCAATCCCGAGAGAGTTAACATGCACTCATAGAGGCTGTTGGACAAGGTTGAAAAGGACCATGCTTTTCTAAGACACATGGCTTTTCACTACATGGCACGAAAGAAGGTGTGCAAGGCCCAAATCAGGAATTTGAAGGCAAAATTGAGGAAGGCAATAAGGAAGAAAAAGAGGCAAAGGGAGCTCGATCGCCTTCAGATATTGGCCAAAGCCTATTTAGCCCAGCATAGTACTTAATGAAGAATCTCTAGCCCAAATTTCAAGAAATTTGGGTCATTTTTGGTATTTTTGCAATTTTTTGTACAAAAAACAGGGTTTTTCTCCCTATGCGCCGCGCCAAGAGCGCGCGCTTATGGTAGGAGGCTCCAAATGAAAAAAAAATTATATTTTTGGATTTTTCATGAAAAATCATTACCTCTGGTGCATGGCCAAGAATTTTGGGCAAGTTTTGAGTCCTCAGGAGGTCAAAAACACCCCAAAAATGACCTCTTTGCCCCTGTTTTGACACACCGGAAGCAGTCTTGGGAGATTGAAGTTTTGGAGGGGAAAATGGGCACCAAGTTTAGAAATTCCACTTGGGTTGGAAAGTAGACAGGTAGGGCGTTCCAACAAGCACACTTGGGCTCAATTTTGACTTCAAGAAGTGCACAAAAATCTGCTCCAAAGTGGCACGGCGCATACAGATTTTGGCGCGGTGCACAGAGGAGTTTTGCTCAATTTTTCACCTTCCAACTCAGAAATTCGGCTAGTTTGACTAGTTTTTCTTTGTGATGTAATTCTTGATCTATCTTGATGTAATTGGATAAACATGATGTAATTTTGGCACTTATTTACTTGTTCTAGAGGATTCATTCACCAAAAAGTGAAAATTTAATGAATGAATCAGTTTCCTACCTTATAGAGGCAAGTTGTTTTGATTGCCTAGATTTTAGTGCTTTGTTTAGAATTGGTTGAAACAACTACTATAATGATGAGCTCGACCCCTGGAGGCAAGGGAATGGGTTGGTCTAGTCTATATCATGTAATTTCTAAGTCATTTTTCAGGGTTGGACACTTGGGATTGCTTTGGCATATCATTGTACATTTTATCTCTGCATTTTTGGCTAAGGAAAGACCAGGGTTTTGCAGCACTGTTTGGGATCCATGTGGCTTTATGTTTTGATGGTGTGCTTATCTAAGTAATTGTAAATTCATTAGTGTTATATGTATCATTTTCTTGTCTCTTCTTCTGAATTTGAACAAATGAGTGATTAAGCTAGAATCCATAACTGCTATGCTCTGCCTTTGAATTTGTTTAAATTTCCATGTTTTCATCTATTTAAGGAGAATTCTTGAGAATTTCTTTCTCTCCTTAGCACCTCACCAGTATGATCTATCCATCTCACTCACTTTAAAGCATCAAAACGATTTCCTTCCTTGCCCCAATCAGAACTCTGCAGAAACTGTGCTTCATCCCCAAGCCCAAATTTTCCTTTCCCATTTTTTCAACAAAACCCTCAAAAACCAAATAAAATCTCTGCACTTAATACCTAGCCTAAAATTAGTTGCAAAAGTAGTCATATTGAGCCCCATCGCTTGTCTTTTTCCGAGATCGACCTGGAGAGAGCCCTCTCCTGTCCTCATAGGGCTAGCTACGAGGCTGAGCGTGGTTTGATGTGGACCTAGAACCTTGTCTTTTCAGCCTGAGACAAATCTAGGCTCTAACAAATAAGGCTCAACAATTTGAATGAGCCCAACTATAGGTTTCCAAGAATAAGTTTGATCTTACTTTTCACAAAAGGGATGCATCATTGATGACCAAATCCTAATAATGTGATTAATCTGAAATACTTTATTCTACATTATGGATCACAAAAGTCTTAGATCTAACATTATTACCCTACACGGTAGGGAAATGGCTGATAAGGCTAAACAATTTGAAGGAGCCCATGTCCAGGTTCGCAAGAAGAAATCTGATCTTACGTTTCTCAAAAGATGTAAGGATGCATCATTCGTGACCAAATCCTTACAATGTGATTAATATGGAAGGCTTTCTTCTACATTATAGATATCAAAAGTCTTAGATCTAACATTATTACCCTACACAAAAGGGAAATGGCTGATAAGGCTTGACAATTTGAATGAGCCCGACTGCATGTTGCCAAGAAGAAATCAGATCTTATGTTTCTCAAAATATGTAGGGATGCATCATGGATGACCAAATCCTAACAATGTGATTAATCCAAAAGACTTTCTTCTACATTATGGATCACAAAAGCCTTAGATCTAACATTATTACCCTACACGGAAGGGAAATGGTTGATAAGGCTTGACAGTTTGAATGAGCCTGAACGTAGGTTTCCAAGAAGAAAACTAATCTTACGTTTTTCAAACGATGTAAGGATGCATCATTGATGACCAAATCCTAACAATGAGATTAATCTGAAAGACTTTCTTCTACATTATGGATCACAAATGTCTTATATCTAAAAAGCCTCTTTTAACCAAGGGTCCAACTTGGCCTTAAGAAAGGCTTCCTTCTTCTGTGTTGCCTCTACCTGCGCTAGGAGCTTCTTCCCCTCCTATAATTTTTCAAGTTGCTATGCTGGTGTGATTGAGCACATCATTACCCTACATTCATCATACTACCATTGTAGCTCCCTGATGTCCGTATTCAGTGTTTGCAGGATTGGATCTTCCTATAGATTGGTGACCATCTCCATGGCCTACTCAAATACTATGTGCAGTCTGCAGCTATGACATCCAAAGTGGCCAGTCCTTCTTTGATCATGGCTCTGCGCTGCTCTGAGACCTCTAGAGGAGTCGTGGGCTACATCTTCAATTGCAGCTCAGTGATCTTCATGTTGAGTATAGGATGAAATGACTTGATTTCATCCTGGGCCTTGTGGCAATTCACGAAGAACTCTTTGCATAGGTATCTGAACCAATTGAACAGTACACCTTTCATGCACTAAGCCGCTAGAGGCACTACAAGCTCTAGAACTTCATCCACACAACATTCCTCATCACCTTTCCAGCCAATATCTTTGCAGCCAATTGAACTGTGGGGTTGTTTATTGATGGGATGGAATACCCTCGCGCCTTCTTCACGAGGTCAAATTCTTTCTTCATTCTTTCTACCAAGTCCTTTTCCCCCATGTTTCTACCAAACTCCTTGGCCGAGTTCAGACCTTAATGAGGTAGGTGTGTAATCCTGTGAATCAACATGTTAGTGATGGGGATAGGCCCTCCTAGCCATAAACACCCATCATGCACCAATGTAAGTAGTTGGCATATGAAAATTGTGTTAATGGGGGTTCGGTGGTAATGTGGCACCCATAGAAATTTGAGAAAACCTAATTGCTCAACACCACAGACCCATTACTCTGTTTCCAGCGTGGTAACACTAGTTTATTCATAATAAAATCTCTTCATTTATTTGTGAGTTGCTAAGTGAGGGAACTTAGCGTAATCCGCGAGGTCACAATCCTCCATCTTTAATAGCAGGACTCCCACGAGCCATGGACCTTCAAAGGGCACTTGCTTGGGTAGTAGGGGTGTGGAGATGGTGAATTTGTTCAAGTGTGGGTCTTTAGTAATCGTAGCCTTTCCCTTCCACGGAGGGATATACTGAGGGAGCTTGTGATGGGCTTCACTCCCTTGGCATCAACGTCTTCTGTTCCTTGGCCTTCTTCTACCTCCAGGTCTACAACCTTCTGTTTTCCTTTTGCTAGCTACGTGTGTTTCTTCTATGATGGTGGCGTGGTATGCTTCTTTACTGTAGCATGTACCTGCACCAATTTTTTTTTCTTTTCCTTTGCTATGGGTTGCTTTTCTTTCGCCATGGAATGTTTTAGCCATGGCAACCTCGGTGCCGTAGGCACCTCAGGCATAGCTTCAACACTGGATATTTCAGGTCCTAGGGGGTTAGATACAACAACTTCTGAACTCACAACATCAGCAGGTTTGGTGGCAATCATCCTCTCCATAAACAACTCACGAGCTTCAAGGGACAGGTCTGTGTGGATGAAGAATTTGTCCCAAAATTCTTAGCTCATTGACAGGAGACAAATTTCAAAAAAAACTCTAAGGGTACAAAGTGTTCTCTGTTGGACCCACACACGTAATTTATAAGGGTTTTTGAATTCGAATTTGACTGTTCCCCCGAATTTTGGACAATTAATTTTTTTTTGGAAGCAGATCTTCAAATATTTTGGCCTGAAATGTCACCATCTCGCTCCCCTTAACTGTCTCCTAGTTGTCAATTCATGAACAATGACTTCAACGATCACTTTTCTACTACGCTACGTGACACCTCCCTTTGTACCACAGCTCCCTGCGCATGGTGCCATATGCTACAACTTCACCATCTTCCACACAACCTACCTGTTGCATAGGCCTCTGAACCTGGTAATGTAGTTTATAGTCCCACGCTCCCTTGCAACTACCCAGAGCACTACGACTACCCTGCTGCCATATAGTCATTGCGGAGGGTCCCCTATATACAGCTTCAAATGAATACCATTCACTCTTCCTGGAAAAGGTTCTCTGTTCAGCTGCATGAGCTGAACTACGCCTCCATCTGTAATTTCTTTGATAATATATAGCCCCAGCCAATGCATTTGAAATTTACCAGGAATTTTATTGAACTTAATATCATATAACAAGACCAGATCATTTACCTTGGATGTGTGAAGCTTGATATGTCAATCATGCCATGATTTTTCACATTACTTATGTACTTTCTCATGAAATCTAGCCAAGAATTGGTCCTCTTCAAGCTACATTAGGTGCGTGAGCCACTCCTCCAAGGCCTTGCGATCTGCCATACCTGTGAGAGTTTCTATGCATAGACTGGGCACAATATATTCCATAGGCATCACAACTTCTACACCATAGACCAATCTGAATGATGTTTCTCCTGTCAATTTCTTGCAAGTAGTCCTATACGCCCATAGCACTGCAAGTACGGACATATCCCCATCATTTCTTTGCGTGTTACATATCTTTATCAGCTCGTTCTGCAAAATCTTGTCAAAGGCTTCAACAGTTCCATTGGCCTACAGGTGATATGGTGTACTATTCTAGTGATAGACTTGAAATTCCTCTGTCAAAGTGTTGATTGTTTCATTCAGGAAGTGCGTACCTCTGTCGCTCATCAACACTTTCAAGTAGCCAAACCTAGTTAAGACATACTCAAACCAAAAATTTTGTGTTGTAGCTCCCATATAATCCTTAACCAGCTATTCCTTTTCCCATACGGTTAGATATTCCGTCATGGTGATGATGTGGCACACACTAGTCTTCTTCCCTAGGGGCTGAATTGGCCCAACAAAATCAATCGCCAATTTTTTGAATGGCTGCAACAATACTTGAGGTTGAAATGGAAATTCATCCCTTCGTGATGGTCTACCTATTCTCTGACATGCATCGCATGCCTTACAATATGCTTCGGAATCTTTGTGCAGTGTTAGCCACCATAAACCTACACGTAAAATCTTCTGCACAGTCGCTTTTCTTACATAGTGTCCTCCCGAAACCCCTCCATGAGCTTTAGCAAGAATGCTATTCCTCTCAAAGTCTAGCACATATCTTCACAATATCTCATCAGCACCCATCTTATATAAATGTCTCGCAATCATTGAGAAGTTTGCCGCATGGACTACTAGCTCCTTCTTTTGCTGACTTGTATACCCTTTTGGTGCCATCCCCATAGTCAAAAAGTAAACAATATCTACAAAATTGTTATCCGCTACATGCACCATAAGCAGATGTGTGTCTAGCAACCCTTCCTCCAAATAAGTAGGATCTTCCCCTGTTTTGATTCATGAGAGATGATGAGATCCTGCATTTAACCTTCCTGATTTCACAATGATCTCAAAGTCATAATTATGGGATAGTAGCAACCATCTATAGATCCTTCCCCCCAACACAAGCTTATTTACCAGGTATTTCAAGGTGAAATGATCTGTGTACATACTTAAATGTCCTCCTAACAAGTAGCACCTGAACTTCTGAAGCGTGTACACCATAGCAAACCCTTCGCACTCCGTCATTGAGTAATTCTTCTCGGCCTTCAATAATTTCTAACTCCGGAAGGCTATAGGGTGGTCCATTTCTCCTTCACCAGCCTGTGTTAACACAACACCCAACACAATGTAAGAGTCCTCAAAATGGACATAAAATTCCTTCTTCCAGTCAGGGAAGACTAAGATCAGTATGATGACCATCGACTCTTTCAATACATCCAAACTACACTAACATTCTTCATCCCAACAAAATGTGGCATCCTTCTTCAGCAATTTCTCCATGGGCATGGTAATTTGAGCATAAGCCTTGATGAACTTCCTGTAATATCTTGTATGTCCCAGCGTCACGCGCAACTGCTTAACACTCCTCGGGGCCTCCAAATTCACTATCACGATAATATTTGTAGGGTCCACCATCAATCCTTACTTGCATACCATGTGACCCAACAAGCTCCCAAAGGGAACACAAAATATGCATTTCTTTAGGTTCAATGTGATCTGGTATCTGTGACACTTATCCAACATCAGGCGCATACTTGCTACATGGTGCTTCACTAAATCAAAGACCTTCCATTCATCAAAGTATACTTCCAAGAACTTATGAATGAACTCCTTAAACACTGCTATAACTACGCGAGAGAATATCGCAAGTGCATTATTGAGTCCAAAAGGCATCACAATATACTAGAAATAACCCCATTCTGGCACGAAGGTTGTCTTGCTCCTATCCTCTGGCGCAATCGTGATCTGATGGTACCCAGAAAACGCGTCAGTGAATGAGTGTGCCTCTTACCCTCCAACTTTATCCAACACTTTGTTTGTAAACAGCATAGAGAATGGGTCATGGACATAGGCACCATTAAGCTTCCTAATATCTATGAAAATCCTTATTTCACCCTTTTGTTTCTTTTCCTGAACCACCATCAGGCTCACCCAATCAGACTCTTCCACAGGTTCTATGATTCTTGCCTCTAGCATCTTATCCAACTCTTGATGAACCCTTTCCTTGTATTTTGGATTAAGACGATACAACCTCTGATTAATAGGCTTCGCGCCCATCTTCAAAGTAATCTTCATAATTCCCAAGTCACCTATTACGCCCTTCAGGTCGGAAAACTTGGTAAAAAAAATATCATGCTATTCATGGAGTAACTCAGTGACTTTATCCACAGTGGCATCTTCCCAATAATCTCTAATCTTTGAAAACTTTGGTTCTGCTTCAGTACCAATGTTGACTTGATTAGTCTTGAATGACGCGATGATGTCCAGGTTCTATATTTTTCCACCTTCGATGTCGCGATGCCCTTTTGCCTCTAGGATGTTAATATTTCAGGGATCTTTATCCTTCTCTTTAGCGGTCACATTATAACATTCCAGCACATGGTGCAGTTGGGTGCTCCAATCTGGTTGGACCCATTCCAAAGGTTCTCATGGTGTTCTGAAGACCACCGCCTTGATTTCTTGTAGTGCTTCATCAATGCTTGCGAAGCCGTCCCTGAAGCTGAAGGTTAATAAGAGTCCCTCTCTCAATATATCCCACTCTATGGTGCCATGGTGCAACTCTATTTCTAAATACAAGTTCATAGGGATTGTGTCGAAAGTATGGCAGAATAAGTGTACCAACTCTAGCTATGGCTCTGTTCCATAAGCTTTAGTCGATCTTGCTAGGTGATCGTGCAAATCATCTCTTCCCTCATATTTCTTAGCCAATCTAGTGTTAGGGAGCCCAAACCGTAAGCTCATCATGCTTCTGTAATCCTACCATCTACTAAATCTATCCTTGTGCATAACCCACCACCTTGTGGGCATAGCATGAAGTGTCAAATCTAACGCTTTGAAGCGGTGATTCTCAAGGAATTCTTGCTCAAAGGAATCCAAAAACTTATCTACATTGATTAAACCATCGTAATAAGGTAATTTACTTACCTCTGATGAAACGCAGTACAGTGGTTTAGTCATCATGTTGCAGCGGAGTATGTTGGAAATAATACTGAGAGGGGGGGTGAATCAGTATTTACAATTCAATAATTTTTCATTTCCCAATCAGATTTATATATGCTACTTCAGTGAAGTGAACTTGCATGTGCATGAAACTGTGATTAAGGAAATCAATGTATACCTAGAGAACTTATGATTTAGTTAATTCATCATGTGTTGATATTTAATCAGTGCATCAATATCTTATGATATAGTAACTATGTGCAGTAATAACATAATAAACCATCACACATAAGTAACACATATGAACACCAAGATTTAAGGTGGAAACCTAATGCGGGAGAAAAACCACCTACTATTGGAATCTCTGTCTTCTTTTTAATATAAAGAAAATTTGTTTGCAATCTTGTACTAGTGTAGACTCATACCAGTACGCAGGCACCCACCTGCAGAAGGTTACAACTTTCTCTCATTCTCTAGCTTCTACTGGAAGGGTGAAACAACCCCCTAGCTCTTGTACTAGACGATATGTTTACTAGTACGTAGGTGCTGGCCTACAGAAGGCTATGACCTTCTCTCTTCCTCTAGGGACCATGTTTCATAAATTTTCAGACTGGATACTCTTGGTACACAACAACACAATATGAAGGCCTTGTTTCATCAAATTTTCACACTGGACCCATCAGAAACTTTGAAGCTAAAACTCTATAATAATATATGCATCAACCAACAATCAATGAATCTGAATAGTCAGATCACTGTCACCAGAACATTGTGCTGAACCCAGAAACCTGCATCATCATTCAGAACTAGCCACAAGCTCAAGAATCATACATGAGAATGCATATGCTACTTTAATGAACCCAACCTGTGTGTATACGCTACTTCCTTTACCCAAATTTGCATATACCTCCAAAACTACTGAAACATAAAACTTCTGAATCAAATCTATACCAACCAGTAATATTCCTAACATCTACTATAAAATTATAGAGATCTAGACAGTCAACAATAAATGTCACCCTTCTCACTTAATTAATCAATCAATCAAACTCAATCTCCTTATGCATTCAATTCTACTTTCAAATCTAAGATGACATCATTGACAAACAACAGTAAACCAGCAACATTGATCAAATAGATCAGTCATTTTTGAATAACAATATTTTATTTTGTATACTCTACTTGGAAGCTTCTAACTAGCGTGTATGCATGCCTTCACCAAGGAAATCCAATGTATATATCTGCAAACACTAACTTACAACTTTGTTGCTATTCCAGATTTCAGACATACCTAGATCATGATATTTAAAGAATAAAACATGTGTAAGTAATCAAATCTATCCCGTCCAATATCAGATCATTGAATGATAAGTCATTTCAGGTCTCATAGTCCTAATCCAAAATTGAATTCAAGGTGCACACGATATTTCAGATTATACATAATCATAGCCCTTGCAACATAAAATGTACTTCAGATAGAATTATTCCTAAGAAACCCTTTCACTTACACACTTGGCCCTTTGATCTTCTCCTCCTTATATAGTTTTTGGCATTTCTCAATACCTCAGACCAAAATAATGTTTAGAACCCGTGGTATTCTTGGACGGTATCAAATAGTTGTTACTCTGCTCAATATTGTGGGCTAATACCATGGTATTGACCCTTGGTATTATTTAATCTTGAATTTCCTTGATTTTCCAACCCATATAAACTTTTCCTCTTGTGAAAGTGCATGCATACGTATATGCTCTTTTTGTTCTGTGAACCTGCATGTATACGCTGCTTTGACAAAGTGAACCTGTGTATATAGCTTAAACTACCTTACAACATCCTTTTCCTTCAACTTCTTGATTCTAATCAGCAAACCTTTGTTCCAACTTCTTGTTCTTTTGTAGAAATGCTCTGTTACCTCTGAATTGACCTGTTACAATGTGAGTTTCCCTTTATCAAATCTGAACTAACCTGTGAGTGAGTTGTCATCAAGGACAATACTTGTATCATAATGACAACAATCTCCCCCTTTGGACTTGATGGCAACTATATGGGTGTTTATTGCTTCAAGATGTTGACCTTATTAAGAAACCCCAAAATACTCTCCCCCTTTGACATCAAGGGCAAAGGGAGGACCAAGATATTCTCCCCCTTTGAGATACACAATGTTGTCCATGCTCCCCCTGAGTACATGTAGAGTCTGCAAAGATATTTCAAAAGAATAACATGACTCTATAACTCAACTATGTGAGTATGACCTTCCTATCATCAATGAGTCATACATACATCAATCACCCAACCAAGTGGGGATACACCAAATTTGACTCATCCACCCAACCAAGTGGGGATATACAAATTGTTCATACATATATGAAATATAGCTATTATTACATCATCCTCCCCATGCACAGTGGGGATACAAATCACATCATATGACTAAAATGATAGACTATGACAGAAGGAGACATATTACACCCTATATCTTTACATGAAATCAGCAACCATAATGTCAACAATGTAGAATGTTTGTGAAGGATAATGCTCCCCCTAAACCTGTGCTACTTGTGCATTGTCAACAAATCATTCATCAAGGCATCTTCATCAGTCAGATGAAAATCAATGAAAAAAGCATATCAGCAAACTGTAATCATTAATATCAAATTGAGCACCCATGACATAGTCTAACCCATTGTTTTTCTATCAGAAAAACATATACACTCATGTATCCACAAAGAATCACTTATATACGCGACTATCCTTCATGAAATCCGAATATAGGAACCTTCTTCTGAAAACTAGATTTCACAGCAAGATGATGCATAAACTAATCCCAGCTTTTGTCTAAGATATTCAAATGTTTCTTTGGGAAGTGGTTTGGTAAATATATCAACAACCTGTTCTTTGGAGGGAACATACTCTATTTTAACCTTTTGTTCAAGAACTTGTTCTCAAAGAAAATCATACTTAATGTGTATGTGCTTGGTCTTGGAGTGCATGACTAGATTTTTCAAAATACTAATGGCACTTGTATTATCACATAGAATGGAGATGGGTGGAGAACACGTGATTTGAATGTCTTGCAATGTTTTCATTATCCAGAGTAGTTTTGTGCACCAAGATATAGCAGCCACATATTCCGCTTCAGCTGTAGATAAGGCAATCAAACTTTGTTTCTTGTTGAACCAAGATACTAGTCATGATCCCATATAGAATGCACCTCCACTAGTGCTTTTTCGATCATCAAAATTTCCTGCCCAATATGCATTTGTATATGCATGAAGAGTAAGATCTGCTTTAGGATACCATAGACCAAAGTCTTGAGTTCCTTGAAGATATATGAATATTTGTTTTACAACCTGAAGATGTGATTCCTTTGGATTTTCTTTGAACCTTCCAACAATTCCTATTGCATGCATGATATCAGGTCTGGTACCTATTAGATAGTGTAGACTTCCGATCATAGATCCATATGTTGGTTGATTCACTGTAGGTAATTCATCGTTAGAACTAAGATTGCATCCTGTTACCATTGGAGTACATACTAGTTTAGACTCTTCCATTCTGTACTTCTTCAGAATTGCCAGAGATATTTAGTTTGTGAAAGAAAAATACCATCCTTTGTCTATTGTACTTGTAGGCCAAGAAAATAAGTAAGTTCACCAAGTAAGGAAATTTTGCATTCTTGTTGCATAATTGAAGCAAAGTTCTGACTCATAGATTCTTCATCACTGCTAAAGATGATATCGTCAAGATAAACAAAAGTAATTAGTAGTTTATCATTCTCAATCTTAGTGTATAAGTTGTTGTCTATAGATCCTTTTGTGAACCCTAGTTGTTGCAGATATTTTTCAAGGCCATAATACCAAGTCCATGGAGCTTGTTTCAGTCCATAAGGAGCCTTTTTGAGCTTGCATATAAGCTTTGCACCATTTCCTAGAATGAATCCTTCTAGTTGTTCAATATAGACTTCTTCTTCAAACTCTCCATTACGAAATGCAGATTTTACATCCATTTGATACACTTTGAATTTCTAAAAACTTGAAAGAGTGAGAAACATTCTTATGGCTTCAAGTCTGGTAATTCACCTATTTCTTCAAAGTCTATACCTTCTTGTTGAGCATACCCTTTACAAACAAGTCTTGCTTTATTTCTAATAACCTCTCCATTTTCATTCAATTTATTTTTGAATATCCATTTTGTTCCAATA
The DNA here is from genome assembly GCA_031772625.1 of Pinus tabuliformis. Taxonomy (NCBI): domain Eukaryota; kingdom Viridiplantae; phylum Streptophyta; class Pinopsida; order Pinales; family Pinaceae; genus Pinus; species Pinus tabuliformis. Next base: position 534,214,024 of record CM062809.1, on the reverse strand, counting down.
ACATTTTTATCAAGAGGTCTAGGAACTAGTTCCCAAGTATCTCTTTTCAATTTGGCCAAGTTCTTCATTCATTTCCTTAACCAAACATTCATCTTTTCTAGCTTCATTAACATTTTGTGGTTGTATGGAGGATAGTAATGCTAGGTAACTAGAAGTTCCTGCAAGAGTTCTTCTTGTCTGTACTCTAGACCCTTTTTCTTCTATAATTTGAGATTCTGAATGATTATTTTGATCATACCTAGATGGAGTCTTTTCCGTGTAAGTTGTATATTATTATAATGCTTCATTTTGGTTTCTTCCTCTATATCATTTTTATTTGATATGGGAAATTATTCACCATCTTCCTCATTGTCATCATCCTTTGTTGACCTTATATGTTCTAGATTTATGCATGCTTCATCAATTACTACATCAATACATTCAACAATTTTCCAAAGTCTCTTGTTATAACAATTGTATCCTTTACTTCTAGATGAATAACCAAGAAGAATTCTTTCATCTGCTTTGGGTTCAAACTTACTAAGTTTTTCATCAGTATTTTTAGTGAAACATTTTCTTCCAAAAACTCTAATGTGTTTTACAGTAGGAGGCTTGCCATACCAAAGTTCATGTGGAGTTTGATCACTATTTACCCAAACATTAGCTTTGTTGAGAATAGTCATGGTAGTAAATGGAGCTTCACCCCAGAAGGTGGTAGGAGTTCCAGATTCATCAAGCATATCTCAAGCCATTTCTTGAACTGTTCAGTTCATTCTTTCCACTATGCCATTTTGTTGATCAGTTCTGGCAACAAAGAACTACATTTTTATTCCACATTGTTCACAAAAATAAAAAAAATCATCTGATATCAATTCAACCTCGTGATCAGATCTGACACATTTCATTTTTCGATCTAACTCATGTTCAACTAAAGCTTTGAAGGATTTAAACTTTTCAAATGCTTCATCTTTATGCTTTAGTAGACCTATCCAACACATTCTAGAAAAATCATCAATGAATAAAATAAATAATTATTCTCCACGAGGTGACTTTTTCCTTGTTGGTCCACACAAATCAGTGTGGATGAGTTCAAGAGGCTTACTTGTTGATCCTTCTTTTTCACTGAAATGGACTCTGGTCTTCTTACCGACTTGACATGGTTTTCATATGGTATTTTCTAGGATGTTGATATCTGGAAGATCACGAACCGACTTGAGCCTTCTTTCTTTTCTTAATTGAGAAAATATGAGATGCCCCAATCTTCTATGCCATAACCAATTTTCATCTGTTTTTATTATATAGCATTGTTTTTGTCCTCCTTTCAGTATGTATAGATTGCTTGGAGTTCTTCTACCTTTGATTACAGTCCTTCCTATATCAAGCTCACGAACCACATCTCTGTTTGATTGAAACAAAACTTCATTTCCTTAATCACACATTTGACTGACACTCAACAAGTTATGTTTTAAACCATCAACATACATGACATTTTCAGCTTTAACCTTTTCTTTCAAACAAACAGAACCTTTACCTTTAATGACAACTGGTGTGTCATTTCCAAAGGAGACATTGTTTTCCTTTTCTAAAGCATTATATGAATGAAGTTTCTCTTTATCACCTATCATGTGTTTAGATCATCTGTTGTCAAGGTACATGTGGATGGTTCTGGACCCACCAACATGTCAAGGGGATCTCCCTGGTAAGAAGTCCGAATTAGACCTCAGACTGTTTGGTGTAGGAGTCCTAGTAGTGGGTTGTAAGGTAATGCCTTGACCACAATGTCGCACAAAGGCAAGTAGAATAACTATGTTAGCAACAAGGGTGTGTGATTGATTCAATGAGTCAAGGAAGGTCTATGAGAGGTTCCAACACTTCGAAGGGGGAAGGAGGTGAAGGTGAGTTCGAAGTTGAAAGGGATCAGTCCCAACTCAGCTAGGAACACACAACACAAAGGACATGCACAACTTCCGGTGGAGCAGTCCATTGGAATGCATCAGTCACATCATACAAGGTCAGATAACATGTACAACACTCATGGATTAGATTGAGACAAGTGCGACGGTTGTTATGGAAAGGCTCAAGTGAAAGGTATTTCTGATGTCCGGCAGAGTAGTCGACACGGACGGTGACATCATTAACAACATATGCAACACATTAACAACAATATTCATATAATTTCATATGAATCAGTTCATACACAAGTACGTAAGTTAAACAACATATATCATTAAAGCAACCAGAGCAGTCCAAATATAATAACAACATATGCATGAAATGTGTTGGCTCTTATTATATAAAGAAGTTCAAGTCACAATCATACAATACATCCATGTAAGCCTACTAGCCCCAACAGTGGAACATTACAACCACATCTGCCTACTCCTCCAAAGAGATGTACTATCTCCATGCAGTGGAGAAGCCAAGGCATGTTACAATACTATCTAAGCCTTCTTCAAGATAGTCCTAGTAGAAGCTTGGCTAACCAAAAGCCTATATAATGAGTTATGAGGTACTATTTATAGAAAAGGGTGGGGTGACCCTTGACATTCCCCTTCGTGACCATTCAACTACCCTCATGAATCTTCACCTACTCTATGACTGTTACATCCACTCTTGACGCTTGACTTACACTTGAAATGACTCAACATTACAATGCACATGTACCCATGTGAACAATGGCTTGGAGAAGAAAGACAAGACATCTTTCAGACTTAGACAAACATTGAAGTCCAAATGCTCGACATCCTCATGCTGATCAACAGTGACATATTGATGCCAAGATTGGTAGTCCTTGAGAGTGTCCATGTGTTCTATTGTGACATCCATCTGAAGCATAAACCTTGCCTCTGGAGCATCTGGGTACACTACTCGAGATCCTCTGTCCAACTCGTCTGTTAGGATACGCATCATTTTCTTCAATGTGGCCGGACTAGAAATGTACTTGTGCATGATGTCTGCACTGATAGACAAGTCTGGGCTAGTGGCGCTGCGGATCAACTTGTCAACGTATGATTCAAGCTCCTATCAGACCTTCTTCTTGGTCTTCACCTGGGTGAGAGTCCCAAGTGATGGGATCTCATGAGTGTGCACTATAACCTACATGCTTTTGAATGCACATGCATGGGAAGCCTATATGCTAGTAATGAGTTGCAGTAGGTCTTCACACTTCCGGATCTGACTCTGGATATGTGCTTGCAGCTCGACCGCATTAGCCTTCATCATCTTTGGCAAGTGAAGCGAGGCTCCCTTATACTTCATTGTCCATGCTTTCATGTTATCAACAAATGTATGTATGTTCTTCAAGATTTGTGCTCTTCTCCCACGTCACTACTGCCATCTGTGGAGATGAACGAGTACTTGATGCACGGTACCAAAATTGGAGTACAGTGCTCATATAACTGTGTCTAAGGAAAATACCTCATCTAGTATTTCCTTCTTCAGTTCTTCTCGGGCCAACATTGTCACGAAGTCTCCTCCCTGCTTGGAAACCTGTAGTTCCTTTTCCATTTGCTCATTCTCAGCTATGAGAAAATAAACACTTGAGCTAGTGGCTTCAGCATACACTCTAGTTACATCGGCCAAAGCAGCTAGATACTTGTGCATATCAGTCACGATCACTTGCTCTTCAAATTGCATAGGGGATGTTTGGTCCTGCAGAGTCGATACTCTCTAAGAGTACACAACTCTGTGATGAGATTCTTCAAAGGATATGTTGTGCATCTCTACTTCCAGTTGACCACCAAGGATATCAATGCCTCCTTGGTCATTCAAGACCTGCTCATCATCAAGATGGAAGGAAGTGGGTGAGTTGACCTCTTTGTGGTGAGGCATGAGGTTGGTATCTTGTTCCAACTCCTGCTGCTCCATGTCTGCATCCAACTGTTCAAGTGCCTATTCTATCTCATGAGACAAGTCTTGCCCTTGTGATGGTTCACCATGTTCACCTGATGCCAGCTATAAAGATGAATCAACTACTTGTACAGGTGCTGCTACATCACTCTGCATGTGATGCGCCCCCTGCTAAATCTATTGTTGTTGTGCTTCCTTCTCTTATTGGTGTAGCTCTTGCTCTTTCTAGAGTTGCTCCCTTAGCTCATGCAACTCCTTCTATGCTTCTTCTATTCTCTTCTTATCCCTCCGCCTTCGTGTGATTCGCTTGTTGCGCTGCTGCCTCTTCGCCTGAATAACCATAGTTGCTTGTTCTACAAGTGGATCTACTTGAAACTTGCATCTTTGCTTTCTTCCATGTGGTCGACAATCTTCCTCTTCCCTTTGTTGCACACAAGTATTCTTGGCTCTACTGCCTCTGCTGCTCCTACCACTGTTGCTACTATTGGTGCTCTCTGTGATGCTACTTCATGCTGCTTTTCTAACCACTCTATGGCGAAGCCGACTTGTTCATTGGGTCTAGAGGAATTGTAACAATATCTCCATGAGTCCTCCTCGGCCCAATGACATGCCCCATGGATCCAGTTAAACTAAACTCTCATGCAGTGATCCTTAATGCAACGTGGGTCATACAGGTTGAAGCTTTAGAGGTCGAAAGGATACTTCCTCATCTACTCTACTTTGACATCTACATGCTTGATACTCCAGATCTCATATAACCCAATCTACCACGGAAGAGCGAGCCAAGGTGCTTTCTTCTTCCGTTGCATTCTAGTGGTCAATCCTATTGAGATGTGGTACAATACTTCATGCATGACAAGCATGTCCAAGGTGAAATTTGGCAGAACATGCGGAGACTTATCCACACTGAACACTTGGATGAACATGCCATATGGTGAGGCATACCAATCTACACTACCTAGCAATGCCTTCATCGCTTCCTCTTACATGTAGGGTGGATCCTGTTCAAATGTCAACGTGTATAATAGGGTGACAAAATGGTCCAACAGCCGTATGATCACTCCTCTGAAGCTGCATTTGGAGAACAACTTGAAATACGTGTTCACAATAGTCTTTGCAGGTGACCATGCCAACTCTAAGCCCGGGAACTCATGTCAGGTACAAACTGCATCTAGAATGTAAGCGGACATATAAATCTCTACATGCATACCATCAGGCGATTGTCGAGCCTGCATGACTTGTTCCCTTAGCTGGTGAGCTAGTATGCCAGACCAGTTTCATGGCCTTCATTCTCTAGCTAGTTGGTCCAGCGCGATCACCCAACTCTGAGGGAAGGTCTCAGTGCTTGCTTGGCCACTCAGTTGACATGTGAATATGACCAAGTATTGGTACACCTTCCTCAATATATTTGTCTTGTAGATCTGGTTGGGTGTCATCCTGAAGCAAGCTGGCTCCTTTACCCAATCCTTCAAAATGTCTCTAGAGTGAGCTCTGTTGTTGGGAAAGCTGAATGGAGGAGTCATGATAGTCATGGGCTCAGTCATCTGATACATCTCATCATAATCTCGTGCCCAAAAGGTTGCAAGCTTCGTCCCACTGACACTGCTCAAGGTCATCGTCTCGAGGTTAGTGTGAGAAACGATCCAGTGAATCATGTCTGTGCATGGGAATGCAAGGTATCTACATGAAATCTAGTATAAGCCAGACTTATGACTGTTCACATATAGCTGACGGTCTTCAAGATCTTCCCCAAAAGTACCTACGAATGTTTCATTCACCTCTTTCCACATCAATTTGATGTCCTTGTCTAAATACAACTTCGTATCTTCATAGATCGGCATATTAGAGGACACTTGCTCAACTTTAGCTTCACCATCAATGTCCTGAGATCCTGTTCTCTTGGAAGTCATTGAGACAGATGAAAACCTAAAAGATATGGAAACATGTAGCATGCATGGCAAGAAATATGTCAGTGAAAATGAAGCAAATTTGGGGAAGGACACAACACAAACCTAGGGAGATAATGACTGAGATTGCATAAATTTCACTGGGAGGATGGGTGACTGGCTGCCAGAACTGTGCAAACGGTAGTCTGGGCTGTCTGGGAGGCTAGACTGGCTACTACATCTACAAAATGCACAATCCAGTCAGGAAGCTGGCTGCTGGGATTGTGCAATGTGCAATTCCAATTGGGAAGGATTGTTGGCCTAGGGACAAATTTGCACAATTTTTTGCACCAATCAGCCACTATCCTCCAAAAATGCACAAAAAAATCCTTGAGGCCAGTGCTACTCAAGAATGCTCAAATCTGGAGAGGAAGGTGAGCCTTCCTTCCCTAGATTATGCAATGCAGCCTTGGTGAAGGCAAAGCTCGGGGCAAGGTTGGCCCGACTCGCTAACGGGCAACTAAAAGCAAGTAAGACAGTGAAATGCATGGAGACACTAAGTGATAGCAGAAGTGATTAACAATGCATTCAAAACATGAACAAAAGAATCAATAGACAAATCAACATGCATGTCGGTGAGGCAGTTCTTGGTTGGGCAAATGTCCATGCAAAACAGTTTCATGCATGCAACAGTAGTGAGATAGCAACGAAAACTAAAACAGAGCTAGGGAAAGCTAGAATATATATGTAAATGATAGCAGGTGTTCAAAGAAATCAAGCAAACAACACTCACACAAGCGAATACACAAAAAGCGACAAAAATAATGAAAAAGACAAGTTGAGGCCACTTACGCATGAATAGTTGAGCCAGATGTGTCGAAGAGTCCTGGATGTGTTGCACGATGTTAGAGATCCAAGATCACTATGAATGAATGAGCTCTAATGCGTCAAATAAATAAGTTTGGTCTTATGACGCGCATGCGACAAATCTAGGAAAAAGCGACACTTGGAGGGAAACTTCTAAAACAACTTTGCATGTAACCCCTGGTTGCTAAAAATAGCTCCCTAAATCATGGGATGCCTTTTTCATGTTGTCTCTTACTATTCCAGGAAGTTCAAGTCATGCATGCATGCAAGTCAACTTTCCCCGGTCCCGAGTGGAACTAGTCAACCAGATTGTCCATGCATGCAATTGCTCAACTAGCTAGGAAAAATGTGCATTCCTGGATGGGAGCTGGTCTGACTACCCAGGAGGTTTACATAATTTCTGGGTAGGGAAGCTAACTGTTGCCCAGATTTGTGCAAATCTTGGGCCAAACAGCTTGTTGCTGGGAAAATTTGCACAAATCCTGTTGGGAGGGTTGGCTCGTAGGATTGTGCAATCCTGCGAGCCCAACACGATATCAGAGAGGATTGCACAATTCCTGGAGGGAAGGTTAGTTTCCCTCCAAAACTATGCAATTTTAAAGGGGAGGCTACTCAGCTTGCAGCTAGACTAAGTCTAGGTAAGTAGCCTGTGAGCCGAATGGATCAACTGTGATCGACAGGCTGCCTTTGTGCAAGGAAAACACTGAATCTTGAGCACTTAACGAAGCAAGACAAAGTTTTGTGTAAGGTTGGTAGGGGGGCTCAAAAATAGGCTAAGGAAAAAATTTGGAGGGTGGTTTAGCCGCTACAACACTTGGCGACACACTGGCAGAGCTCCAGCTCTACGCATAGACCTTGTTCGTGAAAAGCAAGTCTAACACCTCTGTAAGTGTTGTTCAGTTCTTAGTTCATCCTGGTTTCACACTAACTTGATTATAAGATGTAGCATATGCCAAGCCCTTGGTCGATTGAGACACATTCCAAGCCAAGACAACACAATTGTTTCGATTGGGGTTGAGGGGTATATAAGTGCACAAGCAGTATAGTCGTTAGAGTCTTAGTTTCATCTCTAGTGTTTCTCCACTACCAGTAGGCCTAGACAGTACCCTGGTGGAGTCACATAGGAATACAAGCATGGCTCCGCTACCAGCAAGCCTGCTTAGTACCTCAGTGGAGTTACTTGCATCACCTCCTTGCGTAGGTATCCTTTCTCTTCTTTCACCTTATTTATTTTTGTTTTGAATTTTTTTACTCTTCATTTTTCATTTTCATTGTGCATAGTACTTATTCATTTCAGAGGTAGAAGAGGGATCCTGACGTATTGAGAGCAGAGGAGGTTTTTCCAGTAGAGAATTAGTTTATTATATCTCTAACATGCCTGTTAAGGTTTTCCCCCTCACATTACTCTACTTGACTGAGCTGACAAGGGTTAACCCAAAAACAATCGACTAGAGAAGGTGACACTAGTTGGCATGCAAGCATTGTGTTTACACCAAGGTTCACTTCAAACAGTACATATTTTACTTCAACATATCATGGACTAAGAGTAACAAGCTCATCATACCAAGGCAAGATGATAGATAACTAAGTAGTGATAGTTGTACAAGTCCTCTTGTACTTTACCTAGCTCGCTTCAAGAGTCATACATGGTTTCATGCAAGGCTAACCTACGAACGAAACAAACGAACCAACAAACATCAAAGCAAAGAAAAAGAAGAAGCTAAATTGAAAGCAAAGAAGGTAAGTAAACAAGCAAGAAAACAAACATGAAAACAAAGCATATAAGTAAACAAGCATGCAAGCAAACGACTGAAAGAAAACACTACTCCTACTCCTACACTAACAGTACATGGGCCCGATCACATGAAGTGATACTTCTAATGTAGCCACTGACGCATTGGTAGACCCATGTTGGTGAAGGCTTGGTCCATGAGCAACCCAATGGTGCGAACAAGTAAGCAAGAAAGATATAACAATGAAGACAACCACACTTCGTATTTCAAAGTGCCCACGTGACATAAGTGAGTGTAAGTGCATGACAGATAGTCTGTGGACTTCTCATGGTGTTGTGTGACACTATGTACAACTTTGAAGCATAAGCACACTCTTGACTGTGACATCCAATCAAATGAAAGAAACAAATATAACTTGCATTGTGAACATGTCCTTGCAATGTAAGACTCATCCAATGCATGAGTAATGGGATCGTGCAGTTCGAGTGGAGGAAGTGTGATTTGTGAGTGAGATGGATCTTCAATGCATATAGATGAGTGATGAGGAGCCTTGGGTGATTGAACAGTTTCATGATCGGAGGTGAGACTAACCCAAAGAGAGCAAGGGCCTAACATAACCATCAGCTCGGGCTAAAGTGCCTCAATAGTATTGGGTTTCTAACCTTCATCATCAGGTAGATCATCATACACCGGTGGCTTTGAAAGATCGACTACAATAGATTCATGATCTTGATCAAAATTGTAAGCAAATGGATCACCACTTCCATGATCAGAAAAATCAATGAATTCCTTAGCACCCTCATGATCAGATGAATCAAACAGAGGGGTAGATGAAAAGTGAATGAACTCATCCTCTGTGTTTTTGAAAAAGACAGATGAAGGATCAAGTGGATCTTCAATGAATAACTTATCCTCTACATTTCCGAATGATGGACTAACATCCAGTGAGTCCTGCTAGTGATTAATAATGGGTGCATCAGTGGATGAGGGTACATATGCAAAATCATGGATGGCAGGTTCACCGAAGAGGTTAGGAAAGAATGAAGGGGGCTTTGATGGAAGGAAGTCATCCTTCACCGAATATTGATGTTCAAGCTCCCACTTATACTCTTCATGAATGAAAAGACATGTGGGTTGTGAAACAACAACTCCGTCAGTGGGTTGTTCCTCATTCACAACAAGTGAAGAGTTTGGAATGGATGAACATAAGACAACATCATCCGAAGGAACACCTGAGTGCAAAGATGGTGGTCAAAGAAAAGAATGCATATGAGAACTCAAAGGACTGAAAACCACATCTACGTGAAAATTGAGTGGAGTGATGTGGGGAGAGTGTGAAGGATGAATAGGTGTGTGAGCATGATCCTCAACATTACTGGGAAGTGGTGGAGCTACTGAATGAGAGGGAGGAAGATAGTCAGTTGAGACAGTGTGCACTCCCACATGAGATTGTGCAATTCCATCAATGAAGAATGTTGAGCAAGGCTTGATATCAAGCTTCTTCTTGGGATGAGCAAATTTATTAAGGAAATACTCAAAGTGGTCCCGAAGATAAGCAAACTTCATTTGGGTCCTTGGAACTTGAAACTGCAAGTCACATAAGTGCTTCCAAAAATCAATAACAAATTGATGCGGAGCCCTCTGTTGCTGTAACAGTTTCTGGTGAAGATGGTTTGGATCAAAATGATAGAATGTGTCTTCAATAAGATCACAAAAGAGCTCAAATGAGTGCATAGTGTCATCTGGTAGGTTGAGCACCCAACGAAATGTAGATTCGCGAAGTGTGTATGCAAGCAAGAAACTAGCCTGTTAGTTAGAAAACTCATCTTCCTCATGAATCATGGAAAGAAAGTTTTGTAAGTGCTCAAGCCAGGCCACTTCGCCTTCACCATCATACGTGTGAGTGGAAAATAGATCAAAAAGCTTCTCCAAGATGGAGATAGATTCACGATTCGAAAAACACCTTAGGGGAAGAAGAATGTAAGACTCCATCAAAGATATAAAAAGGTTCAAAACTGGATGAGAGGACATTACTTCTCATCGGGCCCTCATTCTACCACCAGAAATGTTGATGGTGTTGGACCCACCAACATGTCAAGGGGATCTCCCTGATAAGAAGTCCCAATTATGCCTTAGACTGTTTGGTGTAGGAGTCCCAACAGTGAGTTGTAAGGTAATTCCTTGACCGTGATGTCGCACAGAGGTAAGTAGAATAACTTTGTTAGCAACAAGGGTGTTACTAATGCAATGAGTCAAGGAAGGTGTACGAGAGGTTCCAACAATTTGAAGGGGGAAGGAGGTGAAGGTGAGTTCCAGGTTGAAAGGGATTAGTCCCAACTCAGCTAGGAGCACACAACACAAAGGACATGCATAGCTTCCAGTGGAGCAGTCCACTCGGATGCGACAGTCACATCATATAAGGTAAGATAACACATACAACACTCATAGATCAGTGTGAGATGAGTGCGATGGTTGTTATGGCAAGGTTCAAGTGAAAGGTCTGTCTGATGTCCGGTAGAGCATTTGAGATGGACGGCTACACCATTAACAACATATGCAACACATTAACACAAAGATTCATATAATTGCATGTGAATCAGTTCATGCACAAGTACATAAGTTAAACAACATATATCAATAAAGCAACCAGAGTAGTCCATCTACAATAACAACATATGCATGAAAATGTGATGGCTCTTATTATATAAATAAGTGTAAGTCACAATCATACAATACATCCATGTAAACCTACTAGCCCCAACAGTGGAATGTTACAGCCACATCCGCCTGCTCCTCCAAAGAGATGTACTAGCTCCATGCAGTGGAGAAGCCAAGGCGCATTACAATATTGTCCAAGCCTTCTTCAAGGTAGTCCTAGTAGAAGCTTGCCTAACCAAAAGCCTATACAATGAGTTATGAGGGACTATTTCTAGAAAAGGGTGGGGTGACCCTTGACATTCCCCTTTGTGACCATTCAACTACCCTCATGAATCTTCATCTAGTCTATGACTGTTACATCCACTCTTGACACTTGACTTACACTTGACATGACTCAACATTATAATGCACATGTACCCATGTGCACAATGGCTTGGAGAAGCCAGAATAGACATCATTCAGACTTAGACAACCATAGAAGTCCAACTTCTTGACATCCTCATGCTGATCAATAATGACATATTGATGCCAAGATTGGTAGTCCTTGAGAGTGTCCGTGTGTTTTGCTGTGACATCTATCTAAAACCTTAACTTTGCCTCCATAGCATATGGGTACACTGCTCGGGCTCCTCTATCCAACTCGTCTATGAGCATATGCATCATCATCTTCAGTGTGGCTGGACCAGCAACATACTTGGGCATGATGTCTGCAATGATGGGCAGGTATGGGTTGGTGGCAGTGCACATCAACTCGTCAAAGTATGAGTCAAGCTCATGTCGGACTTTCTTATTGGTCTTCACCTGGATGAGAGTCCCAAGTGATGGGATCGCATGAGTGTGAAATATAACCTCCATGCTTTTGAATACTCGTGAATGGGAAGCCTGTATGCTAGAGATGATTTACTGTAGGTCTTCATAGTTCCGGATGTGACTCTGGATATGTGCTTGTGGCACGACCACATTGGCCTTCATCACCTTTGGAAAGTGATGTGGGGCTCCCTTGTAGTTCATCATCCATGCTTGCATGTTATCAACAATAGTATGTATGTTCTTCAAGATGTGTTCTCTTCTCATACATCGCTACTACCATCCATGGAGCTGAATGACCGCTTGATGCATGGTACCAAACTTGGAGTACAATTCTCGCATAACTGTGTCCAAGGACAATACTTCATCTAGTATTGCGTTCTTCAGTTTAGCTCGGGTGGACATTGTCACCAAGTCTCCTCCCTACTTGGCCACCTGTAGTTCCTTCGCCATTCGCTCATTCTCAGCTATGAGAAAATGAACACTTGAGCTAGTGGCTTCAACATACACTCTAGTTGCATCGGCCAAAGCAGTTGGATGCTTGTGCACATCAGTCATGATCACTTTCTCTTCAAATTGCACAGGGGATGTTTGGTCCTCTGGATTCGGTACTCTCTGAGATTGCACAACTCTGTGATGAGATTCGTCAAAGGAGATGTTGTGCATTTCTACTTCCAGTTGACCACCAAGGATCTAAGTGTCTCCTTGGTCATTGGAGAATTACTCATCATCGGGATGCAAGGAAATGGGTGTGTCAACCTCTTTGTGGTGAGGCATGAGGTCCGTATCCTATTCCAACTCTTGCTACTCCATGTCTGTATCCAACTGTTCAAGCACTTGTTCTATCTCATGAGAAAAGTATTACCCCTGTGATGGTTCACCATGTTCACCTAATGTCAACTGTCCAGATAAATCAACTACTTGTACGGGTGTTGCTTTGTCTGTCTACACATGATGCGGCCCCTAGTAAATCTGCTACTACTGTGGTTCCTTCTCTTGTTGGCGCAAATGTTATTACTTCTGGAAATTCTCCCTCAGCTCATGCAATTCCTTCTCTTCTTCTTCCATTCTCTTCTTATCCCTCTGCCATCACACGATTCACTTGTTGTGTTGCTGCCTCTTCACCTCAATAGCCATAGCTGCTTGTTCTGCAAGTGGATCTACCCAAAACTTGTAGCTTTTCTCTTCCTCCATGCGGTCGACAATCTTCCTCTTCCCTTTGTCACGCACAAGTATGCTTGGCTCTGTTGCCTCTGCTCTTGCTGCTACTGTTGCTAGTGTTGGTGCTCTCCATGATGCTGCTTCATGTTGGATTGCTAACCATTCTATGATGAAGCTGACCTATTCATTGGATCTGGAGGAATTATAATAGTATCTCCATGAGTCCTCATCGGCCCAATGACATGCCCCATGGATCTAGTTGAACTGAACTCTAGCATAGTGATCCTTCACAATGCAATGTGGGTCATATGGGTTGAAGCTTCAAAGGTCGAAAGGATACTTCCTCATCCTCTCTGCTTCGACATCTACTTGCATGATACTTTCGATCTCATATAACCCAATCCACAATGAAAGAGAGGGCAAGGATGCCTTCTTCTTCCACTACAGTCTAGCTGTCAATCCTGCTGAGATGTGGTATGCTACTTCTTGTATGACTAGCACGTCCAAGGAAAACTTTTGAAGAACATGCAGAGACTTCTCTGCATTGAACACTTGGAAGAATGTGCCGGATGATGAGGCATACTAATCTACAATGCCTAACAATGCCCTCATCGCTTCCTCTGAAATGCAGGGTGGATCCTGTTCGAACATCAACCTGTATACTGGGGTGACAAAATGGTTGGACAACAATATGATCACTCCTCTGAAGCTGCATTCGGACAACAACTTGAAATATGTGTTCACAATAGTCTCCGTCAGTGACCATGCCCACTCCAAGCCTAGGAACTCATGTCGGGTATAGACTGCATCTAGAATGTAAGCAAACATATAAATCTCTGCCTTCATTGCATTGGGTGACTATCGAGCCTTCGTGACTTGTTCCTTCAGCTGGTGAGCGAGTATGCTGGACCAGTTGCATGGTCTTCCTTCTTTAGCTAGTTGGTCTAGCGCAATCACCCAACTCTGAGGGAAGGTCTCAGTGCTTTCTTGACCACTCAGTTGACATGTGAATATGCCCAAGTATTGGTACACCTTCCTCAATATCTTTGTCTTGTAGATCTAGTTGGGTGTCATCTTGAAGCGAGCTGACTCCTTTACCCAATCCTTCGGAATTTCTCTAGAGTGAGCTCTTTTGTTGGGCAAGCTAAAAGGAGGAGTCATGACAATCATGGCCTTAGTCATTTGATACTTTTCATTGTAATCTCATGCCCAAAAGCTTGCAAGCTTCGTTCCACGGACACTGCTCAAGGTGATCGTCTCGGGGTCAGTCTGAGAAAACTTCCAGTGAATCATGTCCACACATAGGAACGTGGGGTATCTACCTGTAATCCGGTACAAGTCGGACTTATGAATGTTCATGTACACCTGATTTTTTCAAGTTCCTCCCCAAAAGTACCTGTGAATGTTTCATTCACCTCTTGCCACTTTAGTTTCATTTCCTTGTATAGATACAACTCTGTATCTTTGTAGATTAGCAGATTAGAGGAGACCTGCTCAACTGCTACTCTAGCTGCAATACCATCAGTGTCTTGAGATCTTGTCCTCTTAGAAGCCATTGATACAGATGAACACCTGAAAGATCTAGAAACAAGCAGCATGCATGGCAACAAATATGTCAGTGAAAACAAAGAAAATCTGGGGAAGGACACAACACATACCCGGGGAACTAATGAGCGAGATTACGCAAATTTCACTGGGAGGCTGGGTGACTAGCTACCAAAACTACACAAAAGGAAGTTTGGGTTGTCTGGGAGGCTGGATTGGATACTAGATCTGTGAAATGCGTAATCCAGTTAGGCAGCTCGTTGTTGGGATTGCGCAATGCGCAATTCCATCTGGGAAGGACTGCTAGCCCAGGGACAGATTTGAGCAAAATTTTGGGCCAAGTAGCCACTGTCCTCCAGAAATGCATAAAATAGTCCTGGAGGCCAGTGCTGGTCAAGAATGCGCAAATTTGGAGAGGAAGGTGAGCCTTCCTTCCCCAGATTGTGCAATGCAACCTTGGTGAAGGCAGAGCCTGGGCCAAGGTTAGCCCGACTCGCCTATAGGAAACTAAAATAAAGTAAGACAATGAAATGCATGGTGACACTAACTGATAGCAAAAGTGATTAATAGTGCATGCAAAACATGAATGAAAGAATCAAGAGACATATCAACATGCATGTGGGTGAGGCAGTTCGCTAGTTGGGCGAACGTCTGTGCAAAATAGGTTCACACATACGACACCAGTGAGATAGCAATGAAAAGTGAAATAGAGCTAGGAAAAGCTAGAATATATGTAAATGATAGCAAGCATTCAAAGAAATCAATAAAATAACATTCACACAAGCGAATATACAAAAAGCTACAGAAATGTTGAAAAAGACAAGTTGAGGCCACTTACCCGTGAATAGCTGAGCCGAATGTGTCGAAGAGTCCTGGATGTGTTGTGGGATGTCAGAGCTCCAATATCGATGTGAATGAATGAGATCTGATGCATCAAATTAATAAGTTTTCTCTCATGACGTGCATGTCACAAATCTAGGAAAAAGTGACCCTTGGAGGGAAACTTCTAAAACAACTTTGCATGTAACCCCCAGCTGCTAAAAATAGCTCCCTGAATCATGGGATGACTTTTTCATGTTGTCTCTTGCTATTACGAGAAGATCAAGTCATGCGTGCATGCAAGTTAAGTTTCCCCGGTCGTGGGTGGAACTAGTCAACGGGACTGTCCATGCATGCAAGTTCTCAACTTCTTGGCAGAAATGCACATTTCTGGCTGGGAGCTGGGATGACTGCCCAGGAGGTCTGTGTAAGTTTTGGGTAGAGAAGTTGACTACTACCTAGATTTTCACAAATCCTAGCCTAAACAGTCTACTGCTGGGAAAATTTGGGCAAATCCTGCTAGGAGGGTTGGCTGGCAGGATTGCGACATCCTAGAGCCCAGCATGATGTCAGAGAAGATTGCACAATTCCTAGAAGGAAGGTTGGTTTCCCTCCATAAATGTGAAATTTTCAAGGGAAAGCTGCTCAGCCTGCAGATGGACCAAGTCCAGGTAAGTAGCCTATGAGGAGAATGGATCAACTGTGATTGACAGGCTGCCATTGTGCGAGGAAAACACTAAAGATTGAGCACTTGACGAAGCAGGACAAAGTGTTGTGTAAGGTTGGTAGGGAGGCTCCAAAACAGGCTAGGGAAAAATTTTGGAGGGTGGTTGTAACCGCTACAATAGTACCACTGATTTTCTTATCCTTCTGCAAGAAAATCTATGCCACATATTTCTGATTGAAATTCCTTCCTTCTCCATACCCTGGAATTTGATGATGTTTTCTCCTTTTGAAATGTTGGCCAAAATTTTCTCCTGCATTTAGATTCTTCATGACCAAAGTTATTACAAAACAAACATTCAATTTCATCTTCAAGAGGAGAAAAGATATTATAAGAACTTTGCTTGATGCTTCTTACACTTCTTTTATTTCGTGCTTCTCTAGTCATGAGAGTTTTGTAAGCAACACATTGAGAAACCTTATGCCCAAAGTTATGGCATGAAAAGCATTGTCCATTAAAGAAGTTTATATGATCATAGAGTCTTTTGGTATTGTTTACCCTTTGGTTGATGCTTCTACTGACGTTCATCCTTGGATTAAATTGAGCATGATTTACCTAATGAGTACTTTTAGGATTTTGCTCACAATTGACATACTTTTCACTGGTCTTTGCTGCATCAAGATAGCTTCTGGTGGAGGCTGACAACTTTTGTGATTGGGATGATTCTTCAGTATATCCAAGACCTGTCTTTATAACAAAAGAATGCTGAACCTTGATGATTTCATTTAAAGTTTTTGATCCTTTAGCAAATTTAAGATTAAGAGATTTTGTCTTCTCAAGTTCTTTTCTTAGACCCACAACTTCACATTCTAGTTTTTCATTGTGCTTTTCTCTTTCAATGATTTGATGTGTCAACGTGTCTATGATCATATTCTTTTATTCCAAATAGATTTTGAGTTTAGTGATTTCTTCAAGAAAATCCTCCTCTTCTAAAGCATCCAAAAAATCATCATTGTCATAAGCCATGAGTAATTTATAATCTTGTTCAGTTTCATATTCATCACTATTAGATAATCCATCACTACCTTCATGAGTATATTAACTTCTTCTATTAACAACCTATTTTCTACTGCCTTTCTTAGATTCCTTTCCTTATTCATGATTATCTTTATGAGGACATTTTGCAACATAATGGACAACTCTACCACAAGAAAAGAATTTGAATGGTAGCTTACCTATGAATCTTCCGGAACCCCATTAAAGCTTCTTGACAAAGCCTACCTCATCTTCTTCTTCTGAAGTGTATCCCGATTCATTGTTCTCTTCCTTTTCTTTTCCTTTTGCTAACGCTTTGAAAGTAGGTTCTCTCATATCTGATGGAATTCCTTTCCTCATTTCAAAGGATGTTAGAATTCCATAAAGTTGAACCACAGTAATAGATTGAAGATCTTGCTTTTCCTCTATGGCAGATACTTTTCACTCAAATTTAGAAGACAAGGATCTCAAAATTTTCTCTACTAAAGTAGCCTCCTTTATCTCTTCACCCATATTATTCATACAATAAACAATCTCATCTACATGTAAAAAGTAACTAGCAATACTTTCATCGCTATGGATCTTAAGAGTTTCATACTAAATTCTGAGAGTTTGGATCTGAGCATGTTCTACCTAGGAGTCTCCTTCGTAGCTCTAAATGATTTTGTCCCATATCTCTTTGGTTGTCTTGAGCTGCATGACTTTGATGAATTATGATTATGATAGACTTCCCAATAAAGTATTCACTTCTTTGGCATTGGTTTGGTATAACTTCTTACCTGCTGTATCTGTAGGTATTGCTTCTAGAAATTGGTATCCTCCTTTCACAATTTCTTAAACATCGACTCTAAGAGACTGAACATAGGACATGGTTCTTATTTACCAATATACCAAGTTGTTCCCATTGAATATTGGTGATCTGATAGATCACATGCCTTCATGATTTTTCATCTTTAAAGATGTTCCTTCAAGTGATCAAGCTTCTTCTGAATGACCTACTCTGATACCAATTATTGGAAATAATACTAAGACAGGGGGTGAATTAGTATTTACAATTCAATAATATTTCATTTCCTAATTAGATTTATATATGCTACTTCAATGAAGTGAACTTGGGTGTGCACACAACTGTGATTAAGGAAACCAACGTATACCCAGAGAACTTATGATTTAGTTAATTCATCATGTGTTGATCTTTGATCAGTGCATCATTATCTTATTATACAGTAACTATGTGCAATAATCGCATAATAAACCATTAGACATAAGTAACACACATTAACAACAAGATTTTAGGTGGAAACCCAATGTGGGAGAAAAACCACCTGCTACTATCATCTCTGTCTTCTTTTGAAAATAAAGAAAATTTGCTTACAATCTTGTACTGTTGCAGACTCATACCAGTACGCAGGCACCCACCTGTAGAAGGCTACAACCTTCTCTCATTCTCCACCTTCTACTATAAGGGAGCAACAACACCCTATCTCTTGTATTAACCGATATGTTTACTAATACGTAGGTGCTGCCCTACAAAAGGCTATGACCTTCTCTTTTCCTCCAGGGACCATGTTTCATAAATTTTCAGACTAGATGCTCCTGGTACACAACAACACAATATGAAGGCCTCGTTTCATCAAATTTTCACACTGGACCCATCAAAAACTTTGAAGCTCAAACACTATAATAATATCTGTATCAACCAACAATCAGTCAATCTAAACAGTTAGATCATTGTCACTAGAACACTATGCTAAACCTAAAAACTTGCATCTTCATTCAGAACCAGCTGCAACCTCAAGAATCATACATAAGAATGCATACACTACCTTAATTAACCCAACTTGCATGTATATGCTACTTCCTTTACCCAAAAATATGTATACCTCCAAAACTATTGAAACATAAAACTTCTGAATCAAATCTATACCAACCAGTAATATTCTTAACATCTAATGTCAAATTACAGAGATCTAGACAGTTAGCAGCAAAGATCACCCTTATCACTTAATCAATCAATCAATCAGACTCAATTCCCTTATGCATTCAGTTTTACTTTCATATCTAAGAAGACATCATTGACAGACAATAGTAAACTGGTAGCACTGATTAGATAGATCAGTCATTTCTGAAAAAAGGATTTTATTTTCTATACGCTACTTGGAAGCTTCGAACCAACGTGTATACGCACCTTCACTGAGGAAATCTAGCATATATATCTGCAAATACAAACTTACAACTTCCCTGTTATCCAGATTTTAGACATACCCAAATCATGACATTTAAAGAATAAAACATGTGTAAGTAGTCAAATCTAGCCCAACCAATATCAGATCATTCAATGATAATTCATTTCAGATCTCATGGTCCTGATCCAAAATTGAATTCAAGGTGCACACGATATTTCAGATTATATCATAGGCATAGCCCCTGCAACATAAAATGTACTTCAGATAGAAGTATTCCTAAGAAACCCTTTCACTTACACACTTGGCCCTTTGATCTTCTCCTCCTTATATATTTTTTGGCCTTCCCTAATACCTTAGACCAAAACAACATCTAGAACCTATGGTATTATTGGACGGGATCAAATAGTCATTACTCCACTCAATATTGTGGGCTAATACCATGGTATTGACCCTTGGTATTCTTTAATCTTGAATTTCCTTGATTTTCCAACCCATACACACATTTCCTATTGTGAAAGTGCGTGCATACATATACGTTCTTTTTGTTCGGGGAACCTGCATGTATACGCTGCTTTGACAAAGTGAAACTATGTATATAGCTTAAACTACCTTACAACAATCTTTTCCTACAACTTCTTGATTCTGATCAGCAGACCTTTGTTCGAACTTCCTATTCTTTTGTACCAATGCCTTGTTCCCTCTGAATTGACCTATTACAATGTGAGTTTCCTTTTATCAAATTTGAACTGACCTGTGAGTGAGTTGCCATTAAGGACAATACTTGTATCATAATGCCAACACAATGTATATTCTTCATGCAAAAGATTCTGCCAGTGCTCCAACGCTTCATCTGAATCAGAGGTACAGGAAATCTCCCGGTCCCATGCGATCCTCCCATCTGACGTCAGGTTGATCCAGTCCTCGTCGTGTGTTGTTATTTTGTAGATTTGATGTAGCTCATCTTCACTCTCTTCATAGTCGCGGACCGGTTCAGTGTAGCGTGCTCCTTATATAGGGTCCAATGGAACTACAACCTCGAGTGATTTTCTCTCAAACGACATTGTTCTCTTCTTCAAATTGATGACCCCATTCATGTCAATGGTCCAGTTAATTTGTAGGAGTGCAGGGTATGTATTACTATCATCAATGATTTCTATCACCTCAAAATCAGCAATTGCATTTGCACCTTCGATATCAATAGTTACTCCATATAATCCTCCCACAGGGATGATCTTTTGCTAGTTTGCTTTTCTGAGCTAAATCAGAGACCACTATAGCACAGGTATCCGAATTCTTTCCCATGTATGTTTAGGCAAAACATTCACGTCAGACCCTAGATCCAAAGTGACCTAGTCCATCTCATATTCTCCTATCTGCGTGGTGAGCCTCATCTCACACCCTGTTCTTGCCTTATGTTTACCATTTTTTTCCGACTATGTGGTGTCCATCTGAGACATTCTCTTTGCTGGCACATTTATTTATTAACTCCTGCGGGCCTTTCAGAGTTTTTCTATCATGCAGTAGTTTCATGTAGGTCTCCAAGAACGTGGTAAGGACAGAGGGATCAACCTATGTAGGCATGTTGGTTTCTTGCACTTTGTTCTGGCTCCTGAGGTGGAGGCCTCAGCGAAGGTTTTCTTGGATTCCATAAAATTTTCTTTAGTGCGCTCGAGATGAAAACCAACCTCCTTTTCTGGGGCCTTGCAGAGCCATCTTTCGTCTTCAGGCTATTTTCCCTTATCATTGGTAGTCGTTATTCCACTCCTCAGCACTACATTCACATTCTGATCTTCTTCATAGGGCTTAGCTCTCATAATCTATAAGTTCTCTGTAGGTTTTTGAGGCTGTAGATTATTCTCCTACATCTTAGCTATCAACATAGGGCATTCTTCTATAGTGTGGTCAAACTGGTTGTAGTATTGACATGACAGGCATGTCTGATTCTAACACTCCCGCATGTAGTGCCCTGGAATTCCATAGTTATAGTAAATAACCTGTCCGCGACCTCTACCAGGTCCTCCTCCTCCGCAGCCTCGTCCTTGTTCTTAACATCCTCTACGCGCTACCTCGGCACCCTACTCGGGAGGCTGAATTTGTTCCTGCATCCGGTATGTATGTGTTCTTTCCATCATCAGCTCATAGTTGCGATAGCGGCGCTCATCATGGCCCACTAATTCATAGATGTGACAGAACAACTGCTGGGGTGTCTGAACAAGCTTTTGAAGCAAATGACAGTTATCAGTTGCGTGTTTTCTAGCAACCTGACAAATAGCGCGGTTCCCATGCTTCGTCTCATTGGGGCTTCTAGATTCAAGGGAATTGGTCCCCCTTCTGTAATATAATTCGTGAATATGGGACAGTGGTCTTTATCATCACTTCAGACACCAGAATTCCATGCGCACCTCTCGTTTAGTCTCCTTGGCTTTATTAAAGCTCTCCAATTTTAACCATAGGCTCTGTAACTAAGAGTGAATTTGTTGTACCCCCAAGGTCAAATCTAGAATATGCGTCACATGCAACCTCATCATGATCTCCAGGGCTTCTGCCTGAGTCGCTATCTTCTATTGTGAAAAATCAATCCTCAGGTGGGGCAAAAGAGAACCTATAAACCACTCATAATTTTGACCATCTGTGAGCTACATGTTAGCTTCGTAGATCACACATTTCAACCTTTGGTCTAATTCCGAAGGCATCTCATCAATCCACGTAGTGATTTCCTTAAATCCAACTAATAATTGTGAGTTAGACTTAGGCTTGCTAAAGTCTTTGTTTAAATCATCCTTAGTATTTGCTATCGATGCTAGAGGATTATTAGCACAGTACTTAATATACTGAGTCAGCTCACGATCCGGAAGAGAGGTAACCAATTATGCCTTCTTTATATTGTCATCAGTAATTTGCTACACTATCCACACAACATCCGCAACAAACCAAAACTGTTTTTTATCCTCATTCCTGATGCCCTTGAAAATTGACAGCTTCATTGTGTTTTCCATGTTGAATGGAAGTGGCGGTGGTGGAGGTGTGGGCGAAGGTGTATGTAGTGGAGGTGGAGTCGAAGGTGGAGTGGATGTATGATTTATTTGAGGAAACCCCTGAGTTATTAATTGAACAAATCTTCACGGCGGAGTCCGTTCTACCCCCTCGCTATCACTCAAAGAGGGTCCAATCAAAGGACTATACTTTAGTCCTGATACTTCATGGATTCTAAAGATTCATCCACTTCGCGTATATCTGAACATCAAGGCAATGGAATCACCCTTTTTTTACACAACAAAATTTTAATCCAGGTATTCAAAGATATTATATACTTACCTCCCAGTCCCTTGAAAAATCACCACTCTACTTCGCTGTAAGTAACTGAGATATCAATTGTCAATTTTGTAGAAAATACTTTTATAATTCGATCGAGCCAGTGATCGACAACACACATGATCTTGTCTTCAAAGGCTTCTAATTGTCACACTAGCTCTAGAGTCCACACTATTGGACTATCAAGCTTCCACCTCCCTTTACCATATGCCAACTTAGCTAACCACTCGTATAATTCGATCAGGAAGGTGTAGAAGAAAATTTTGTGTATCTCCACATACAAATACCTATCCAACCACTACTCCTTTGTGAGGCATGGATTCCTATTCTCTTGCACGCCGAATTCATGAATCTTCCGATCCAACCACTTTTCAATCTCTTTCCTGGTCAGATTCCAATGATGCGACATCACACATATCCTTCAGTCAGATCCTAGTCCCGACAATAGAACCATTTGTTGGCTTAGGGGGTCTTGACCCAGGTTCAGAGTTAGTTGCACCAACCAAAAAAACCCTATACTACCTCCCTTTCGACAAGAATCGACGTAGCACAAGTTGCAGTCTCACCCGAAGCAATATGGGGGGATGCTAGAACCAAGTTTCCGCATCCAGAGTTCAGTGTGATGTCTTTTAGCATCCTAGATCTGCCTCCATGCAGATCTATAACCCCTTAGGGCTTGGTACTGCAACATTGTTAAAACAGCCTTCAGACCTTCGCGAATGTCCACGATCAGTCTTTGTAGACCCTTTATAGTCTACTCAGATGCACCATAAATCAACCCTAGATCAGATCTCGTGTAGATCTACTTAAGTATTTAATAAAAATAACAAAGTTTATCACACTCTTCATGAAAGTACTTAACATGCATTCCATATGTTTATTAAGATTTATTCAATTGAATCGCGCATCATTAGATCAACATTTCATAAACACATTATCTATCCACAGCATATATCGTAAACAAAAGTAAAAATAAATAAATATATATACATAGGAATTCTTCAATAATCTTCTTTATTGATCTTCAATTCAGGTTTACAAACTCAAAACTACCCTGCACACTCAGCTGCAGGGGTCCGTGCACTCAACAACGTACTCTACCTAGGCCTCTACACACTCAACTGCAGAGCCTTTCTCTCCTATTTGACCCACTTTTCTGCGCTAGCACTCTAAGACTCCATTCGTTCTTATCCAAAGACATGCCTTAGACTCTTTAAGACACAGCTATTTACATCCTTTTACATACAATCCCATGGTCCACAGACCATGGGTGGATCTCAACATTGATGGAAAGTTTACATACACAAAGGGCTAAAACCCTTTTTACTCCTAACCATCTACGCGCTCCACATCCACAAATTGCGGAGACTTTACATCATTTATAAAAAGTACATCAAAACTTGGGTTATTTTAAACCCAAAACTAACCCAGGGGGCCCCATCCCAACAGGCCCTCAACACAAAGATTGTGACTCACCCTCGAGTCACTTGGTTGGCACTGCCATATTGCTGCGAAGATCCCCCAGATCCACCTGGACTATTGCAACCTTGGCAATGCTTTGCGTGGCTTCCTGATTGACCTCCTCAACTAGTTTCTTTGTAACTGGTCCTTCTGCAACGAGCTTCATGGTATGCTGCATCTACTGCAAGCCCTTCAGCTTATCTTGAATAGTGGTCATGACTTGATAAGCCTCTTCTAACCAAGGCTCCAGCTTGGCGTTTAGCAAGGCCTCGTTCTTCTGTGCTACCTCTACCTATGCTATGAGTTGCTTCCCCTACCATAATTTTGCAAGGCATTGCACTGGTGTGATTGAGCACGTCATTTCCCTAACTTCATCATATTGTTGCTGCAGCTCCTTGATGTCTATATTTAGTGTCTACAAGTTTCAATCATCCTGCAGATTGGTTACCAACTCCATGGCCTACTCAAATACTACTGTGCAGTCTACAACTATGGCGTCCAGAGTGGCCAGTCCTTCCTTGATCGCAGCTTCGTGTTGCTCCGAGACCTCTGGTAGAGTCATGGGCTACATCTTCAATTGCAGCTCGGTGATCTTCATGTTGAGTTCAGGTTGAAATGACTTGCTTTCATCCCGGGCCTCCCAGAATTTCACAAGGAACTCTTGGAATAGGTATCTGGACAAATTGAATAGTACGCCTTTCGCGCATTAAGTCACTAGAGACACTACGAGCGTCAAAACTTCATCCGTGCAATGTTTCCTCATCACCTTTCTGGCAAATATTTGTGCGGCCAAATGAACTACGTGTTTGTTTATTGATAGGATGGAATACCATCGCACCTTCTTCACAAGGTCGAATTCTTTCTTCATTCTTTCTGCCAAGTCCTTTTCCTCAATCTTTTCGCCAAACTCCTTGGCCGGGTTCAAACCTTCATGGGGTAGGTGCATAATCATGTGAATCAGCATGTGAGTGATCAGGATAGGCCCTCCTATCCATAAACACCCATCATGCACCAATGTAAGAAGCTGGCGTATGTAAATTGTGTTAATGGGGGTGCAGTGGTAATGTGGCACCCATAGCAAGTTGAGAAATCATGATTGCTCAACACTACGGACCCATTCCTCCATTTCCAACGTAGTAACACCAGTTTGTTAATAGTAAACTCTTTTCATGTATTTGTTAGTTTCTAGGTGAGGGAACTTAGCATGATCTGTGAGTTCCCAATCCTCCATCTTCAATAGCGGGACTCACGCGAGCCACTGACCTTCAAAGGGCACCTACTCAGGTAGCAGGGGCGTGGAGATGGTGAATTTGTTCAAGTCTTGGTCTTTAGTAATCTTCACCTTTCCCTTCCATGGAGGAATATACTAAGGGAGCTTTGCGATGGGCTCCACTACTTTGGCATCAACATCTTATGTTCCTTGGCCTTCTTTCGCCTCTAGGTCTACAACCTTCTGTTTTCCTTTTCGGCTGCTTGTCTTTCTTCTATGATGGTGGCACGGTATGCTTCCTTGGGGAAGCATGTACCTGCACTGGCTTTTTATGCTTTTTCTGTGTTATGGGTTTCTTTTCTTTCACCATGGACTATTTCTGCCTTAGCAACCTTCGCGCCATGGGCACCACATGCATAGCTTCAACATTAGAGATTTCATGTCCTAGGGCATTAGATACAGTGGCTTCCGAACTCATAGCTTCAACAAGGTTGGTGGGAGTCATCCTCTTCATAAACAACTCACGGGCTTCAAGAGACACATCTGTGTGGGCGAATAATTCCTCCCTAAACATTTGGCTCATCGACAGACAACAAATTTCAGCAAAAACTATAAGGGTGCAAATTGTTCTCTATTGGACCAACACGCATAATTTATAGGGCTTTTTGAATTCAAATTTGACCGTTCCCCTCAAATTTCGACAATTAAGGTTGTTTTGGCAGCAGATCTTCAAATATTTTTTCCTTAAATGTAGCCAGCCCACTCCCGTTAACTGTCTCCTGGCTATCAATTCATGAACAATGACTTCAACGGTCATTTTTCTGCTGCATTGCGCGACACCTCCCTCTATGGTACATCTCCCTACGTGCAGCGCCATATGGTACAACTTCACCATTTTTAATGCAGCCCACCTGATGCATAGTCCTCCGAACTTGGCAGTGTAGTTTATAGTCCAGCGCTCCCTTACAACTGCCCAAGCACTAAGACTATCCTGTCGTCATATAGTCATTGTGTAATATCCCCCGTGTATAGCTTCAAATAGCTACCATTCGCTCTTCCCAGAAAAGGTTCTTCATTCAGCTTCGCGAGTTGAACTATGCCTCCATCTATAATTTCTTTGATAATATATGGCCCTAGCCAATGCATCTAAAATTTACCCAAGAATTTAATGAACTTCCTATCATATGAAATGACCACATCATTTACCTTGAACATGCAAAGATTCATATGTTGATTGTGCCATGATTTTTCATGTTCGTTCCATACTTTCTGATGGAATCCAACCAAGAATCGGTCCTCTTCAAGGTCCATCAGCTGCACGAGCCGTTCCTCCAAGGCCTCGCGATCTGCCATGCCTGTGAGAACTGCTATGCACAGACTAGGCACAATATATTCCATAGGCATCACAGCTTCTACGCCATAGACCAATCTGAACGGTGTTTGTCCTATCAACTTCTTGCAAGTAGTCCTATACGCCCATAACACTACAGGTATGCATACATCCAAGTCATTTTGCTGCGTGTTACATATCTTTGTCAGCTTGTTCTCCAAAATATTGTTGAAGGCTTAGACAGTTCCATTGGCCTGCAGGTGATATGGTGTACTCTTCTGGTGATGGACTCGAAATTCCACCGTCAACACGCTGATTATTTCATTCATGTCACTCATTAACACTTTCGGGCAGCCAAACCTAGTTAAGACATACTCAAACAAAAATTGTGTTGTTGTAGGTCATGTACAATCCTTAACCAACTGTGCCTTTGCCCATCTAGTTAGATATTCTGTCACAGTGATGATGTAGCATGCATCAGTCTTCTTCCCTCGGGGCTGAATTGACCCAACAAAATCAATCACCCATTTTTCGAATGGCTCGAACAATACTTGAGGTTGTAAAGGAAATTCATTCCTTCGCCATGGTCTTCCCATTCTCTAACATGCATCACATGCCTTACAATACGCTTTGGAATCTTTTTGCAGTGTTGGCCACCATAGACTTGTGTGCAAAATATTCTTCACAATCGCTTTTCCTACCTAGTTCCCTCTCCCAGCCCCTCCATGAGCTTTAGCGAGAATGTTATTCATCTCAAAGTCTGGCACATATCTTCACAATAACTCATCAACACCCATCTTATATAAATATCT
This sequence comes from Pinus tabuliformis, assembly GCA_031772625.1. Lineage (NCBI taxonomy): Eukaryota > Viridiplantae > Streptophyta > Pinopsida > Pinales > Pinaceae > Pinus > Pinus tabuliformis. Next base: position 534,186,710 of record CM062809.1, on the reverse strand, counting down.
CGTAATCACTAAGAAGTCTACCATGCACACTACTAGATCCTTCCTTTGCTGACATGTATACCCTTATGGTGCCATACCCGTAGTCAAAAAGTGAACAATATCTACAAAATGGTTATCCGCTACGTGCACTGTGAAGAGCTGCACATCTGGCAACCCTTCCTCCAAATTAGTAGGCTCTTCCCCTGTTTCGATTCGCAACAGATGAGCAGGTCCTGCACTTAACCTTCCTAGTTTCACAATGACCTTAAAGTCATACTCCTGGGATAGTAGAAACCATCTACAAATATTCCCCCCTAACAAAGGCTTATTGACCAGGTATTTCAAGGTGAAATGATCTGTGTACATCTTGAAATGTCCTCCTAACAAGTACTGCTTGAACTTCTGAAGTGAGTACACCATAGCCAACCCTTCACCCTCTGTCATTGAGTAATTATTCTTTGCCTTCCATAATTTTCGACTCACGAAGGCTATAGGGTGGACAATTTATCCTTCACCATCCTGTGTTAACACGAAACCCAACACAATTCAATAGGCATCAATGTGGACGTGAAATTCCTTTTCTCTAGTCATGGAAGACCAAGATTGGCACGGTGACCATCTTCTCTTTCAATACATCCAAACTTCACTGACATTATTCATCCCAACAGAATGTGGCATCCTTCTTCAACAGTTTCTCCATGGGCGTGGTAATATGAGCATAAGCCTTGATGAACTTCCTATAATATCCTCTATGTCCCAGTGTCACACACATCTTCTTAACACTGCTCGAGGCCTCCAAATTCACTATCACCACAATATTTGTAGGGTCCACAATCAATCCTTGCTTGCATATCACGTGATCCAACAAGATCCCAAAGGGAACACAGAATAAGCATTTATTCAAGTTCAATGTGATATGGTATCTGTGACATGTATCCAACATCAGGCACGAACTTGTTACATGGCACTTCACTAAACTGAACATCATCCAATCATCAAAGTATACTTCCAAGCACTTATGAATGAACTCCTTAAATGATGCTATAACTACACGAGAGAATATCGTAGGTGCATTCTTAAGTCCAAAAGGAATCATAGTATACTAGAAACAACCCCATTCTGTGGCGAAGGTTTTCTTAATACTATCCTCTGGCATGATCTTGATCAGTAGGCCTCCTTCCCTTCAGTGTTATACAACACTTTGTCTATAAATGGCATCGGGAATGGGTCATGGACACAAGCATCATTAAGCTTCCTTAGATCTACGCAAATCCTTATTTCACCCTTCTGTTTCTTTTCGTGAACCACCATCAGGCTTACCCAATCAGGCTCTTCCACAGGTTCTATGATGACCCCCTCTAACATCTTATCCAACTCATGACAAACCTTTTCCTTGTATTTGGGATTAAGACGATATGACCTCTGCTTAATAGGCTTTGCATCCGGCTTCAGAGTAATCTTCATAACGCCCAAGTCGCCTATTATTCCCTTTAGGTTTGAAAACTTGGTAGGAAAAATATCCTGGTATTCGTGGAGTAACTCAGCGACTTTATCCATAGTGGCAGCGTCCCAATAATCTCCAATCTTTGCAAACTTTGGTTCTGCTTCAGTACCAATGTTGACTTGCTTAGTCTTCAAATACAAGGTGATGTCTAGGTTCTCTATTTGCAGACATTTGACTTCGCGATGCCCTTCTACCTTTGGGATGTTAATATTTCTGGGATCTTCATCATCCTCTTCAACGGTCACATTATAACATTCCACGACATGGCGCAATGGGGTGCTCCAATCTGGCTGGACCCATTCCAAAGGTTCTTGTGGTGTTCAGAAGATAACTGCCTTGATTTCTTGTAGCACTTCATCAATGTTCGTGAAGCCATCCTCGAAGCTGAAGGTTAGTAAGAATCCCTCTCTCAATATATCACACTCTATAGTTCCATGGCACAACTGTGTTTCCAAATACCAGTTCATAGGGATTGTGTCCAAAGTATGGCAAATAGGTGTACCCACTGAAGTTGTGGCTCTGTTCCATAAGCTTTAGTCCATTTCACTAGGTGATCATGCGGATCATCTCTTCCATCATATTTCTCAGCCAATCTAGTGTAAGGGCGCCCAAACTGCAACCTCATCATCCTTCTGTAATCCTGCCATCCATTAAATTTATCCTTCTGTGTACCCCACCACCTTGCTAGTGTAGCATGTAGTGCCAAATCTAACGCTCAGAAGTGGTGATGCTCAGGGACTTCTCACTGAAAGGAATCCAGATACTTATCTATGTCAATTAAACCATCATAATAAGGTAAGTTTTGTACCTTCGATGAAATGCAGCGTAGTGATTTAGTCATCATTTTACTATGAAATGTATATACTTCATCTAAACGATTCTACCAGTGCTCCAACTCCTCATCTGAATCAGAGGTATAGGAACTCTCCTAGTCCCATGCGATCCTCCCATCTATCGTCGGGTTGATCCAGTCCCAGTTGCATGCTGTTATTTTGTAGATCTGATCTAGCTCATCCTGACTCTCTTCATAGTCGCAGACCGGTTCAGTGTAGTGTGCTCCTTCTGTAAGGTCCAACGGCACTACAAGCCAAAGTGATTTTCTCTTAAACAATATTGTCCTCTTATTCAAATTTATGACCCCATTCATGTTAATGGCCCAGTCAATTCCTAGGAGTGCAAGGTATGGATTACCATCATCAACAATTTCTATCACCTCAAAATCAGCCATCATGCTTGCACCTTCGTTATCAACAGTTACTTGATATAATTGTCCCATAGGGATGATCTTCTGTTGGTTCACCATTCTGAGCTGAATCAGAGACCACTATAGAGAAGTTCTCCCCATTCTTTCCCATGTCTGTTTAGGAAAAATGTTCACGTCAGACCCCAGATCCAAAATGACCTAGTCCATCTCATATTCTCCTATCTGCGCAGTGAGCCTCATCTCGCGCCCTATTCTTTCCTTATGTTTAGAATTTTTTCTGACTACGTGGTGTCCATTCAAGATATTGTCTTTGCTGGAATATTTATTTATTAACTCTTGCAGGCCTTTCACAACTTTTCTATCGTGCAATAGTTTCATGCAGGTCTCCAAGAACATGGTAATGATAGAGGGATCAACCTCTATAGGCACATTGGTTTCTTTCACTTTGTTTTGGCTCCCTAAGGTGGAGGCCTCAGTGAAAATTTTCTTGGATTCCATAAAAGTTTCCTTAGCATGCTCTAGATCAAAACCAAGCTCCTTTTCTGGGGCCTTCTGGACCCATCCATCCTCTTCATGTTTTTTTACCTTATCATCATCAGTCGTTATTCCGCTCCTCAGAACTATATTCACATTCTAATCTTCTTTGCAGGGCTTAGCTCTCATCATTTGTAAGTTTTGTGTAGGTTGCTGAGGCTATGCCTTCTTCTCCTACATCTTAGCTATAAACACAAGGCATTCTTCTATAGTTTGGTCAAACTGACTGCAGTATTGACATGATGAGTGTGCATGATTCTTAAACTCCTGAGCGTAGTGCCTTGGCATTCCACAATTATAGCAAGTAACCTATCCGTGACCTCTACCAGGTCCTCCTCCTCCATGGCCTCATCCTCATTCCTAATATCCTCCGTGTGCTCCCCTGGCGCCCTGCTCAGGAGGCTGAGTTTCTGCTTGCATCCAGTATGTAGGTGTTCTTTCCTTCATCAGCTCATAGCTACGACATTGGTGCTCATTGTGGCCCACTCATTTGCAGAAGTCACACAACAACTATTGGGGTGTTTGATTAAAATTTTGAAGTAAATGACATTTATCTATTGCATGTTTTCTAGCATCCTGAAAAATAGTGCACCATAGCGTAGCTCCCATGCTTGGCCCCCCTCCTATAATATAATTCGTGAATACGAGACAATGGTCTTTATCATGCCCCTAGATTTTACACTTGAGACACTAGAATTCTTCGTGCACCTCTGGTTTAGCCTCCTTATCTTTCTTCAAGCTCTACAATTCTGAGCATAGGCTCTGTAAATGAGAGAAAATTTTTTTTACCCCTAAGGTCGCATCTTGAATAGGTGTCACATGCAACCTCATCATGATCTCTAGGGATTCTTCCTGAGTCCCTATCTTCTGTTGCGACAAAGCAATCCTCAGGTGGGGCAAAGGGGAAGCTATAAACCACTCACGATGCTAACCATCTATGAGCTGCAAGTTATATTCGTGGATCACACATTTCAACCTTAGGTCTAGTTCCTAAGGCATCTCATCAACCATCATCATGGTCTACTTAAATCAAACTACTAACTCTGAGTCACACTTAGGCTTGCTAAAATCATTGTTTAAAGCATGCTTAATATCTTCTAAAGACGTCAGAGGATTATTAGAACAATACTTAATATACCAAGTCAGTGCGTGATCCTACAAAGCTGTAACCAATTGTGCCTTCTTTATATTTTCATCAATAATTTGCTGTGGTGTCCACAACCTAACAAACCAAAACTGTTATGTATCCTCACTCCCGATGCCCTTGAAAATTGGCAGCTTCATTTTTTTAGCCATGTTGAATGGCGGTGGAGGTGGTGGAGGTGTGGGAAAAGGTGTATGCGATGGAGGTGGAGGTAGAGGTGAAGTGGAAGGATGATTTATTCGAGGAAAACCCTGAGTGACTAATTGAACAACACTTCACGGCGGAGTCCATTCCATCCCCTCGTCATCACTCACAGGGGGTCCATTCAGAGGACTATACTCATGTCCTGATGCTTCACTGTTTATAAAGATTCATCCACTTCACATAGATACAAACATAAAGGCAATGAAATCACCCTTTTTTCACACAACAACATCTTAATCCAGGTATTCAAAGATCTTAGATACTTACATCGCAGTCCCTTGAAAAATCGTCGCTCCAATTTGCTTTAGCTGACTAAGGTATCAACTGTCAATTCTGTAACAAATCCTCCTATAATTTGATTGAGCTAGTGATCGACAGCACACACGATCTTGTCTACAGAGGCTTCTAATCATTGCACCAGTTCTGGAGTCCACACTATTAGACTGTCAAGCTTCCACCTCCCTTAACCATATGACAACTTAGCTAACCACTCGTATAATTCAATCGAGAAGGTGAAGAAGAAAATTTCATGTATCTCTATATACAAATACCTATCCAACCACTGCTCCTTTGTTAGGCATGTATTCCTATTTTCCTGCGCCGCAAATTCGTGAATATTCTGATCCAGCCACTTTTCAATCTCTTTCTTGGTCGGATTCCAGTGATGCGACATCACACATCTCCTTCAAGTAGATCCCGGTCCCAGAAATGGAACCATTTGTTGGCTTAGGGGGTCCTGACCCAAGTTGAGAGTCAGTTGTGCCAACCAACAAAACCCTACACTACTGGCCCTTTCGGAAACAACCGACATTGCGCAGGTTTCAGTCTCGGCTAAAGTAGTATGATGGGATGTTGGAACCAAGTTTCCACATGTAGAGATCATTGTGATGTCTTTTAGCATCCTAGATCTGCCTCTGTGCGGATCTAGAAACCTTTAGGGCTTGGTACTGCAACTTTGTTAAAACAACCTTCAGAGCTTCCCGAAGGTCTACGATCAGTCTTTGCGGACCCTTAATAGTATTTTCATCCACTCACATGCACCATAAATCAACCCTAGATAAGAGCTTACGCAGATCTAATTAAGTATTTAATAAAAATAACAGAGTTCATCACAGTCTTTGCGATAGTACTTAAGAAGCATTGCATACATTTATTAAGATTTGTTCAAGTGAATCACACATCATTAGATAAATATTTCATAAACACATTATCCATCCATAGCATATATTGTAAACAAAGGTAAACATAAATAAACAAATATACACATGAATTCTTCAATAATATTCTTTATTGATATTCAATTTAGGTTGATAGACTCAAAACTACGCTGCGCACTCAACTGCAGGGATCCGCACACTTAGCTGTAGGTTTTACCTAGGCCTCTACGCACTCAGCTACATAGCCTTTCTCTCCTATTCGACCTAGTTTTCTTTGTTGTCACTCTAAGAATCCATCCATTCTTATCAAAAGACATACCTTCAACTCTCTAAGACACACCTATTTATAGTCTTTTACATATAATCCCATGGTCCATGGACCATGGGTGGATCTCAACACCGACTCAAACTTTACATACACAAAGGGATAAAACACTTTTTACTCCTAACCATCTACATGCCCTGCATCCACAAATTGTGGAGACTTTACATCATTTACAAAAAGTACATCAAAACTTGGGTTATTTAACCCCAAAACTGACCCAGGGGACCCCATTCCAACAATTCCTTTGGGATCTTGGGAATTGCCTCAACATTACGTTGAGGTATCTGTAGCAGACCATTTGGTGTCATAAGAGGCTCAGTATATGCTTTGGTTTTGGACTCATTGGTAGACGAGTTCGATGGCTTATCATATTGATAGGACTGAGTTTACAGGTTGATATCGGAGGTATTAACCTCATCATAATTCATCTTGGGGGTCTAGTAGACCAGGACCAGAAGGTTTGGGGGGATGGGCTTCTTGACCTGGCTGAGGTTGAGAAGCAACAAATCCTTGCTGGGGGGAAATATTTGTAAGAAAAGTCAATTGGATGGTGTAGGATTCGATGGAAATTGCTGGTTGGGTGGATGACCTCTAGAAGCTTCATGAGCTTCACACATTTAGCACATCTCGGGTAAGAGTGGACACTAATGTGTATAATGGCCATGTACACCACAACATGCACCAACCTTGTCCCTATGAGTAACATTTTTCTGCTTGGGCTAACTTCCCTATTGCTGCTTATTGGTGTTAAGCTTGTTCCCTTAGGGCTCACTAGGTTGATTACCTTGATTACCTTGGTTACCCTTGTTACCTTTTCCATTATTATTTTTCTTCTAATTTTGGGGATTGATCGCACTCTGCTATGCAAAAACTTTGGGGTGGTGGCTACTGGGGCTGAGGATGCATAGGAGGCTGTGACACTAATTCTTGAGGGGGTGGAGCACTTGCCTGTCCATAATGAGGAGCAATGGTTTGGTAGACAGGTTGACCATTGGATGGCACTCAAAATGTGTTGCTAGTAGGAGGGGCATATGTGATGGAGGAACTGGTGTCCCCCTGTAGATAGCCATAACTTTGCTGTATAAGGCATAGGGTGTGAAAGGGTTCCAATGATACCGTCGGCAGCGTGAGATGCCCCCAGTGCATTGGCACCTGGAGGATGGGGGAGGTTTGGAATAACTGTATAGACATATCCAATTTGTGCATAAATCAGGTCATATCACAAAGCGGTTTGAAGAGCTTCTTTCTATGTCTGATGAAAATAGGACTTGATATCTTTTTGAATGGGTGATAACAGGATCCTAAGAAACTAATCAAGATAGACATAGTCTTCGAAGGGTTAGTCATGGCATGTGCTCCTCCTTCTGTGCCATTCCTTAACATGATTGGAAAGACAAGTGGCAGAGGACTAATGGAATGAGGTCACTAGCTCTGTACCAGTGTCGTATTGGAGAGGCAACTGAAAATATGAGAGGAACGCTTTAGAAAGCATCACGAAAATGGAATAAGATGAGGAGGGTTAGTCTACATACCATTTTGTAGCATCTCTAGTAAGCTTGTGTTGGAATAGCTGAAGATGAATGGAGTCATCAGTAATGAAATTGGATGAACACCACATGTGGAAGGAGTGGATGTGATTTGTAGGGTCCTTTCCAGAAGTACCCTCAAACTTTGGGATGTCAAAGAGAAGCATAGTCAGCATAGCAGGCCAACCAACATTGTGGTGTATACGATCATCTATCAACTGGCTAAAATTCGGGAGAGTTAACCCGACCATAAAAGGGGGCATGGGGGCTGCCAGAACAGTTCATGAGACTGTTCCGCTAGATGTCACCACCAGAGTAGAACTGGAGTGAAGACTAGGTTTGGTTCTTGCACAAGTTGTGGGTACAGGCATGTTGATGATATGCAATGAAGGAGGCTCAGAACTAGATGAGGAATCAGATGAACCAAGAGAAGAGTTGGTATGCGGAGTCGAGGGACTATGAACTCGAACCTTGTGGGGAGGAGTAATATGACCAAGCAGAAACTAGGGACAAAGGTCTAAGAGTCTCTGGGACAAATGCCTTGGTAGCACAATGGTGGTAAGACACAAGTGACATGGAAATGGTGACGGGAGATGAACAATATTCTTTTGTCCTTATGTGGGGAGATAAATTAATTATGTTAAGTCTTGTCTTGGTGGTGTAAACCAAGCACCCTTTGCTTAAGGTGTGCTTGTGTGTGCAAGTGTGTTTATTAATTAAGCCTAGATTTTTTTCGAAAAAAGAAAAAGGATTGTTGAAAATGAACTAAAATTAACAACAGAAAATGAGCAACAAATCAATTAACTAAACCCCACACAAACTGGGTTTGCAAGCACTGTGCTGGTTGGTGGAAAAATCAATTGAAAGCACACTAAAAAGGTCAAGAGATCTAAGTGTCGGTGTGACTGGGATCAAATGACACTAGGCTACTGGAAGGTGAAGCAGCAACGAAAAAAACCAGAGAGGAAGATCATTGCAAAAAGATAGGGAGATGGGTGTAAAACTTAGGGAAACCAATGGGACCCTAAGGAAAATGACCAACAAGGTTTAAGATGAAACTTTGGATGGAAACAACCTATCTTTGGAGGTCTAAAAGAGAAGGGTACAGATATGGAAAATATGGCTGAAATCATTGCAGAAACTTAGAATTCTTACTCAACTAAACTCCTCCTATAAATGTGGAAGTGTACTAGAAGCCCTAAGGTACTAAATTCCACCTCGAAAAGTAAATTAGAGTATATCAAGGCCTACGTGGGATAGGATAGTGGTCAACCAACCCAATAGATACCTCTCAGAAAAACCCAAAAACAAATCTGTCAAAATCCTGGAAACCTTAAAAATTGCAGCTACTGACCTGATTTTAGGGGGATCGCACTTTTTGGACTAAAAGGTGTGCTCTGCACCTCCAGATCGCACTTTTGGGGTGGAAAAGTGTGATTTCTTCTCCTTGATTCTCAGTCAGCAAGTCTCGGAAAAATTTGTCGTCTCTGTCGCGGTAGGTTCCTGTGACCTATGGGAAAAACCATAAAACTTCCGCAATTATAAATTTGACAGCTCTAGGGTTAAAAATCTAGTAAACAACATTAAGGGACTGAAAAAAGAAGAAACCCTAAGATGAAAACTGAAGGTCACCAAGGTTTTCGGATCTGAAGTAAAAACCCAGTGGAGTCACCAATTTTGTTATAGTGTTTTCTCCTCGAATATGTACGTAAAGGAATCACTTAAGACTGTGGATGAAAAATAGTCTCAATAATATAAATGGCTGCTAAACATTGTAGATTTGTAGGGAATGATAGAAGAAAAAGATGCCAAAGTCATGACCTATGCCACAATCATAGTTAAACAACAAAATGAAAAAGTAATAAATGCGGGTAACTCCAATAATCCAATGGAAACCAGATATACAAAGAATATATTTTATTAAATAACACCTGTGAAGGGAACAAATAAATGTTACTATTCCCCCTCTATGGGATGGGTTCTTGGCTATCCTCAAATGTATTTAGCTTGTGTAGAGTCTCCTCTATAATGTGTAAAACCAAAAAATATAATGTTTGAGCTAAATGGGAACTCAAATGGAAGAAAAATGGTGTGCAACTGTGATAATAATCAGAGTTACAGTAGTGAGTGCAACAATGAAAATAATCAAAAGTGAATAATAAATGGAAAACCCTTCTATTTATAACAAAATATTGAGTTATCCTCGAATAATGAGCAATAATAAAATATTATTAACCCCATTATAGGAACAACAACTTGGAATATTTTATTATATTTGGTTAGGAGGGAAAAAGTATTTAAACTTTTATTTAGAAATAATAAATAAATAAATGATTTATTTATCATCTCAACAAATATGGTTAAGGAATAATAAAAAAATAATGATTTATTTAATTATTCCTGAGGATTTAGTCAAATATGACAAGGAATATTTATTGAACAATGGTTTAATTAATTATTCCTAGAAGAAAATTAAAAAAATAGTGACTTATTTAATTATTCTTCATTGGTTTCATTATAAATTACTTAACAAAGGTGGTTTATTAAGTAATTTGTCACAGTGAAAGCAATTTTACTATTGTAAAATTGGCCTTACATGGTGTACTTCAATCCATCTAGTAAATTAGGCTAGATGATCAATTTTTGGTGATAACAAATTACATGAGTTGAAGCTAGGACAACTATCCATGGATGAATTTGTGGCAAAGTTCACTAATTTTTTGTGCTATGTACCGTATATTAAGGAGGAAAAGGACAACATACAATGGTTTTTGAACTATTTACCAATTTCATATGAGTGAATTGAGTTTTATTAGCCAAAAACCATGGACAAAATGGTAAGGAAAGCTAGGTTGTGTTACCAACAGTTTAGGAACAAAAATGATAATGGAAAGGCTTGTTAGAGTGAGGATAAAAATAAGACAGCAGGGAGTTTTAAGAAGAAAAAGCCTCCTTACCTAGAAAATTTCGGCAAAGATTAGAAAAATAAGAAGTTTGGTTGAGGGAATGTCACTCTCCCACCACAGTCTTTTACAGGATCGAAGCCTATGGAGTTAAATAGTAAGAGGAATGGTGGCACCAAAGAGAGGGAACCATTAAAGTGTTGGGGTTGTGGGGAGCCACACTTACTCAGAGACTTCCAACATAATCGTAGATCGGTCGAGAATATTCAAACCATTCAGGAAGCATCAGTTGTTAACGACATGGCTCAGAACATTCCTAGAATCAGCGTGGCATTGGAAGATATGAAAGATGAGAATGAGTCCACTATGATTGAAATTCAAGGTACTATCTTGATCCATACTATCTCTATATTAATAGATTCTCGACCTAGTTTGAGTTATATTAGCCCACAAATGGTAGAAAAATGTAAGTTAAAAACTAAAAAAATTTACGAATGCCTGGGTAGTCCAGTTAGTGACAAATACCAAGAGATGAGTTGCTAGTCAAACAAAACAATGTTGTATTAATCTAAATGGTTATTTCACAGTAATAGATATAAATATTCTTCCTTTGGGATCATATGACATACTAATAGGCATGGATTGGTTAGAAAAGTAGGGTGCTGTCATAAACTACCTAGAAAAAATAGTTCAATGTGTAGATCCAGAGGGACATAATTGGTTAATCAGAGGGAAACCAAAACCTTTGTCAGTCCGTCAAATCACAACATTATAGTTAAAAAGGAGTGTTAGGAAAGGATGTCAATTGTATTTGGTACAAATAGAAACTAATGAACAACTGATAGAGAAAGAAACATTGAGTAGTTTACCTATGATTAGAGAATTTCAAGATGTCTTTCCGAAAGAAATTCCAGGATTACCCCCGCATAGAGACATAGATTTTACCATTAACTTAGTACTTGGGAAAGCTCCACTATCTATAGCACCCTACAGAATGAGTACCCCAAAATTATTGGAATTAAAAATGCAGTTACAGGAATTACTTGATAAAGGGTATATACGACCTAGTGTCTCCCCATGGGGGGCACCAGTACTTTTTGTTAAGAAAAAATACGGTACCTTGAGAATGTGTATTGATTACTACCAGTTAAATAAGTTAACAGTTAAGAACAAATATCCACTGCCATGAATAGATGATTTGTTCGATCAGGTGAGAGGGGAAAGCATCTTCTCAAAGATCGATCTGAGAACTGGTTACCACCAATTACGAATCAAGAATGAAGACATATACAAGACAACTTTTAGAACTAGATATGGTCATTATGAGTTTGTGGTATTTCCTTTTGGCCTCACAAACACACCAGCAATGTTTATGTGTCTGATGAATAACATACTCCATCCCTATTTGGATAAATTTGTACTAGTGTTTATAGATGACATACTGATTTATTCCAAAAGTGAGGAAGAACATAAGGAACACTTGAGAATAGTACTCCAAACCTTAAGGGAGCATCGATTGTATGCCAAACTTAGCAAGTGTGAATTTTACAAGGATAGAATTCAGTATTTGGGGCATATTATTTCCAAGGAAGGATTAGCTGTGGATCTAGAGAAAATCAAAGCTATTATGAACTGGCCGGTACCCAAAGACGTATGAGAAGTGTGTTCCTTTATGGGGATTGCATGTTACTATTGTCGATTTATAGAAGCCTTTTCGAAAATAGAACAATCCATCACTTCCTTGCTGAAAGCGGGGGTTAAGTTCAAATGGACATCCAAGTGCCAAGAAAGAATTGATATTCTGAAGCTATTCTTGACCACAACCCCTATAATTGAAATTGTAGATATAGATAAACCATTCATAGTATGTACAGATGCATGTTTGGAGGGACTGGGGGGAGTTTTGATACAGGATAATGTGGTGATAGTTAATGGATCCAAAAAACTGAAAGTACATGAGCATAATTATGCCATGTATGACTTGGAATTGGCAACAGTAATATATGCATTTAAAACATGGAGATATTACCTTTTGGGAAGGAAGTTTACCTTGGTGACTGATCACCTCAGTCTAAAATACTTTTTCAGTCAGCTGGATCTGAATGCAAGACAAGCAAGGTGGCTGGCATTCCTTAGTGACTTTGATTTTGAAATCAAGCATATTCAAGGGAAGGAGAATAAGTTGGCAGATGCCTTGAGTAGACATGCACATCTAGTGCTGGGAGTGACTGTCAATAAAGTAAATATAGGAATTTTGGAACAAATTAAACAAGCTATACCCCAAGATCCTCAGTATCAGGAACTTCAACAAAAAATGTAGCAAAAAGGGGTATCTAGATATGCAGAAACTGCAGAAAAATTACTTACATATCAAAATAGGATATATGTACCCAATGAGAGTACATTGAAATAGACAATATTAGATGAGTACCACAAGACACCCTATGACAACCATCCTAGATACCAGAAAATGACAATTGCACTAAGAAAAAATTAATTTTCGCTGACAATGAAAAGGGATGTGGCAAAATATTTTAATAAATGCATGGAATGCCAGTAGGTTAAAGTGGAATATCAACATCCTACGGGATTGTTGAATCCTTTACCCATACTAGAGTGGAAGTGGGAAACCATTTCTATATATTTTATTACCGAATTACCCCGAACAAAATGTCAACATGACTCTATTATGGTAGTAGTAGATGTGTTGATGAAAACAACTCATTTTCTACTTGTACAATCCACTTTTGGGACTTCTCAAATAGCTATTATTTTTATGCGGGACACCTTTCAACTGCACAAAGTACCAAAATCTATTGTATTAGTTAGAAACCATAATTTTACTTCCAAGTTCTAGAATCTGCTCTTTGGGGGACTGGGTACACAACTAAAATTTAGTACTGCATATCACCCACAAATAGATGGCCAAACAGAAAGAATAAATTAGATCCTTGAAGATATCTTGAGAATGTATGTCATTCTCTAGCCTACGAAATGGGAATATTTTTTTGCATTTAACAGATTTTTTTTATAATAACAACTACCAAGCTAGCATTAAAATGAGTCCTTTTGAAGACTTGTATGGCAAAAAATGTCATACGCCTCTTGGTTGGAACCAGCAAGAGGATAACTATGGTTAACATCGAGTACATTGTAGAAAATGGAGCACTGGTTGAGGATAATCTTCCAAAATATCAAAGTATCTCAAGATGGATAGAAGAGCGATGTAGACAAGAAAAGGGTTCATAAGGAATTCAAAGTTGGGGATCATGTATTTTTACGGGTAAAACCCTGGAAGAGAACACTCTAAACCAGAACATGTCCTAAACTGGCCACACGTTATTGTTGAATTTTCGAAATCCTGGATAGAGTTGGACCTATAGCTTATCAACTAGCTCTACTCGAGCATATTAAAGTGCATAACGTATTTCATATATCATTATTAAAAAAATATGTCCATGATAATTCTCATGTGGTTGATTGGAATGTGATACAGGTGGAACCCGAAGGAGACTTCCTGCCAGAGCCACTCCATATTCTGGATCAGAGAGAGACCATGCTCTAGAATCGAGTCGTCACTTAGGTTTAAGTATAATGGAAGTACTTTTCTCCTAAGGAGGCTATGTGAGAGTAGGAGGATCCTACGAAGGAAGCGTACCATGGGTTTTTTCAGTAAAAATAGTTGGGCATGTAATAATAAGTTGAACACCGAGGATAGTGTTATTTTGAGAGGGGGAATTGTAACACCCTCTTCTTCATGTAAATATTTCTATCATTATATGCTTCAAAAGCTAGTTTTGTAACTGGCTGGGGGCCACCAGAAAGAAAATTGAATGTAGATCATATTTTTATAGTAAATAATTGATATTTTAAGCTGGAAAATGTGGGAAAGGGAAGCTTGTGAATTTTAAAATTATATATTCATATAATTATCGACTCAGTTGAAGATAAACACTGAGGGAATAAATTTTTGGGAGAGAAAAAAATTGAGCTGTTGGAGAAAAAGATAGTTTTGCTTACTCTTTTTGAGGAAAAGAGGAGACAACCTAGGATAAGGGGATAAGTAAATCCCTGAAAGGAAGGATGCTTCCAGAGAAACATCTACTGACAATCATGTCTAAGAGACATGAATTGAGAATCAACAACATATTTCTGAAGGAAGGAACAAGATTCTAGCTTTGGGGGGACCAGAGGATTTGGTCCATGGTTGGGAGGAACAACATTTCCCACATTGCATTTTCTAGCTAAGATATCGGTTAGAAGTTCACAACTACTATTGCTTTTATATTTTTTTTCATGTATTTATTTTAATTTATTGAATTAGGATGGGTGATTTCATATATTGTTGTTTATGGTTGAATTATGAGTATCAATTGCATGTAGTAATGTATAGAAGAAATGGAATTGAATGAATACATACTAGGATATATAGCTAAAAATAAAAATAAAAATAAATAACAGTGAAATTTGAAGCTTCTAAATGGTTATGTGTAAGTGGTATGGTAAGTTTTCTATGACTTCGATTTTTCTAATTGGTGTACAATTACCAAACTCGATCGTGAGGAGATATAGATGATACCTCTCTGGGAAAAGTATTAGATTACATATTAATGTAGAGTCAAAATCCTTAGTGGGATTTTTAGGGGAAATCGAACTCAAGGTACATAGTCTATAGTACTAGTTACTGTAATTTTATGTTGCATATACAAAGGATCATGGAGTCCTAACCTTACTGAGCGCATGGATACTAAGTTTGTTGAACTAGTAGGCAAACTTGAATATACAGAGGTTTGTAGGTGAATTACAACTGTAAACTAATTGCGTTTTAATACAAGTATGATAAGAACAAAGTAAATAATTAGGATGTGAAGTGGGGTTGCCTTATGAAGTTTTCCTTTGATTTATAAGGAGAGAATAAAACCATAGGCTAGCTAGAAGTATCAGACTGGTAAGGGGAGAAGAAAAATACAATGAGAGGTTTTTCGGTGAACTACTCTCCGCTAGTAGCTACCATTAGAATATACCAGTAATTCTGAATAGAACCATACCAATTTAACTAGAGAATTGTACAGGACACATACATGAAATGAGTATTGACAAGGACCACTACATGGTAGTAGACATAGATCAAATAAAAAATAGAAAAAATTTCATGTGAGTAAGTAGATTACCCTAATGTACAATTCATACTCAATCTATATTATATGCAGTAGGATAGCATTAGAAGGAAATCACATTCCCGACCGGAAGAATTCGGCCAAGAAGGCATACCAGTATTTTGTGACCACTTTGCTAGTAAATATATGCATCTAAATATAAATTTTCATCGAATTATCTTTACATGGTTCTAGTATAAATCGTGTACCAGAAAGAAAATTATAGCCACCACGCATTTCCACAAATTGAGAACACAAAATCAAAACTAAGTGGAACTAGAAGACATTTAACAATCCTATGGTGAATTTAATGGGACTTTAGAACAACAACAATAGTGGGGGTTTCATACAATATAAGCTATCGACATACATACAATTTGAGAAATTACAATATATATATATATATATATATATATATATATATATATATATCTAGATATATATATATATATATATATATAGATATATATATATATAGAGAGAGAGAGAGAGAGAGAGAGAGAGCTCAAAATTAAACCAGAGGAAATTTTATACCATCTGAAGGTTCTTATAATTAAAATAAACGAACATACAAATTGTCATTACGCGGACACTATAACTATAATATACTAGAATCATGGTGAAATTTGTGTGAGTGGTTAAAAAGTCAAGGTTAAGACATCATCACTATCCATTAAAAAAAATGATAGATTACAACCAGGAGTGCTCTGGCCATTCACTAGAAAATACAGGGACGCTACAAATTGAGAATTCTAGCAACCATAGTGTGGATTTGAGTGTGATATTACACTTAGAATAAATTAGAGTCCAAATCCGATCATGAATGCCACAATTGTGAAACAGGGGACCAACCTGTGAGGAGATGAAGGTCAAGTTTGGAGCATAGAAACCAAATTAGAAATGAATTCTAGGTAGCTGTGAAAGGTGAAAAAACTCCACCTGCCTATACTAGCAAACCCATTGCCATGTAAAAAAACGTGGTGCCACAATTAAGTAGAGAAATTAAGAGGTAAGAAACTAACTGAAAATAGATTTAGAATTTACCTTTGTGAACCCTCCAAAGAAAACCATTCTCAAATGTCTAGGAATATTATGGGTAGAACCCCACCAACATACGCTACACTAATCGAGCACAGGGTTAATGGCCTGATTATACAACTCTAAATAGTAACCCAAAAAGAAATATGAAACCCTAAAGTTAAATCAATCCACCAAGATAAAGGAACAAATTAGTAACCTAGAGATTTGAGATGGTGGAAAATTGCTTGAAGGTAGAATCTTGGAGTATGGAAAACAACGAATTCTCTCTCCAGGTCACCAAAAACAAGGGTCACGCCTACAAGAGAATCTACTGATATTTATAAAGAAGAACCCAGAATGAACAAAATAGGAACAACACAGAGACCCAATATAATAAAGAAAAACCCACATTTACCTAGGAAGGGAGTTGACGCAGAAACCCTTCTGACTACCTAGTGCCATGAAAGATTAAGGATATTTCCCTTCATACCCTCCACAAGAGCTAAGTGTAGAGGAGTTCAATTGGTTGAAACATTGTGACTAGAGTGAAATGCCTAACTCCACCTTATCTACACACTGCTTATTATGAAGCCTCATACTGCTATTTAAGCTTCACTCGGGTTGTCAAGTAACTCTCTATAAAACTCCATAAAAACTTGTATTCATGCGCCCATCTATATGTTCTCCACAATTTTCTCCTCACTACCTCTCATAATTACACACTCCACTCCTCTCAACTTTATCAACCACCCAAAATACTTTTACCTTTATAATTATCAAAACATACAACTTTGACTCATTAATTCATGGCAGATCAAAACATTAATACATAATATGGGCGATTTTACATAATAAATGATTTTTTGAACTTGCAGGTGTTGTGGAGTGTAGATAAAAGTCGCGAAGTGAATGTTTTCCCATACATATTTATCAAAATTCATTAAGTTCTTTACTCTTTGAGTGTTTCAAACAACATTGTACTTCTTCTCAGAACTTCACTCATTCCGCATGCAAACAAAATCTCAACCTACAAAATTCGACTGGGCAAGTATGGTTGTTGTCACTATGTTTAAGGTAGTGGTTGGGATTAATATTTCCAAGACTCCCCCTTAATCACAACTTCTTCCATTGACAATTCCCAAATAGTCTCTGAGATAAACAAAACTTTCACGTGTCAATGGCTTTGTGAAAATATTAGCAAATTGTTCCTATGACCTGCAGTGCTGCAACACAATTTCATCATTGTTTATCAACTCTCTAATAAAATGATATTTAGAATCAATATGGTTAGTCCTCTTATGAAAAATGGAGTTCTTTGACAATGTAATTGCAGAAGTGTTGTCACAGAAAATAGTTGGTGTTTCTTCTTGGTCGTGGCAAAGATCCCTCAACATCCTTCTCCTCCAAATTGTCTGAAACACTGCTACTATTGCGACGACATATTCAGCTTCTGTTGTTGACAGTGACACTATTGGCTGCCTCTTGGAGGGCCATGAAATGGCTCCAGAACCCAAATGAAAAATGTATGTTGGCGTGCTCTTTCTGTCATCTACCTGGCCAATCACTGTCAGTGTAACCAACCAACCTGAAATCATTTGTTGCGGTATAGTGAATACCATACTCCTTTTTCCCATTGACATACCGTAGAATCCTTTTCATTGCTTGCCAATGAGTCTCCGTGGGTGTCTCCATGATCCTCAACACCAAACTCACTGCATACATTATATCTAGCTTAGTGGTGGTTAAATACATCAAACTGCCTATCATACTTTTGTATAATATCGAATTGACATTGTTGCTGCAATCTTCTTTGCTCAACTTCAACACCATGATAGTTGGAGTTGGTGTGTGTTTGCTGTTATGCATATTAAACCTCTCTAAAACTTTTGCTACATAATTTGCTTGAGAAATAAAAAAACCATCTTATGTTTTCTTCACTTCTATGCTCGAAAAATATCTTAACAACCCCAAGTCAATCATTTCAAATTCACTCTTCATGACTTCTTTCAAATCAACGATGAGGAAATCATCACTTCCTATAAAATCAAATCATTTACATATAAGTCAACAATAATAATATTATCATCACTCTCTTTGATGTAGAGAGTAGGCTCACCATCAGATTTGTCGAAACCATTTTCCAACAAGTAAGCATCTATCCTGCTATACCATGCACATGGTGCTTGCTTCATCCCATAAAGAGATTTCCTCAACCTATACACCTTGTCTTATTGGTCGTCTACCACATAACCAAGTGTTTGCGCAACATACACTTTGTCTTTCAACACTCCATTCAAGAACGCTGATTTTACATCCATTTGATACATTTTCCATCTATGTTGCATGACAATCGCAACCACTGTACGCACTGTCTCCATCCTCACGACTAAAACAAACGTCTCTACATAATCCCTTCTATGTTATTGCTTGAATCCTTTGACAACTAGCCTTGCCTTATGCCTTTCAATCTTTCCATCGACATTGATCTTGGTCTTATAGACCCACTTCACTCCAATGACTTATTTTCCTTGCAGAAGGTCCACTAACTCCCATGTGTCATTCTTTTCTATTGCTTCCATTACTTCTTCCATTTTCGTAACCCATTTTTCTTCTCTAACTACATCCTCAAAATGGATTGGGTTATCTACATGACAAAAGAATGAAAATAAGGAATTTAGACCAGTGCTACTGTGAACTTCATCTTGCTCATAAATATCATTTAAATTTCTGAATTTTGGTCTTCTTGTGCTTGTTGAAGATGGGCTTGACATGTCACTTGGTGTTGCACTGTGTGACATGCTTGGAGAAGCACTCACTTGACTAGACGATGCTATCCTATTATTTGTTGATGTTGTTACTTTTTGCCTACTTTGTTGCACTTGAATAGGAGTAGAGGGAGTCACTGTTGAGGAACTACTTGCTTCTGTCAATTCCTCTTTGTCCTCATGTCGTATACATGCTTTCACATTGATTGTCTTCTCTAAACCTCCATCCCGTGCTTCCTCTTCTATGAACTGCACATCTCTACTGATTCTGACCTTCTTGGTTGATGGATTGTAGAGCTTGTATGCCTTGGATTCATCACTATATCCAACAAATATGCATTTATCCCCCTGGCTATCCAACTTCTTCCTCAACTCATCCGAGACATGTGCATATGCCACACATCCAAAGACTCTCATGTGAGTGACACTATGTTTTCTTTCACTCCATGCCTCTTTAGGAAACATGTTCTAGACGCTTTTGGTTGGACATCTCTTCATGATCTACACTACACAAGCGACAAATTCAGCCTAATAATCATTTGGCAAATGCTTTGCCTTCAACGTACTCCTTGCCATTTCCCTAATGGTCCTATTCTTCCTTTCCACGACACCATTTTTATGAGGTGTATACATTGTTATAAATTTATTTTTAATTCCATGCTCCTTACAAAACTGAAACAAATCGTTTGAGATATATCGCCACCTCTCTCAGTCCTAAGGACATTGATGAAGTGTCCACTTTTCTTCTCAACAAGAGCCTTGGATTGGCAAAAGGGCTCAAACACTTCACTTTTCTGTTTTAGGAGGTACACCCATGTCTTCCTTGTGTAGTCATCTATGAAAGTCAATAAATAATGGCTTCCACCAATTGATGGTGTTTGCATTTGCCCACATAAATCTGAATGGACAATTTCTTGTTGGGATAGGGTCCATAGGGTAAAATTTTGAGTAAAAATTAATATCCTTTTGTATAAAGTTTAAGGTCTTCGTGAAAAGTGGAAGTGGATCACGAAGCTAGTATGAGTGAAATGAGATTTAGTCCCTTAGGTGGGTAGGTGATAGGAGGATTTTGAGACCTGCCCATGGTCCGAGGACCATGGTATTCTAAGAAAAATTCTATATATAGATGACTCATAGTGAGTCTAACGAAGTAAGACTTGGAGATGAATCTTTGAAAGGGAAAGAAGCTAAGGCAGGAAATGCCTGTTTCCTGTACTTAGGTGAAAGTAGAAGGCTCCTACAGCTAAGTGCGTGGAGACCTTGGTAAGTCCGCATGTTGAGTTTGCGGGCCCTTGTAGCTGAATGCGTAGGGAAAAAATGTCTGTACTTGAACGATTATACTTAATAAAGATAGTTTGAAGCCAATTTGAATGCATGTGTGTATTATTTCTTATTTCTTCAAGTATCTATAATTTTTCTCTATGTTGTGATTTACATGAATTAATGCTTATTTACTGCGTGAAAATAGTAGATATGTAATATTAATGTATGTTAAGACTAACTAAGGACTTCATGGATATCTTTATGATGTTTAAGTACATTTATAGTAATTATCTATTCGGAAAGGTTAAGGGTGCATGAAGGTAGATCTAAGCCATAAGAACTATAGGAACCTATGACATGGGCCTTCGTATCCAAAAACACAGTTTTGTCATCCCCCAATATTTCTTTGGGTGCGACTGCAACCTGTGCTACACAGGTTGTTGCCGAAAGGGACAACAGTTAGGGTTTTGTTGGTTGGCACACATAATGTTGAACCTGGGTCAGGCCCCATCAAGCCAATAAATGGTTCTCTTGCTGGGACTAGGATCTCTCTGAGGAATGTGTGATGTCGAATAAGTGGTTCCCTACTAAGAAATAAATTAGAAAGTGGATCGATTAGAAGTTGCACACATTTCTAGCTCAGTAGAACATAAACCCATGGTTATCCAAGGAATAGTGGCTGAATAGATAAATGTACATAGATAAGATTGAAGTTTTCTTCTATTTCTTCCCTTGTGAACTACATGAGTGGATGTCCAAATTAGTGGATACCCATAGCACGTGGAGGCTTAACGACCATATTTTTTGGACCCCAGAGCTGGTGAAGTGCTTGGAAGCTTCAAAAAATAAAATCATGTGGGTCGTTTATCACTGGATTGACTATATCTTAGGATGATTCATTACTAATCTCGCGATCAATACAACCATAAGCTATAGTGAAGCAACTTGCAAGTTCTTCAAGGGACTAAGATGTAAGTACTTAAAATATTTGAAAACTTGGATTAAGATGTTGTTCTGTGAGAAACAGGTTATTCCATTACATTGATTTTTTGGACTACGTGAAGAGGAAAACCCTTCAGAAGGAACAAAGAAGCAGGCTCTGAATATAGTTCCCTATTAGGATCTTCTGATAGCGACGACAAAGGAACTATTATGAGAACACCGCATAGTGCACTACAGATAGTAAGATAGGGTATCCCGGAGATACCCCATCCATCCACTCCACCTCCAACTCCAACTCCACCACATACACCTACCCCTCCACCTCCAGCTCCCAATCAACCATTCAACATGTAAAACACGATGAATATGTCGATATTTAAAGGGGTAGGAAGCAAAGACCCTAAACAATTCAGGTTCATCATGGATGATGTGTGGAAGGCACAGGTTAGTGATGATAATATGAAGAAAGTGTAGCTAGTCATAGTGTTACAGGATGGGGTGTTCATGTGGTATATCAAGTTCTGTATAGGTCAACCCAGTGCGATAATGGTAGAGACTCAACAGGGATTGAACAATGAATTTAAGAAGCTTGAATCTCAGGTGTAGTTTATAACAAAGTCTAAGGAAATACAATAGAGGGTAAATGAGTCCATGTGGGAGTTCGATCAGAGGCTAAAATGCCTAATCCGGTAGGCTAATATGAAGATCTTAGATGATTAGGATAGAGACTGACACATTGCTTTGTTATTGCCTCATTTGAGATTGCCATTATCAAAACATAATATAAGAACGCAAGTAGAAGATGTGGAGATTGAAATGAGCTTGGAAGCATCATCAGTGCATGATAAAAACCTTGGAGTACAATAGATTTAGTCATAGCTAGAAAGCCTGCATATGGAATTACAAAGCTCGAAGACAGGGAAGGAAGATCAGTTTAAGGTGCATGCAGAAGTCTGGTGCATAAAATGTAAAGACAAGGAACATGATAAGAATCACTGCCTTGTTTATCAGAATAACTTGATTGGAAGAGGTCATATTCCTTTGAAGCCCAAGAACATTACGGGACCGAGCGCAGGAGTACCCTTATGGTGCGTTATCTGCTAGATAGCTAGGAACCGTGTAACTGACCATTGTCACCTTTTGAAAAAGTTTATACAAACTTCGCAACAATTGTTTTGTACCTTCTGTAAATCAGTTCGACATGATGAGAAAAACTATCGAAACTACGAATTAATGATGGACAAAACCCCTACATATTGAATGCAAATAGAAAATCGGCCTTAGGTGTAGGTTTTAACCCCATATAGAAATTACCTGCATACGAATTCTAAAACACAACAAATAAACAATGCGAGAGCATAACACATAAAACACATATACACAGAGATTTTCCCCTGGATCCCAAAACAAGGACTACCAGCTGGATTTTTCATTATGTTCCTTTCAATGTTATAATACATATTTATACATGCTAAAGCATCCAATACCATGGACCAAAAAACCATTGCATCCAATAAAAAAAAAAAAAACATATGCGAAAATCATGCACAAAACCATAGGTGGGTTCGCCCAACCTAACATAGGGTCCAAAACCAAAATTTTCTAGGGCGCTACCACAGACCCCATAAAGTGGGGTTACGAGTACACCTCAAACCCCCAGTTACTCCCCCTCACTACACAATCGACGCAATGAAGGAGGTGCTCTGCCCCCCCTCTAACCCCCTAGTTAACTATGTGGGCTAGTCGTGGAAAGAATATAACACAACCCAACATTCTCCCACTTGTTATTTTCTTTCCATAGGGGGCCACAAGAGAGCTTAGTCATTTTTCCAGCCCTGAAATGCCCATTGTTTCTCTACACCAAGAGAGCTTCTTAGAGCTCATAGATTTTGTCAATGCATCTGCAGTATTCTTCAAAGTGTCCACCTTTACCAACAACACCTTTTTGTCTTCTATCATATCCCTCACAAAGTGATACTGAACATCAATGTGATTTATCTTTGAATGATATGCAGGGTTCTCTGCCAAGAAAATTGCACTTTGGCTGTCACAGTCTATCCTTATAGTTTCCTGTACTAACCCCATACTTGAACACAATCTCTGCAACCAAATTTCTTCCTTGCTTGCATGAGTGGCTACTATGTATTCTGTCTCTATAGTTGATAGTGCCACTACAGATTGTTTCTTACTCATCCAACTGATTGCACCTCCAAATTGGTTAAACACATACCCACTCGTAGATCTTCTCTGATCCAGATCTCTAGCCCAGTCTGCATCAACAAAGTCATGAATATCCAACACTCTGTCCAATCCTGGTCTTCCTTGGTAGCGCAAACCATAATCACTAGTGCCACACAAATACCTGAAAACCCGCTTCACTGCTATCCAGTGCTCCTTCCCTGGTTTTAATATAAACCTGCTCAATACTCCCACTACTTGTGCAATGTCTGGTCTAGTACAAACCAATTCATATATCAGGCTACCGATTGCACTTGAATATGGAACACGGGACATGTCCTCTTCCTCTTCTTATGTTTTGGGACACTATTTAGTAGATAACCTCACACCTACAGGAATAGGGACCTTCACTGGTTTACTATTCTGCATATTAAACCTCTACAGTATTGTCTCGACATACTTCCTCTGGTTTAACCAGAGCTTCCTCTTTGTATGATCTCTTTTAATTTCCATGCCCAAAATATAGTTTGCACCGCCAAGATCTTTCATGTCAAATTTGGAGGAAAATTGGGTCTTCAAATCCTGGATAATTTCTTTGTCATTTCCAACTAGCAACATATCATCCACATACAAGACTAGATAAATAACACAGTCACCAATTAATCTAAAATACAGACAGTGACCTACTTTGCTTTTAGTGAAGCCAAGCCCCCCTATAAATGTATCAAATTTATGATACCACATCCTTGGTGACTGTTTTAACCCATACAAAGACTTCTTTAACTTACACACCAGTTCTTTCTTACCCTTCACCGCAAAGCCTTCAGGTTGCTTCATGTAGATCTCCTCTTCCAGATCCCCGTGAAGAAATGCTATCTTCACATCCATCTGTTCTACCTCAAAATCAAAAGCAGCAACAACAAATAAAATTAATCTAATAGAAGTTACCGTGGCAACAGGAGAAAAAATATCACCAAAATCAATTCCCAGCACCTGGGAATAACCTTTTGCTACCAACCGAGCTTTGTATTTCTCCAATTTTCCTTCTGCATTTGTCTTCTTTTTGAACACCCATTTGCTGCCAATGGGTTTCCTTCCAGCTGGCAACTCCACTAGATCCCAAGCCTCATTTTTGTGCAAAGATGCCATTTCATCAACCATGGCCTCTTTCCAGAGTTTTCCATCCTCTGAATCCACTACTTCCTTCATAGTTTTTGGATCATCATTAGTAACAGACAAAGTAAAATTTGAACAGAAACTAGATGGACTATACCTTTCTAGATGCCTTCTTTCTCGAACTAATCTTTTCACAACCAGAGTTTTTGGCTCTTCATCTTCTGATTCCTCCTCTGTTGTAGAGTTTGATTCTTCCTCCTTTAGCTCAAACTCTATCTTCTCAGGTTCCTCTGGTTGGACTTCATGTTTAATAACATCTTTTACCTCTCTGAACACCACATCTTGGTTGTACACAACTTTCTGTGTGACTGGGTTCTGAAGCTTATAACCCTTTAAACAATCCTTATACCCAATAAAGATGCATTTTCAGATTTACTATCCAACTTCGTTCGTTTATCCTTTGGAACATGTACATATGCATCACATCCAAATACCCTCAGATGTGAAAGAGGGGGTTTCTTACCAGTCCATACCTCTTGTGGAGTCTTATCCTCCAACGCTGATGAAGGTGATCTGTTGACCAGGTAACATGCAGTATCCACCACCTCTGTCCAGAATTCCTATCCTAACCCAGCACCACTGAGCATGCTTCTTGCCCTTTCCATCAACATCCTGTTCATTCTTTCTGCAACTCCATTTTGCTGAGGTGTATATGGAGTAGTCTTCTACCGTGCTATACCACACTTCTTGCAGAATTCTTCAAATTCCTTACTGCAAAACTCTCCACCATTATATGTCCTCAGCACCTTTATCTTCTTTTCTATCTAGTTTTCCACTAGAGCCTTAAATTCTTCAAACCTATCAAAGACTTCAGATTTATTCTTAAGGAAATATATCTATGTATTCCTTGAGAAGTCATCTATAAATGATACATAGTACACAAACTTACCCAGTGATGGAACCTTCACAGTTCCAAACACATCCATCTAGTTTTCCACTAGAGCCTTAAATTCTTTAAACCTGTCAAAGACTTCAAATTTATTCTTAAGGAAATATATCTATGTATTCCTTGAGAAGTCATCTATAAATGATACATAGTACACAGACTTACCCAGTGATGGAACCTTCACAGTTCCAAACACATCACTGCACACAAGCTCTAATATATGTTTCACCCTCCTACCACCAGAGGGGAAACTCACCCAATTCTGCTTCCCACATACACAATTTTCACAGAAATCAAAATCCAGAGAGCTATTAATGATACCTTCTACCATACCTTTACCATGAAGTATTCGAAATCCCTTCTCTCCAATATGTCCAAGCCTTTGATGCCACAGCATGGTCTTCTCTCCAGAGACCACTAGATTTTCTACTCCACTTTTAGGAACCATAGAACTATTACACCCATCAATAGCAGTGCTACCTTACAGCTTGTACAGAGTTCCAATCTGAACTCCCCTCATCAATACCAGTGCTTCCCGAACCATTTTGCAGGTATCCTTCTCAAACACTATTTTTACACCTGCATCATCCAACTTGCTTATAGAAAGTAGATTTCTGGCTAATGCAGGAATATGTAGAACACCTGGAAGCATTCTAACCCTTCCACCTTCCAACTTCAACTTTACTTTTCCATGACCAATGATTCTAGCCTTCCTATCATCCCCCAAGAAGACATCACCACCATCATATTTCTCATATTCGCAGAACCACTCTCTATGGGGAGTGAAGTAAAAGGATGCACCTGAGTCAATCAACCATGCCTCATGATCTACATGTGTACTTGAAGAAGCCAAGTACACATCCCCACCTTCATCTGAGGTTGTTTTCGCCTCTAAAGAAGGAGCCTCATTAGATCCCTTTCCTTTGTCAAGAGCTCTAGATTTACAATTCCTTTTGAAGTGGCCTTTCTTTCTGCATTTCTAGCAGACCACCTTTACATGTTTTCCTGGAGATTTAGATCTCCCTCTAGATTTAGATCTCCCACTCGATGACTTATTTTTGTTTCTGTTCTGGGACCGTCCTAGTACAGACAAGGCATCACCATTTTGGCTCTCCATATTTTTTCGTCACATCT
Organism: Pinus tabuliformis; assembly: GCA_031772625.1. NCBI lineage: Eukaryota > Viridiplantae > Streptophyta > Pinopsida > Pinales > Pinaceae > Pinus > Pinus tabuliformis. The sequence goes on along the minus strand of CM062809.1, from coordinate 534,159,710 downwards.
CCTCCATCAGCAAGGCTGAGACTATTTCATCGAACTACAAGGCAGTTGCATTGCTACCTCTTGCAATAACTAGACTATCCCACAAATCTGGTAGAGAACACAAAAAACTGATGCACTTATCTTCATCTGAAATTTTAATATCAACAGATGCTAACTGGCTTACCATAGTATTAAAAGCATTCAGTTGCTCTGTCACCAAGTCTCCATCTTTCATCCTCAGGTTATATAGCTTTTTCCGTAGGAATAGTTTATTCACCAGAGACTTAGATTGCTACAAAGTCCCTAACTTGTCCGACAAAGCCTTCGCCGTAGCTTCCCCTGATTCATTCAGCAATACTGAATCTGAGACAGACAATTGTATTGTGATCTTTACCTTCCGATCCAATTTCTTCCGTTCTTCATCGGACACTCCCGTTGGTTTATTACCTAGATCTACCATGATTCACTAGTCTTTATCCACCAACAGATCCTCCATATTGAGTTTCCACAACTCAAAACTCTGACCATTAAATTTCTCGCTCTCTATCTTTCTAGTGCTCGCCATCTTCTTTCACCACCAAAATCGATCTTGCAGATCTCCCACTGAACAGGGTCTACCACAGGCCCGAGTGAAACCCCTCAGAAATAAAGGCATCCCCTTGAAGCCAAATCTACTCTGATACCAAATGTAGGTTTTAACCCCGTACAGAAATTACCTGCATACGAATTCTAAAACACAGAAAATAAACAATGTGAGAACATAACACATAAAACACATATACACAAAGATTTTCCCCTGGATCCCATAACTAAGACTACCAGCTTGATTTTTCATTATGTTCCTTTCAATGTTATAATACATATTTATACATGCCGAAGCATTCAATACCATGGACCGAAAAAGCATTGCGTCCAATAAAAAAAAAAATGTGCGAAAATCATGCACAAAACCATAGGTGGGTCCGCCCAACCTAACATAGGGTCCAAACCCAACATTTTCTGGGGCAACGCCATAAAGTGGCATTATGGGTACACCTCAAACCCCCAGGGTACACCTCAAACACCCAGTGACCCCCCCTCACTACAAAATTGGCGCAACGAAGGGGGTGCTCCACCCCCCCTCTAACCCCCCAGTTAACTACGTGGGCTAGTCGTGGAAAGAATATAACACAACCCAACATCAGGATCAAGGCACAGGTGCAGCATGCAGAGGATTCAAAGATCATGGAAGAGGATGATCTAGGTGGATGTTGGTGGCCACCCACCTATCCAATTTGGACCCCCACAACTGTCTCTTTCAGTTTCCTAAATTGTAGCACAGTTTACTATTTTTAGCAATTTTTCAGGTCCTGAACTTCCGAAGCCGTGTTGGGGCCCTAAACGACATTTTTTTGGGAAATTTGGGGGCAACCCCAAAGTGATATTGCTTGGATAGATCTTTCTAATGAGCTATTGTATGCGTCAAACGGAGATCGTATGCCAAAATTACGACCCCGAGAAATTGATGTACCAATTTACCCAAACGGGGCCCACAATTTGGCGTTTCATCTTCTAGGGTTAGGTTTTGGGATTTTAAGGGTTTTCCATTGTTTCTCAACAATAAATAGGCCTTCAAGCCTCATTTTAACATAGTTTAGAGGCATGTAGCCACCACATCTCTTCTCAGAGATAAGCTACCATCGCCCTAGCTGATTTATTTCCATTTCTGTTTGTAAGCACATTTCCATATTTTCCATTAATGAAATGAAGTATTATTTCCGCTGCATCTTTGTGTATATGGTTATCTCTATAATTTATTGCATTCCTATTTAAATCTGGATCAATGGTATCAGAGCGGTCTGCTTCTTCTCTATTTTTCTTTGCATGTCCCCAAGAAGGTCAGGATATAAGGAGTTAGGGCTTGAACTGGTCGAACCTTTGCAAGACCAGCCTCGCAAATCCCAATGTCCTCCCATGGCAGATGAAAAGGAAGATGAGGGGTCAGGAGATCCTATCAAAATCTTGCTTGAAGAAGCCCTCGAGTGACAAAGGAACGCGATGATGGATAGCTTTGCGCAGATCCTTCAGTGGCTACCTAGAGGTGACACATCGGCTTCTAACACCTACTCTGGAAATGCCACACCATTTAAGGTACAAGTTAATTTTGAAATCTCCATATTCGACGGTCAAATAGATGTAGATGTCGTAGATAAATGGTTAAATCTGCTAGATGGGTATTTTTCTGTTCATGAATTTTTGAGCTGGGAAAAGATTGTTTTCACTCTTCTCAAAGCAGCCCCCCACATCAAGGACTGGTGGAAAACCTACTGCGAGCAGAAGAATGAAAGCACAGGCTCACTATTTTTAGCCACACTGACTTGGGATTCATTCTGAGATGCCATCAAGGAGAAGTACTACCTTGTCAAAACCTACGAGGACAAATACATAAAGTGGACCACGCTGCAGTAGGGAAGGGACCAAGATGTGCCAGAGTTCACAAAAAAATTTCATACCCTTCACATACAGTTGGATATCAAAGATTCTGATCTACATCTAGTACTCAAATACAGTGGCTTCCTGCACAGATACATACAGGAAGAGATGGAGTTCCTGAACATCTCCTCGCTTGGCACGACGTACCAATACATTGTCAAAATCGAGCAAAAGTTCAAACAGAAGAAGCAAGACTTTGGATCTGCAAATCCAAAGCCCAAAGGACAAAGCCAAGGCAGGGTGACCCAAGACAACCCGTTGAAGCCACAAGAAAAGAACAACACCACGAAGCTGAAGAAGGACACAAGAAAGTGGTGTGAGTTCCACAAGAGTCCCACTCATAACACAAGTGATTGTCAGACCAGGCAGTCGCTGGTGGCCAAGTTGAAGGCTTCCGAATCAGATGCATGTTCCGACCTTGAGCCAGAACCCGATGAGGGGAATGGCAAAGGGAAGAAAATCATTCATGCGGATCCCAGTGCCAATGTTGCCACCACCAAGATCAAGAAAAATGAGCCCGAAGATCCAAAGGAGGGGAAACATCTTTTCCACTCATAGATGTGGGTGAAGGGTTCACCACTGCAATTCATTATCAACAGTGGCAGCCAAAAGAACCTCATTTTAGCAGAGGTCATGAAGTGGTTTGGCCTACAGACTACACCACACCCGCAGCTGTACAGTATCGGGTGGCTTCATGAAGGACGAGATCTCAAAGTTCGCCAGCAGTGTTGCCTTCCCTTTAGCATCAAGGCCTTCATAGATGAGGTATTGTGTGATGTTAAACCTCTAGATGTTTGTGATGTACTATTAGGCCAGTCATACTTGTGGAGGCGACATGTTGTGTATGAATCAAGGCCTCACGCTGTAATTATTTCTTTGGATAATTCATTATACAGGATACCAGAGGTAGCCACACCTACCGCCACCTCTTTGATCACTGCCAAGAAAGGAAGCAAGATCATCTCCCAGACTAGGAAATTCATTTTCTGTCTAGTTTGCTCCCAAAGTAAGGGGAAGATCGTTGCCAAATCCATGATCCCTACAAAGGATTCCTCCATGCAGCAGTAACAGCAAAGGGATACGGTCATGACAGAACACAAGAACAACTTCTCCTCACCCACAGGGGTACCACACAAGTTTCAGGTGGGTGACAAAGTTTGATTACATCTGCAGAGAGAACGCCTTACCAAAACCCATCAAAAACTCAGACCACTTCGACATGGTCCTTACAACAACACCAAGGCTACGGGCAACAATTCTTTGAACCACAACATTCCTCCATTCCTTCGCTTGCACTGAGTGTGCAATGTGGACCATCATCGACCATGCTTCCCACCATTTCTGGACACATCAGAGATTTCAGAACAACTCACCAGAGACCTAGCTCAGCAAAAGCTTCCTCATCTCAAGGAGGAAATCAATGCAATGGGGACCATTGCTTCCTAAGGGGGGAGGAATGATCAAGGTGGATTTTGATGGCCACCCACCTATCCAATTTGGACCCCCACAACTGTCTCTTTCAATTTTTTTAGTTTCCTAAATTGTAGCACAGTTTACTATTTTTAGTAGTTTTTCGGGTCCTAAACTTCCGGAGCCGTTTTGAGGCCCTAAAGGACGTTTTTTGGGAAATATGGGGGCAACATGGGTCCATGGACTAATGTTTCCCTTCCCAAAGTGGTTGTTCTCGGATAGATCTTTCCAACGAGCTATTGTATGCGTCAAACGGAGATCGTATGCCAAAATTACAACCCCGGGAAATTGATGTACCAATTTACCCAAATGGGGCCCACAATTTGGCGTTTCATCTTCTAGGGTTAGGTTTTGGGATGTTAAGGGTTTTCCATTGTTTGTCAACAATAAATAGGCCTTCAAGCCTCATTGTAACATAGTTCAGAGGCATGTAGCCACCACATCTCTTCTCAGAGATGAGCAACCATCTCCCTAGCTGGTTTATTTCCATTTATGTTTGTAAGCACATTTCAGTATTTTCCATTAATGAAATGAAGTATTATTTCCACTTCATGTTTGTGTATATGGTTGTCTCTATAGTTTATTGTGTTCTTGTTTAAATCTGGATCAGAGGAAGAGGTGGAGTGACTGGCCGAGGTTGTGGAAAATCATTTGTTATAATTGTGGCAAGGCAGGTCATTTTGCTCGTGATTATCAGAACCCACTACATCCATGCTATCAGTATTGTAGATAGTTTGATCATGTGATAGAAGATTTCAGAGTGCTGATATCCAAGATTCAAGAGAAAAAGACGCAACATCCCACGCAAAACATATAGATTATGAGGGCGGAGCATCGCAAAGAGGACCATAGCATCAATATTGTGACACGAAGTGGTATTCCCATGGGAGAGGATAAAGGAATGTAGCAAGAAACCAAAGTTTGGGTGTACAGTGCTACCGAAAATGAGATCGGATTTGATCTCAAAAAGGCTAATGAAACTTCTATTGAGGCTAAGAAGAACTTCACCAAGGCTTCTAGATCAGGAATTCAGGAGAAATCGACTGGAAACAATGAAGCACAGGATGTGGATCCCTCATTATTGGCTACTTTTCTGAAGATTTGTATGAAGTTGTTGAGGGATCAGAAGATAGTGGAAGGGATCCAAGAGCTAATTAACAATTGTACGGGTAAAATCAAGATTCCTCCTGAAAAACACACTATGAGGAAATTGGGTAAACATAAGAAGTGGACAAGGCGTGAAATGAGGTTGACCGTGCAGAGTGGAGAGTACGAGATGGATCAAGTCATCTTGGATCTAGGATCTGATGTGAACATACTTCTAAAGAAAACGTGGGAAAGGATGGTGAGACTTATGCTACAATGGCCTCCTATACAACTATTCATGGCCAATCAATAGAAAATAATTCTTAAAGGGAGCTTGTATGGGGTAACAATAGACATTGAGGGAGCAAGCGCTCTCGCTGACTTTGAAGTAATTGAAATAGTAGGTGATAAAAATCCTTACCTTGCACTATTCATAATTTATTGGGCCTTTGACATGGATTTCATAATTAACTTGAAGAAGCGAAGGATGGCATTTGAAAGGAAGGCGCTACGAGTTATTGTACCACTAGATCCTGCTAAGGGAGAGCACTACACTGAACCAATCTGTGACTATAAAGAGGATGAGGATTTGAACCAAATATATAATATCACTGTGTGTGATGAAGATTGGATAAATCCCACTGCATATGGGAAAATTAAATGGGACAAAGATATCTCTTGTACCTAAGATTTAGATGAAGAACTTGAGCATTAGAAAAATAGGTTTCATGAAGTTTCAACGTTGTGTTGCAATATGATGACAAAATCACTTTGGTGTGTACCCTTGGAGGCAAGAAACCTTCTTCATTATGATGGCTTAGATGATGTTATTTTTTTTATAGATAAATTTTAAAGGGAGGTGCCGTAACAACATCAGTTCTAGGCTCTTGACCTAGAATTGCGTGCTATGCCTGCAATGGTGTACGGGGTACAAAAATTTTGACATTACCTATTGGGTGTGCACTTCACGATGTATATAGATCACTCTGCTCTCAAGTACCTGGTCAACAAGCCTGTGTTGGGGAGGGAGATCTATAGGTGGTTATTTCTCTTTCAAATATATGATTTTGAGATGATTGTGGAGCCTGGTAGATTGAATGGAGGAGCAAATCATCTATCTAGAATTGAGACAGGTGAAGAACCTACTAGTTTGGAAGAAGGATTATTGGATGCATAGGTCTTTGATGTACGAGTCGTAGATGATCACTTTGCTGACAGAATCTAGTTTTTAACCACTGGTACAGCCCAGAGGGATATTCTACACAGAAGAAAAAGCAATTGGTGCTCTGTGCAGCTGATTTTTTTGTAATAGCTGGACATTTGTATAATATGGGAACTGATGAAATATTATGCCAATATGTGCCAGAGTTTGAACGATCCAGCATCCTTGCCGAAACACATGCAGGAGTGGTGGGAGGACACTATGCAGGCAGAGAGACTGCGCAGAAGATTCTGTGCACAGGATTGTGGTGGCCAATGGTGCATAAGGATTCTAAAGCTTATTGCAGGGCATGCGATGCTTGTCAAAGAATGGGGAAGCCTTCACTAAGGGATGAACTACCCTTAAACCCACATATCTTGTTGTAGGTATTTGACAAATGGATGATTGAATTTGTAAGTTTCATACAACAAGTAGGGAAAAAGACGGGTGCATGGTACATTATTCATGCGACAATGTATTTGACGAGATGGACATAAGCACAACCGGTCAAAGACTGTAGCACTTATATAGCTACGAAGTTCCTTTTCGAATTTGTCTTCACTATGTTTGGGTGTACTAAGATATTGATGAGAGGTAGGGGTATGCATTTCCTAAATGAAACAATTGCTACGATGCTTGAAGAATTCTAGGTTTATCATCAAAAAGGCACACTCTAACACCCTCAAGCTAATGGTACAGTTGAAGCATTCAACAAGATCTTGGAGAACATGATGACAAAGGTCTACAATGTGAAAAGGAATGATTGGGATGTACGCATACGTGTAAAACGTTGACAGGCCAAACTCTTTTCAGATTGGACTACGGGATAGAGGTTGTGATGCCCATGGAGTATATTGTGTTGAGCCTGTGAATTGCAATGCAGAGTAATATGCGTGATCATGAGAATATGGAGGAATGCCTTGCGCAGTTGCTAGAATTAGAAGAAGACCAGTTTTAAGCGGGATTTCACCAACAAGTGCAAATGGTGTGTGAGAAGGCCTGACATGATCGACATAGTAAGTTGCACACCTTCAAGGTGAATGATTTAGTGTTAGTTTATGATAGTAAGTTCACCAAAATTTCTTGGGAAGTTTCAAATGCATTGGCTAGGTCCCTATGCAGTCAAGGAAATTAAGGATGGTGACACAATTCACCTCGAGAAGTTGAATGGGGAGGTGTTTCAAGGAACAGTCAATGATATTTGATTAAAGTTATATAAAGGGGATCCTATCCTTGTGCAATAACTACATGATGTCAAGATACTCTTAGAACTCTAGGAAGCTACAAGGAAGTATGGGACTATAAACTACACTACCCGAGAAGTGGAAAAACGAAGTAAGGGGGCTGCACGAGGGAAGCAGGAAGTGCACTAGGAGGAGCTCCACCAGGAGGGTTTTGCCATGCGGGTTGGTGCCATGCAGCAAGGTTGAAAAATAACCATTGGGTGCATTGTAGGCAATTGGATGGTGAAATTTCTATTAGAAGCAGAGGGTAGGCTGCATTTATGGCAAAAATCTTTTGAAATTTGCCGACAAATATGTGTTTATGATGGAAATTTGGAGGGAATGGTCAGATTTGAATTCTAAATCACCTGTAAATATGGAAGGATGGCTAGCATTAGAACACTTTGTTTTCAAAGAAATAGCCTTAACCCTTACTGCCAAAGAGATTAGTATATGTCTTAGAGGGTTTGGAAAGACACAATCTTTAAGAGAATGGAGAAAACTAAGCCCGCAAAAGCTGCAAGTTATGAAATCGTAGCCCCTGAAGTTGTACAAGAAATGGAAGCAACACCCTCTGTTCCAATAGTTCCTAAGTCACCTAGGCCTAAACTGACTGCCGCTGAGAAGAAATAAAAGAAACCCCAGTAAGTTTCGGTGTGCCAATTGCTGAGGAAGAACCCCCAAGAAATTCACCAAAAGGGAAAAATGGACAAGTGAAAGAAACCACATGAGCCCCTGGATCTTGAAGAAGAAGAGCTTCGCGGATGCATTGAGGAGATGCAAGCTAAAGAGCGCAAGCCTATGACTTAGCTCTCGAAGTATATCCCATCGTGACAAGGCAAAGAAAATGTACCAAAAGACCCAGATACTACAAAGTTCATGGTTTCTATAGCACTAATGCTAGAGAAGGTGGTATTTGAAGGTGTGCTCTTAGGATGCATTCCTTTGCTCAAAATGGAAGATTGGGATCTGGAAAATTAGGAGAGATTCCCCCAACTAGCACTGAATAAGTATTTAGTGAATATTTACTAGGAGCAGACTGGAGTAACACGACTAGAACTAATGACATGGGTCACGGGGCTTGAAAAGGTAGGATTGATAAATATGTTGTACATGCCACATTTTAGCAGGGAAAACATCAACACAGTATGTGTCCAATAATTGCCCACCTTGGTGCATGATGGGTGTCTCTGGCTGGGATAAGCCATCCCTATTATAGATATGATGATCCATTAGATCACTATGTTTCCCCATTAGGGGGTGGATGTAGCAGAAGCGTTTAGAGGAAAAACCAAAGAAAAACAACTCACAGACCAAATGAAGAGCAAGTTTGGCTTAGTAAAGAAGTCATGCAGATATTCCATTGACTCTATTATAGACGAGGTGGTGTCATTTGCCACGTATATCTTGGCCTACAAGATCGTGAGGAAGTTTTGCATGGACGAGGTTCCGACGCCAATAATTTCACTTGCTGCCCAATGTGCTAAGGGATTTCAGTACAATAGGGCACAATACCTATGAAAAGAATTCTTGATAAATTGTTGCCAAGCACAGGATGATAGCAAGGCATTCCATTATGCTTGGTTATTCTTATTAATTTCCCTCATTGTGTGGAGGCTACCAGAATATAGTTATTTCCCTCCATAATAAGTTGACTTACCAGAAGCCGTGAAGTTCTCTTCACTATGGGTGATGAAGGATCCTAAAAGATTCATGGAAACTAAGATGTTTTGGTTACTAGTTGATATGGATCTCCGCATGGTGATCAACCAGAGGCTAAGGATGTCAACAAATCTATTTGAGCAACTGGAGACCTATGCAAAGTTCAAGGTATATTTTCACAATGTGTCTATCCACATAGGAAAGGATCCAAAGAAGACATGGTACAAGTTGTCGTACCTGTTGATTAATGCTGATGCATAGGAGATGTGGGAAAATGGCCAGGAGAGTGGATGTAGGCATCAGATCTTGGCACGAGTACCAGCAAGGTAGGGGAAAGTTCCTCCACACAGGCCACAACCGCATAGAAGTAGAAGGAGGCTGAGCATGCCATAGTTCAAGAGAAAGTTGCGCAGTAGCAAAAGGAAGCTGCTGCTAAGGAAACTTCTAAGAAATATCGGGTGGCTAAGGAGACCACTATTGATGTTTTGGAGTACACTTCCAAGAACATTTAGGAAAAAGGGGAATCTTATGTCGAAGGAGGCGGGGGCGAGGAGCAAAGAACACCCTTGAAATTGGATAAGCGGACCAAGGAGACAACTTCAAAACCTAGAAAGAAGTAGAAATCTGAGAAGAACACTCACATTTATCCAATGGTCCTCAATAAGTGGGGCCTGGATGAATTCAGAAGTATGGTCTGTGAAACCATGACAAAACTATGGCAACAAGTTAAACAATAGTACCAGTAGGCACTGGGAAATGTGCAGAAGGATATACGTGACTTGCAAATTCAGATGGGATGGCTACAAGCAAGCATTGGTCAGGCGAATTGTAATCAAGTGAGCTTGTAGTATGAAAGCAAAACTATGTTGGATACTGATTGAACCTTCGACCTTAGAGTCATTGCGCTGCTAGAAGGGTCCCTACGTGCATAGTTAGAGGAAAGAAACAATCATCTGGCACAACTCAAGGAATTAGGTGTCAATTCAAGGAGCAACACGCACTATAAGTAACCAGTGAAGTAAATATCATAAATGAGCATATAGTCATAGAAAAAGTGCAGGAGCTCAAAGAGAAGGAAGAATTGGCCACATGCAGCCAAAACTTGGAGGTAGCCATTACACAAGCATGTAATGCACCGCCAAAAATCAACATTCCCGAAGATGCAACATCAGCAACAAAGATTTAGAGGTTGGATGTTGCGGTTACGGAATCCAAGGAGGAAATTGGCTAAGTCTGATTTGAGTTACAAATGTAGATCTCAGGATTGCAGCTCAAGTTGCATCCAACCACTCCGCTATAAGTTCGAGAACAATGCAGAGCATAAATTAAAGAGAGAATGACCACTCTGAATACAATAGTCAAGGACTACACGAATCTTTTTGAAGAAGCCCTAGAACTTTGGACATCTCTATAGGAGGACCCCACTCTACAGAACATTCTACAAATATATGGGAGAAGCAACGATAATTTGATGAAATTAGGTCCACTACATGCATTTTGGTGCTAGTCTAGTGCTTTGCTCAGCTACGAGAATGAAAACATGTATAGACAATGATTGAAGAATTGCAAAGTAAAGATGTTAACTTAAGGGTCAGGACACAACTGTGGACAGAGGAAGCATACTGGCTCACTTTGTCAGTTCAAGAAAAGTTGAATACCATCCAACAGATGCAAAGGATGATGGGCCTCACAGTGGAAGGTCCTACTACAAAGAAGATGGTCGAAGAGGTATAACAGGTTGCAGTGCAGGGTACTGCTGATTTACAGGTGTTGAAGGTGGAGTTCCGTGAACTCCAAGAAAATATTGCTACGCAAGTTGAGTGAATCGAGTGTGAGTCACCAATTTCTTTTGGAGTCCTGTTGGTATAGGGCCCCTCAGGTCAAATTTTGAGTAAAAATTAATATCTTTTTGTATAAAGTGTAAAGTCTCCATGAAATGTGGTAGTAGATCGTGAAGCTAGTATCAATCAAAGGGGATTTAGTCCGTCTGGTGGGTAGGTGATAGGAGGATTTTGAGACCTGCCCATGGTCCATCGATGATGGTATTGTAAGAAAAATTCTATATATAGATGAGTCATAGGGAGTCTAAGGAAGTAACACTTGGAGAAGAATCTTTGAAAGGGAAAGAAGCTAAGGCAGGAAACGTTTGTTTCCTGTACTTAGGTGAAAGGGAAAGGCTCCTATAACTGAGTGTGTGGAGACCTTGGTAAGTCCACAGGCTGAGTGCATAGGCCACTACAGTTGAGTGTGCAGGGAAAAGAAGTATGTACTTAAATAATTATCCTTAATAAAGAGAGTTTGGAACTAATTTGAATGCATCTGTGTATTATTTATTATTTTTGCAAGTATCTATACTTTCGCTCTATGTTATGATTTATATGAATTAATGCTTGTTTACTGCATGAAAATAGTAGATCTGTAATATTAATGCATGTTAAGACTAAGTAAGAACCTTCGCGAATATCTGGACATTTTTTAAGTACATTTCTAGTAATTCTCTGTTTGGAAGGGTTAAGGGTATGTTAAAGTATATCTAATCCATAAGGACTACAACAACCTATCACACGGGCCTCTAGATGTAGAAACCTAGTTATGTCGTCCCCCAATACTGCTTCAGGTGGGATTGCAGCCTACGCTACGCAGGTTGTTTCCAAAAGGCAAGAAATTAGGGTTTTGTTGGTTTGCATAGATAACATTGAACTTGGGTCAAGCCCCATCAAGCCAACATCTCCAAAGGTGCCTTTTCCCTCATTAACTTTACTTCTGGAAATGTCTCTCTATGTTGTTTTCCCAAGATACATCCTTCACATAGGCTATCTGGTTTTTCTATGAGTGGAAATCCCTTCACCATGCCTTTTCTATCCAACAAATTCAAACCTTCAAATTTGAGATGACCGAATCTCAAATTCCATAACAAATTTTCATCTTTAACCACTGCTTGAAAGTTTACTTGTGTGACAATTTCATATTTTCTTCCATCCTCTTGTGAGTTCATTGATAGTTGTGCTTGCGCACCTTCTTCCTTCAAATATTATCTTATATTTAGGGGAAAAAACCTATTGTTTGTCATTTGAACCTTTGCAATCAACTATCTTCTTGAAGGCTTATCCAAAATTGTGCACTCATCGTTCTTGAAAAATACATTGTAGCCATTTTGCATGAGTTGTCCAATGCTTATGAGGTTATGCTTCAAATGAGGGACAAAGTAAACATCTAAGATGTACTTCTTCTCCCCCTTCTTTGTTAGGATATTAGCTCTTCATTTTCCCATGAAAAAGACATTTCTATCAGTCCCTATGGTCACTTCAGATTTCACATTTTCATCTAGATTGGAAAACATTTCTATGTTCCCTGACATGTGGTTGCTACACCCTAAATATAGATACCATACATTACTTTTTTTTTCTTGTGCTAAATTACAAGATAAAAACATCCTATCATGGTTCTGATTTTCCTTTGCGAGAATTTCACTTGGTTTTCCACTAATTTCATATTTCTTCTTTCTACATTCATTTTCATAATGACCATACTTCTTACAATAATGACATTGGACTTCAGATTTATTGTACCTATGACGTTGTGCTTGATTTTGACTTGGGCATTGACTTGGATTTTGGTAGCTTCCCCTTCCACTTGAGCTTGAAGGGCTACTTCTTCCACCTATGTGTGGGCTTCTTCCTCTTCCTCTAGCATATGATCTTCCTCTACCTCTACCTTCATCATGGAAAATTTTACGGGCTAATGTTCACCCAGTGGGCTAATTTTCCATGATTTTTCCACAAAAAAGATTCGCCAATTTCCAATTTTATAAAAGACGATTCGCCCAAATTTCAGAATACAAAATTATTTTACCTTAAAAATCGCCAACATTATATAGAGGCTATATATAAAATCATTATAAATTTGAATAATTTTACAAATATATCAATAAATGTTTTATAGTTTTCATATTAGGGATTAGTGAGATTCATCAATGTTTTTAAACTTAAGGAAAAAATTCCATCCTTAAAATTTTCCTTAACCTTCATAAAATGAAACTTGTGTCTTGAAGGGATGCTCCAATGAGGAGCTTGTTTCTCTATTCAATCTATGTTCATGAGAAATCAACGATGCATGAATCTCATCCACTAAAAACTATGAGAGATCCTTTGTCTCTTCTATGGCCACAACAATGGCATCAAACCTTACTTGTAGACTTCTCCAAAATTTCTCAACTATTCTCCTTTCCTCAAGTGTCTCGCCATTAGACCTGATTTGAGTAACCAATCCAATTAGATGTGTAAAAAATGAGTCTACATTCTCATGCTCTTTCATACAGATTGTTTCAAAGTCTCATCTCAACATTTGCAGTTTTGTTGTCTTGACTTTTTCCATGCCTTGCTAGGATTTCTGGAGGTTCTCCCATGCTTTCCCGTACTTTGTTGTTGCTTCAACCCTTGGGAAAATATTTTCATGAACTACTTGAAAAATTTAGAGGAGGGATTTTGCATCCTTCTTCCTATTGTCCCTCAACAAATCCCTTTCTGCTTGAGACAAGGCATTGTATGATGCTGCATCTATTGGTTCTTGAAAACCATTCTCCACCAAATATCAAATGTATTGAGAAGAAAACATGGACTTCATTGTAATAGCCCAATAATCATAAGGCATCTTGGATCTATTTCATCTCCTTGGAGGTCTGATTGACCATGGAGGTGTCCGAATCAATTTGAAAACTAGTATAATATAACGGTCATAGAATTTTAACTCACTTGGGACTTCAAATTTGCATTATACATTGGGTTAGGATTATCGAATGGGAGGCATCCCAAATGTGTATAAATTCTTTGAAAGAGAAAATAAGGTAGGATAAGCCACCACGATGCACCACAAAATCACAAATGGATCTTAATTCGGTTATGGATGCAGTTTTTGTGGAGCCTGTAGATGAGGCCAAGCTAATAAGTAGCATTGGCACTAGGTAATGAATCAAGACTTAAATGACCTCTTGAGAAAGGAAATAAAGTTTTTTTTTAAGTAACATTTTTATTATGGATTTGGGAAATGGTTTCATTGCAAAAATTTATGAGCTTTCTCAGTTTTTTCTTGAAAAGCAATAGAAGAATGGGAGAACGATTATTACATAAGTGTAAGTGTTAGGGCCAACAATGGGAGCACCCTGATAGTCATGTATAAAGGTAAAGGCACACAATACACACAACAATATTACAAGGTCAACCATTACTTTCAATGGCTAAACCAAAAATGGAGAGAGGGATTCAATGTTACTTATATGAATTCTACAAGTGTTGTCTATTCACCAACGTCAGGAAGGAATTCTATTTGATTATCACAACATTCTTCTCAGAAGAAGGAATCTCAACATTAACATTTGTATGTTATCAATAGTGTATTCCAACCAAGGTTTACAAGTGTTTTTTGCAATAACTAAGCTCATAAACTATGCCAAGGTATGTATGATATAGTGTGGGAAAACTTGATTGTTGGTTGAGAATGCACTGGCACAATTTCACATGGAGAGGAAGTTTCGAGTCTTGAAAAGTTGTAATTTGTTATTGAATCTATGGATTAAGTCATGTATTTACCATCATTGTTATTATTTGGTCATGAAAATATTTTTCAACCGTGTAAGCACTTTTTAGTGCAATTTTTTCCTTAGTTGTGTTAGAGAATGTCATTGATGTAGCCTCATTGGATTAAGCGATATCTGTAAATTTCTAGCCGAAGGAGTTATTTGTTTGCTACAACCATGTAAAATTCCTATGAAGCCCTACAATTTTTGGTCAGCTCCTTGGCGAAGAATCAATCTTCTAGTACATGAGATAGAATTCTTCAGCAGGAAGGCATTCATTGCAGGGTAATTATGATGACTTTAGTATGATTATGTGTTCAGGTGGAGCTTGTATGTTGTGTACTTGCTGATTTGACTACAGATTAATATTGATCAAGACGATGCTTAGGGGGAGCATGTTTAGCATGTGCTTGTTGATCAGGCAAATGTTGTGTTTCTAGTTGAGGATGATCATGTTTACTGCTACTATATATTGGACAAAAGATGTTGATGTTGTTTTTTTATTGTTCTCATCATATTGCAATGAGGAGCAATAGAATATGATATATTGTCATTGTTTTAGCTGAGAGTGATGATGATGTTGTTGGTGTTAATGTTGGTTAAATATCGTTGTTGTTGACGGTCACAAACATGGTTCTCTTGGTTTTATTTGAGACTAATGATTGATATATATGGAGTTAGTTAAGTCTATTATTGCTGAGTTGAGTGATTTTTATTGACGTTGGTACTTATGAGGTTGTTACTACCCATTTGAGTTTAGAGAGAGAGTGTTGCTAATCATACATTGCGATTGATGATGGATATGGTTTATTTCTATTTGAGTTGGGAGTTATTGCTTGAGTTTGCTACTAGTATACATTTTTTTCTTGCTACTGCATGTTGCATGTTGCTATGAGGAGTGAAAGAGTTGCATTATGATCAGATATAGATAATATTTAGGGGGAGCTATTGTGTTTTAAGTAGAGAGTTTGATGAATTTTTCTCTTTTCCATTGATGTCAAAGGGGGAGACAGTTAGGAGATAAATTTTTCTACGAAATTTGGATTGTTCAGTGATGGTTGCCATCAATGCCAAAGGGGGAGATTATTGGTATCAATGATGTAGTCATTGTGTTGCATTGGTTGATGCTTGGAATTGATCTCATCTTAGGCATGTATAGATTGTCTTAGATGTTATGGTGTGTTTCTATGATAGATGCTTAGCTTGTTAGTTGTAGGGTATATTATCGATCCATTGATAGTTATGCAGGTGCTGCGAGAGTTGTGGAGCAAGTTGGAAGAGGTTTGAGCTAAGAAGAATTTATTTATCCCTATAATCTATCCAACTGCATGGAGTCAATCTTATTTGTGCATTTGTAGGCTCTTAACAACACTGATGTAGTATTATGGGTGTGGTTGCAGTCAAGATTTCCATGTTGATGGGTGCAGTTGTAGGTCCAAGTATGAGTAAGGCATTACCTTGGTTTTGAGCATGAGTATAAAAATACCTTCGTATTCACCATTCGTATTTGATTTGAGAATGTGTATAATACCATGGTATAAGTGCCCTTAGTATTGTCATTACCATGGTATTGGTATGTCTATGGAGTAGGTTGGAGCATGGTATTGATTTGGAGATTACCATGGTACAAGTGTCCTTGGAATTGAAATATGCATGGTATTTTCCTGTGGTATTGGTTTGAAGGTTACCATGGTACAGGTGTCCTAGGTATTGACATAACCATGGTATTTTCTCATCGTATTAATTTGGAGTTTCCTGATGATAATTTCACATATGCTTGTGTGAGAATATTGGATTGTTGATTGTTGGTATGAGAGTGAGAGTGTGTTATAGTGGTCTATCTAGAATATTGCATATATGTATTTTTGTGGAGTTGTATGCTTTATCATATATTATTTTTAGATTATAGTAGGTGTTGGGTTGCTCATGTTTCACATATTTGAGAGCCTAGTTTGAAAATGCATGAAACATGGTTCACATGGAGGTGTTGAAGGTATTGAGGCTTCATATAAGGTAGTGTGTAGATAAGATGGAGGCCTTCTAGCAGACAGATTCATACGAGAAGTAGCTTCTTGAGAGTCCAATAGAGCTGGGAGAGGTTCATTGCTTGTTGTGGCTTCCATGGAATGGTTTTTCATAAAGTCATGAGAGAAGAGTCCTTTCAACTAATGTTGCTTGCATGAAGTCTTACTAGTCAAGTATTCTAGCTAGTGGGTGGTAGCTCCTCTATGTAAAAATTTGTTCAACATAATAGAAGATTTGAGCACTAGAAGCAGTGGGTGATTTTTTTTCCTGGAGAGGGTTTTCCACCAACAATGTTTGTGTCCATTTTGTGTGCATTCTTTGATATTGTTTATGGTGTTTTTATATTATTGCTATGGTGATTTTACATGATTTGATACATTAATTCATGTTTGTTTCATAAGATTAGCTTCTGGATTATTGAATCTTATGCTTTGGTAAAAAGAGATAAAGATTATATAATCATCGGAACTACTAATTCACACCTCCCCCCCCCTTCGTACTGAACTTAATTCCAAGACTAGGTTATTGGTAAGTTCTTACAACTCTCAGGAAGGAATTATAGCCATTGGGAATGAATGGAGATGTAGCTAAATATTTAAGGTGTCTAGAGTTCTAAAATATTATAGTGGAATACTAGCATCCTGTTGGATTATTAAACCCTTTTCCCATTTCTGAATGGAAATAGGAAAACATCTCCTTATACTTTATTAAATGGTTACCAAGAACTATAAGGAAACATGATTCAATCATTTTTGTGGTTGAAAATTTGAGCAAAGCATCCCACTTTATACCAGTTCAATGAACATATAAATCTTTTGATATATCTGGAATTCACATTTTTAGACTACAAAAAGTTCCAAAAATAGTCACATCTGACATATATGAAAAATTTACCCCAAAATTATGGAAATCACTTTGTGCAAGGATTGATACACAATTGAATTTAAACATTGCTTAACATCCTCAAATAGATGAAAAACACACATAACTAATAAGATTATGGAAGATATTCTTCACATGCATGTGATGGATGCACCCACTAAGTGGGAAGACTACTTACATCTGGTTGATTTTTTTTATAACAACAATGATTAAGCATATCCTAAAATAAGTCCCTTTGAAGTCCTTTATTGATGAAAATTTCATACTCAGTTGTGTTGGAGTCAACAAGGGGATATATAGGTTGTAGGAACTAATCTTCTAAAAGAGATGGAATAAATGGTCAAATTGGTGAGGAATAATTTAAAGACAACCCAAGATATACCGAAAAATTATTTTGATAAAAATATAGTTCATAAAGAATATAATGTGGGGGAACATGTCTACATCAAAGTCAAATGAAGAACAAGTACATTGAGCTTGGGAACCTATGCTAAGATAGCACCCAAAATATGGATCATTTGAGATAGTAGTGAGAGTAGGACTAGTGGCATACCAACTAGCAATACCAGGCCACATTAAGTACATATTATCTCTAATGTATCACTTCTGAAGAAATATGTTTTTGATCCTACTCATGTTATTAGTTGGAATGTGGTTCATGTCAAAATAGAAGGTGAGTTATATTTGAAACCTTTGAAAATTTTATATATGAAGGAAACCTCACTCGGGAATTTATTCATCACCCAAGTAAAATTGGAATCGAATGACTTCATCCCTGAGGAGGTACCTTGGGAAATGGGAGAGGAAATGTAGGAGGAATTTTCTTCACTTTTCTAGAAGTCATGAAAGCATTAGAATCACCAAGGATGATGTTCAACAATAATGAGGTAAGATGTTATACTTCTGGTGCAATTTTTCTAAAGATATTTTCATTGTATGTTTAGTTGTAAATATTGTGGAAATGCTGGTTGTGGGGACAAGACTAACCAATTTATGTAAATAAATTATATAATAAATAAAAGTTTTTGTATGTTTGAAATGATATGTGAAATAGCATGTGAGTATTTTTGGCTTCTTGGTTGTCCGAGAAGCTATTAATTCATTAAGCCTAAATGGAAAACAAAAAATAGGAAAGTTATAGAGGTCATAGTTGTAACCTTCCCATATTCTCTTAAAATTCATGGGAGAAAGACTACAACTAAGAAATAACATAACTAGAGAGAAATGTTATGTCATGTGGGAAGATAAGCATAACTAGAGAGAATTTTTGTGCTCAATGAAAAGATAACAATATGCATAACTAGAGAGAAATTCTTCCTTATGAAGGAAAAATGGAAGATTTTCCTATTTTGAAAAAGCCTAGGTAAAGAAAAAAAGAACTACTAGAAATAAAAGCTAGGGAAGAAAATAATAAATACGACTAAGTGAAAATGTTTGGGGACTATTGAGAGAATAGATATGAACCAAGTAGCCTGAGATTAAGGGGAGTCTATTGGAGTAACACTCGTTTCTTGGGAGGAACATGCTATTTCCTATAGTATCTCCAAGGTAATTATTGCTATTTAGATAAGTAATTGATTGTGTTTAAGAGAACTATTATTTTTAGTCTTAGTAGGGGATTTTTTTAATTACATGTAATGGTCACATGTTTGCATAATTACGTATGGGATAATATAGTGAAATTTATTTGACAGATATTGCCAATATTGGTTATGGAAAATGTATAGTAAATCTAATAAATAATAAAATATGCATGTAGAATTAATTTTGTATGTCACTTGAATAGGACCTTCTTGTAACATTAAGTTGGTATAGGAAACATTAAACGTAAAATTTGTAGATTGAATCTATCTTCTAAAAATTTATTTGGGTTGACATGGAAAATATATAGGTATATGGTTCCTATATGTTATGCATTATTTATAAAATTATGCATGGAAGATTTCTAAATTATTTATGCTGGAAAGGCCACATTATCGATACTGTATAAGCCTATTTTCATTATACTTTATTAATAATCGTTAAAGTGAAACAATTTGAGAATCTGTAGCATGTACTCCAAAGTATTAATTGTGTAAAGTAGAGAGCTTTTGTGTCTTTCGATGTTAATGTACAAGTATAACATATTAATATTAACCATTGAAATTAAATACATTATTACAAGGATCCAAAATGGGATTGAAACTCAATCTAATAATGAGAAAAACCATATGGCTCAATTAACGTGAGGAATTATGTACATGATTAATTTGTAAATGTAAAACACAAAGTTTTGTATACTTAGGCATAGATAGAGAAAATCAATAGTAGTGAGGTCCGATATACAAAAAAATATATTTCAAACATATAGGCTAAGTAGGAAAAACCAACCAAACACATATGCATACAGAGCAACTTTAGAGGAGAATAAATCTCATGAATAACATGCACAAGTTCTATTCCATATTGATATAAAGGAAATTTGGATAGAATGTGTAAGATAAAACTAGAAAGGTAAGGAACATTCTAAATTATTTAACATGTGTTAGCATGATTTAGGAATAGAAGGCTAACGCAGTGGGAGTAAAATGGAGGAAACTAAATATGTATATAAATAAGGCAATGAACAAATAAATGACTCACATGAAGGAATGTATGAAAATATGTCTTATATAATGAAGAATGGTTACAACATAGTAAGCCACATTCAAAAGAAAAATGTATGTTATGTGAGAAGTAAAATATATGTATATTTAAATTATGCACAAGTAATTAAAACCTTTTTACTTATAGAATTCAAAGGGTAGAAAACTTAGAAAAATAAAGAGTTAAGTGTTTTGTTAAAAGGTAGCTACAATCACTCTAACTGAGCAGAGTCTATAAGTTGAATAAACTACAAGAGCCTAATGAAGAAACTTGATATAAATACAAACTATACATATAAATGTCTAATATGAGTATTAAATATTAAATATAAACACTCTTTCATATATCAATAGAGTTGCATGTTAACATGCTCAGTGTTATCACCAAAATATTGATCATCTAGCATAATTTACTAGATGGATCGAAGCACACCATGTAAGGCCAATTTTACCATAGTAAAATTTCTTTCACTATGAGAAATTACTTAATAAACCACATTTTTTAAGTAATTTACAATTAAACCCATGAAGAATAATTAAATAAATCATTATTTATTTAATTTTTTTCTAGGAATAACTAACGAGACCATTGATTAATTAATATTCCTTGTTATATTTGACCCAATTATGAAAAATAAACAGATAAATTATTAATTATCTTATTTTTCTCTAGGAATAATTAATTAATCATTAATTAACTATTATTTCTTGTCAAGTTTGACTAAATCCCTCATGAATAATTAAATAAATCATTATTTGTTTATTATTCCTTAACCATATTCCTTGGGGTTATTTATTAATTAATTATTTATTTATTATTTCTTAATAAAAGTTTAAATCAATTTTCCCTCATAACAAAATATAATAAAATATTCCAAGTGGTTATTCCTAGAATGAGGTTAATAACATTTTATTATTCTTCATTATTCGAGGATAAGTCAATATTCTCTTATAAATAGAAGGGTTTTCCATTCATTATTCACTTTTGAATATTTTCATTGTTGCACTCACTGCTATAACTCTGATTATTATCACTCTCGCACACCATCTTTCTTCCATTTGAGTTTCCATTGAGCTTAAACATTTTATTTATTGGGTTTACACATTATAGAGTAGAGAGAATCTACACAAGATGAAGATGTTTGAGGATAGGGAAGAACCCATCCCATAGAGGGGGACTGGTAACATTTATTTTTTCCCTTCACAGGTGTTATTTAATAAAATCTAGTCTTTGTATATCTGGTTTCCATTGGATTATTAGAGTTACCAGCATTTATTACTATTTTATTTTGTTGTTTAACTATGATTGTGGCATAGATCAGGACTTTGGCAGGCTTTGTTTCTATCATTTATTGTAGATCTACAATGTTTGGCAGCCATTTATATTGTTGAGAGTGTTTTTCATCCACAGTCTCAAGTGTTTCATTTTTATACACCTTCGAGTAGAATACAATATAACAAAATCAGCCACTCCACTGGGTTTTTCCTTCATATCCAGTGACCTAGGTGACCTTCAATTTTCAGCTTAGGTTTTCTTCTTTATTTAGTCTTTTAACATTGCTTACTAGCATTTTAACCCTAGATCTATCAAATTTCTAAATTCCGGAAGTTTTCTAGTCTTTTCTGCAGGTCACAGGAACGAGCCGTGACAGAGACGACAATTTTTTCAAAGACTTCCCAACCGGGAATCAAAGAGTAGAAATCACACTTTTATGCCTAAAAAGTGTGATGTCAAAGTCCAGAGCACACCTTTCAACCCAAAAAGTACGATCCCCTTGAGATCATCTCAGTACCTGCGAGTTTTAGGGTTTCTAGAATTTTTTTAGATCTATTTCTGGGTTTTTCCGAGAGCTATCTACAGGGTTGGTTCACCACTATCCTATCCCACTAAGGCCTTGATCTACTCTAATTTACTCATTGAAGTGGAATTTAGCCCCTTAGGTCTTCTAATATGCTGCCACCTTTATAGGAGGAGTTTATCTGAGTAAGAAATCTAAGTTTTTGCAGCCCTTTCAGCCATATTTTCTAAATCTTCAAAGATAGGATGTTTCCATCCATAGTTTCATATTAAACCTTGTTTTCTCATTGGCCTTAGGGTCCCACAAGTTTCCCCAAGATTTACACCCATCTCCCTATATTTTTGTAGCGATCGTTATCTCTGGTTTTTTGTTGTTGCTGCACCACTTTCCAGCAGCCTACTGTCAATTGATCCGAGTCACACCAACACTTATATCTCTTGACCTTTATAGTGTGTTTTCAGTTGATTTCACAACCAACCAACACAGTGTTTGCAAACCCAGTTTGGGTAGGGTTTAGTTAATTTATTTGTTGTTCATTTTTTGTTTTTAATTTCAATTTATTTTCAACAATTTTTTTTCTTTTCTCAAACATGATCTAGGCTTAATTAATAAACACAATTGCACAGACAAGCACAACTTAAGAAAAGGGCACTTGGTTTACACCACCAAGCCAAGACTTAACATAATTAATTTATCTCCCCACATAGAGACAAAAGCATATTTTTGATCTCCCTTCACCATTTCTATGTCACTTGTGTCTTACCACCATTGTGCCACCAAGGTGTTTTTCGTGGAGACTCTTAGGCCTTCATCCCCAGTTTCCACGTGGGAATATTACTCCTCCCTGTAGGGTTCCAGATCATATTCCTTTGATTCCTCATACTGACTTTTCTCCTACTTCATCTAATTCCTCAACTGATTCCGAGCCTCCTTCACCACATATCGTCAACATGTCTGGACCCACAACTGGTGCAGGAACTCAACATCGTGTTGGCTCCAGTTCTACTTTGGTGCTCACATCTAGCAGAACACTGATAGGAACCATTCCAGTAGCCCCATGCTCCCTTTTATGGTTGGGTTAATTCTCTCGTATTTTAGCCAATTGATTAGGGACCCTATACACCATGATGCTAGTTGGCAATGTATGACAACTAAGCTTCCCTCTAACATTCCAAAGTTTGAGGGTAATTATGGAGTGGACCCTACTAATCATGTCCACTCCTTCCACATGTGGTCTTCATTCAATTCCATTATCGATGACTCCATTCGTCGTCAGTTGTTCCAATGCACGCTCACTGGAGACACTACAAAATGGTATGTAGACCAGCCCATCGCATCTCATTCCATTTTTGTGACACTTGCTAAAGCGTTCCTCTCATATTTTCAGTTACCTCTCTGATAAAACACTGGTGTAGAGCTATTGACCTCATTTTACTAGTCCTCTACCACTCACCTTTCTGATCACGTTCAAGAATGGCGTAGAAGGAGGAGCACATGTCATGCCCCACCCTTCAAAGACCATGCCCATCTACATTGGTTTCTTAGGAGACTTTTATTACCCATTGGAAAATATGTCACATCGCATTTACCTCAGATAGAGGAAGAAGCTCTCCAAACTGCTTTGAGATATGACTTGATTTATCCACAATCTAGTTATGTCTATACTGTCATTCCAGACCTTCCCCATCCTAGAGGTGCTAATGCACTGGTCGCATCTCATGCCACTGACAGTATCGTTGGAACCCTTTCACACCCTTCGCCACATACTCAACAGAGTTATGGCTATCCATGGGGGGGCACCAATTCCTCCAACACTTATGCCCCTCCTACTAGCAACATGTTTTCAGGGCCAACCAATGTTTAACCTATCTACCAAATTGTTTCTCCTCCCTATGCACAGCTAAGTGCTCCAGCCCCTCAAGTATTAGTGCCGTAGCCTCCCATGCATCCTCAGACCCAGTAGCCACCGTGCCCTTAGGGTCAAGTGTTTACACAGTAGAGTGCAAATAATCCCAAAAATTTCAAGAAAAAGAAGAAGGGGAAAGGTAACAAGGGTAACGAGGATAATCAAGGTAATCAACCTAGTGAATCCCAGGGGAACAAGCCTAACACTAATAACTAACAAGAGGGAAACCAACCCAAGAAAAAAAAGGTTATTCGTATGAACAAGCCTTATGCATGTTGTGGTGTACATGCCCATTATACACATGAGTGTCCTCTCTTACCCCAGATGTTCCAAATGTGGGAAGCTCAAGCAACTTCTAGAGGTCAGTAATCATCTCACAATTTTGTGCCATCTCAACCATTAGTGCTTACAAATCCTTTCCCTCTGTAAGTATTTTTTGCTTCTCAACCTCAACTAGGTCAAGAAGCCTATCCCCTCAAAGCTTCTAGTCCTGGTGACTACCAGATCCTTATGATGAATTATAATGAGGCTAATCCCTCTCATATCAGCCTACAAACTCATTTGTGTCAATATGAAAAGCCATCGAATTTGTCCGCCACTGAGTCCAACACCAAGGAATCTATTGAGCCTCTTACAAAACCAAATGGTCCACTACAGATCCTTCAACCAAAAGTTGAGGCAATTCCCAAGATCCCAAAGGGACCATTATATCATAACATGGCTTCTAACTGAGCTTCTCATACATATAGTATAGTAGACCAGTTGGCACAATCACCTGCTACTATGTCGATGCTAGAGGTACTCCAATCATGCCCATCTCAAAAGAAATATCTCCTAACTAGTTTGGGTGCAGTAGATCCTTTTGATTATCATTTGATTGTCTTCCGATTTGATACATTAGAACATCGCCCATTACCTTTATTGGTTTCTTTCTAGATACCAATCAAAGTCCATAATGCTATCATCTCCCTATGCATTATTGATGAAGGTGCATCCACCTGCATGATGTCTGCTATCATTTAGAAACAACTTATGTCACCTGAGATATCCCCATCCACCATCACTTTGCGTGCTTGGGATGGTCACTCCTCCGAGCCTCTTGGCATGTATCACAATTGTCCAATGACTCGTGTGGGCAAGACTGTCCATGTAGACATTGAAGTTATTAATTCCCATTTAGATTACAACATTCTCTTGGTTCATAGTTACACATATGCCATGTTAGTTGTCACATTTGTGGTTTTCTGCAATATGTGCTTCCCCCGTGAAGGGAATATCATCACCATCGATCAATTGACATACTACGAGTCGATATCAGTCGCCTCCCCTGAGTCCATTATCTCCTCAATGTCAGATAATAAGTCTTCAACTCCTCTCACCAGTGTTTCACCTGGAGTCTACAAAGATTCCTCATTATTGGGTGCTTTCCTTGGTCCTATCCCTCTCATCTCTGAGCCTAACTCTTTGACTGTTTGCATGCTACAAGCATCACAGCCTGCTAACAAGTAGTCTGGTACATCTGATCAACAACCAGCTCCTCAACACCTTGTTGTTATCCTCTTAGCTGAGCCATCCAGATCCACAACCCAAGGGCCTCCTCCATTTGTGGGTGCCTCTCCTATGTTCCCACTAGAAACTGTTCCTCCAGGTCTCAACCATCCAGGAGATATTCCACTAGGACATTACCTTACCAGCTAGATAAATTTCTTGTTTCCTCTTCTGGGAATATTTTTAGTCCATTTCATGGCTTCATTGGTCCTCCCTAATATGACTTTGGGGGTTAGAGTATGATACATTGAACCCCCTGCAAGCACTCCACCTGGTCAACTAAGATATTATCATGCTTTGACCCCGGTTCAAATGGTCCCTATGGCCCCTGTCACTGCTTCAATTCCATCACAACCTCAACAAGAACCCACTCCTATTGCGAAAGCATCTAGATAGGGGGGGAAATCCAAGAGGAAAGAACCTAAGGAAGAGGCTCCCTAATCTCCTCTAGCCTCCAAGGCCCCAAAGCCTTCACCTCTATGCGATTTGTGTAAAGTTGTTGGGCACACCACCAATAATTGTCCTGAACTCCCTCATCTCAAACCTTTGGTTCATGAAATGCTCCCTGAGTCAAATATCCATGAAGTCCATGTTAACTTACCAAGTCCAGCTAAGAAACTCATAACGTTACACACAAATCTCCTTTGTGGTTGGCACGATCATCATGGTCACTATTCCCATTCTTTCCCTCATCTCGACGAATTTCATGATTGGCTTGAGGCACTTCTCGAATACTAGACCACTCGTAGTGGATAACCTACTCCTCTACCTATGGATTTTGGTACAACTAGTAAAACACAATAAGGGGACTTTGGTCTGACCATCGCGATCCCTCCCCCCCATGTCGAGATGAAGAAATCCACATGCCATATCCTTTACCTATCGTCATCCTTGAGTTCGTTGCAGGCCAACCTTTCTGAGGTTTTTGCACATGCTTCTATTGAACCTCTTTCAACAAAATCCTAGGTCTCAACATCTGTAGAACCTCCATCTACTAGCCCATCATCTACCATTCTAGATGATGCGTGTGTGAACCTTCTCTCTTAGATCGATGCACCAGGTATTGTTTGCGCATCATGTAGTCAGTCTTTTGCCCCTCTGCCCATCTTCCATTCTGATGAGGACATCATGGAAGCCATGAATATATGTGATTATCATTGGGATGGTATGCAACAATGTAAAGTTTGAAACGGGAACTATAAACTCAAAATGGGAACTCTGGCCAAAAAACCCCATAAAAACATCAAAAACAGTGCTAAAAACGAAAAGTGTTGGTGTTGGAATAACACCTTTTTTTTCTAGGGTAAATTTTCAACATGTTTTAAAAATGGTGGTGAAAACCAATTTTTTGTGCAAAAATTGTCCAAAAAGCACCCTCAAAGTGAAGTGTTGATGTTCGAATAACATTTATTTTTTTTGAATCGTAAATTTTGTGCAAAAAACACCTTCAAAATGAAAAGTGTTGACGCTGGGATAACAAAAAAAATTTCGAGGTTAAAATTTCGACATTTTGAAATAATGGCGTAAAATATTTTATCATTACCCTGAAAAACATTAAAATTTCAAACAAATAATGAAAACATAAAATAAAAATAAAAATAAAACAATGAAACAACACAAAACAAAAGAAATTAAAAAAAAATAAAAAAACATAAATTAAAATATATACTAAAAACAAAACATAAAATAAAAATAAAAAACAAAAAAAATCAAACATAAAAAATAAAAATAAAAATAAAAATAAAAAATTAACCTATAAAAGATAAGAATTAAAAAACTAAAAAAAAAAATTACAAATTATAAACAAACAAATAATAAAAAAAACATATTTGAAAAAACTGGAAAAATAAAAAAAAACAAATATGTAAACCATAAAAAAAATTGGAAAAAAAGAAAACAAAATTAAAACACATATATATAAAGTTAAGTAACTAAAAATAGAAAAATTAAAAAAACATTAAAATAAAGTAGGAAAGAATAAAATAAAAATATAAAAACAAACTAGATTAAACAAAAATAGAGAATTAACCCAAAAAAAAATTTAAAAACTAGTAAAATTAATATTAAAAACATTTAAAAAAAAAACTAAAAAAACAAAAATAAAGTGAAATTACTAGAAAAAAGCTAAAAAAAATAGGGAAATTTTAATAATATATGTCTTTTTACATTAAAAACAAAAAAAAAAAATTAAAAAACATTTTAATGTATAAAAAACTATGTTTGTGATTAAAAATAAAATAAAATTGTTTTTTTATAAATTCTTCTTTGTTAATTTAAAAACAATTAAATAAAAACATTAAAAATTTATTTATTTATTTATTTTTGCTAAACAAATTTTTGTGTTTTTTATTTAAAAAAAAAAATTAGTAAAAAATTTTCAAAGTTTTTTTAAAATTTTCAATTTGTTTTTAATTTTTTTTTTTTTTATATAAAAAAAAAAAAATTAACGCACCCCTCCGCCCACGGCCAGCCACCCATCCGACGCCCGATGGGGGCGCGACCGTGGGTGGAGGGGCTGCACGCAGCCCTCGCAGCCCCTCCTCCCATGGTCGTACCCCCACCCACCCGCGGCCCGGTGGGGGCGTGGCCATGGGTGGAGGGCTGTGTGCAGCCCCTCCACCCACGGCCGCGCCGCCACTAGGCACCGAACGGGTGGCTAGCCGTGGGTGGAGGGGTGCGTTAATTTTTATTTTTTTTTTAATATAAAAACAATAATTTTTAAAAACAAATTGAAAATTTTAAAAAAACTTTGAAAATTTTTTAATAATTTTTTTTTTAAATAAAAAACACAAAAATTTGTTGAGGAAAAAAAAAAATTTAAATTTTTAATGTTTTTATTTAATTGTTTTTAAATTAACAATGAAAAATTTATAAAAAACAATAATTTGTTTTTTAATCAAAAACACAGTTTTTTATACGTTAAAATGTTTTTTAATTATTATTTTTTTTTGTTTTTAATGTAAAAAGACATATATTATTAAAATTTTCATATTTTTTTAGTTTTTTTCTAGTAATTTCAGTTTATTTTTGTTTTTTTAGTTTTTTTAAATGTTTTTAATATTAATTTTACTAGTTTTTAATTTTTTTTTGGGTTAATTCTCTATTTTTGTTTAATCTAGTTTGTTTTTAAATTTTATTTTTTTTTTTCCTAGTTTTTTTTTAATGTTTTTTTTTTTTCTATTTTTAGTCACTTAATTATATATATATCTATATATATATATATATATATATATATATATATATATATATATATATATATATATATATATATATATAGATAGATAGATAGATAGATATGTATATATTTAATTTTGTTTTTTTTTTAACTAATCAACATTTAAAAAAAGAAAAATAAAACAACTTGAAAATTCGTTAAGTAATCATAATTTAAAAAAAAATTGGAGATAATAAATTTTAAAGTGTGAAAAATAAGTCCTCTAAAAAAAAGGTATGCTGCATCAACACGTTGCATCTACACATTTCAAAATCAGCATGAAAATCACTAATATTTAAAAACAAATATTTATATTTGATACATAAGAAAATTTAAAATGTCAAAAATATGCTCCCAACAAAAAGAAGTGTATTCTGTTTAATCACTTTTGAAAATCGGGTCACATTTTTACTACCCCTACGAAACGGGTAATCGTATCGGTTATTTAAAGTGTCAAAAACTATGCTCTAAAAAAATATGTGTGTTTTGAATCGACCCTTTTCAAAATCGGGTCAATTTTTTACTATCTCTATGAAACGGGTAACAGTATCAGTTCCCATTTCAAAGTTTACATTGTTTGCACCATCATGCATACTTCCTTCCATATTTGGAGTTCACCAGTCTAAATACATCTAGTATGCCCATAGCATATTGGGGGCCACTTAGGTCCCTACATCTCCTTATCATCCTTTGGAAGATCTCATGCCAAGTTGGTCCTAGATGCTTCAATCCCTTTGTCAAGAACTCAGAACACAAGGATCTCTACAAACTCCTCCTGCTAGGGGGCATTATTCCCACCTTTGCATACTTGATCAGTCCACTCCATCACATATGTTTGTAGGCTGTATCCCATGCTTGGAGGCATGATGGTTTTACCCTTCTCATATTTTCAATTGATTAACATAAGTCTCGGCCTAGATCCCACTGGATCTAGGTATGGTCGATTATCCTCTCATTTCTTGGATAATTTGTCCTACCAGCCTCTCCAGTGAGCCATATTCACATCGTGTATCATAAACATTTGATACCATATCTTCAACTATTCTACTCTATGTCATAACACCTAGTCCCCATGTTTGACTTAGTGGGTGAGGATGATTCTAGAGCTCCTCTAATAGTTCATTCTCATTTTCCTCTTCCCTTCATTCTTCACCAAGAACCATCGTTCCAAGAAGAATTAAGGCCATCTTCTGATGAGTAAGGCGACGTACATGAAAGTCACAGATCCTAATTCTGATGGTTAGTCTGTCCGCTACAATCTCCATAACATTTAGGTCTTATTCCTCCTCTCCAAATTCAGCACAACTCACTTAGAAAACGAATTCAAATTGGAGGATAAATGTTTGTTCATAAAAAAACCATATTTTTTCTGTTGACCATTGCGACCAAACCATAGCTCAGTTTGATGAACTCTTAGCACTGTTGGAAAGCTCTCATCGAAGGTCTTTTTTATTTTTTGATGATTTGACACTTCATTAAAAGCCATTTTTCCAAGAAAGGTCACTTCATCGCCTCTCAAAATCGAATTTCTTCATATGTGATGCTTGTACTTTTGGGACCACCTTCCCTTGGCACTTTTCGCGTCACATGTCCATTTTATTGATGAGAAACCATCATTTACTCATGCTTTCATGGTCCCCACCGGGCCTATTATGTGTGGCAGCGTCATTGAGTCACCCTTTTCCAGAGCATCCGTGATGAGTCACCTTTGCATCCATGGAGTCTATTTCACATCTAATTATATCATGTCATAGTACTCCATCCATTTTTGCATATTGTTCATCCTGTCTTGCCCATTTTGGTCTCCAGTCATACTATCCCCCATCCCCTCTGAAGTCAAGTCAGTCACTGCTAGTTCAACCATGCACTTTATGTTGTGACAAGGGAGGTCGTATGTTTGTCCCTCAATCCCGCATTTTCCATTGTACTTGGTTTCAGTCCATAAGTCATGGTAATATTTTCCCTCATGCCTTAGGTGAGGATCCTCATTTCCTCACATATCGTGGGCACTATTCTATCGAAATCAACTCATTTATTCAAGAAGAATGACCTAGAGGGTGGTGTATCTTGGTTCCAACCTCAATTCTTGTTCAGTACCTCGGATTCAACAAAGGGACTCATTATTTCCCTTTGACATGGTTGTTTCATGCCCCTGATTCATACACTTTATGGTCAAGTGATGCAACAGATTGTACCAGTGATTCTTGGGTGTGTTTGAGATTTTTTAGACATCATGAGGGGGTGGCCATTCAGTTAGCCCCCCACATACCCGGATGCCTTCATATTATGCTACAAACTCAGATGTAGGTCCGCAGAGTTGATGGCTTTGGTTCCTACTGATCATAGCATTCATATCATGCACATCTCCTTCAGATGATCCATTTAGTTTTGCAGAGCCCTTCCCTATTTAGCAGGGTTTCTTCAATTTTTCTACGCTCCCTCCCACCCATTTTTTTAGGGAAGGGCCATTATATCTCATGTACTCAGATGATATTGTATTCAGTCCCGCCTCATGTATTTTCTAGGTGCATTATGTATATTGGAAACATTGTATTACTTTCTAGCTCAGTTATGTACCATTCAACATGTACTTCATTCCTCAGTTTTATGCTTCTGGATGCATCATTATTTTTGTACTAAGTTATCTCGACGGGTACTAGTATGCCTCCCCCGCCTCACTTAGATCTGGTACCACAACATAAAAGGAGACTTGCATTGGTCTCGCCGCATCTGTCCCTATCCTCTTTCGCTTTAGCTCTATTGGTCTCTCTCTCTCTCTCTCTCTCTCTCTCTCTCTCTCTCTCTCTCTCTCTCTCTCTCTCTCTCTAATTTGTTGTCTAGTGATTATGTGTTTACAATGTACTTCGATCATATGCTTTTCTCCTAACACTCGTAGATTGGGGGACAATTTGTTATCACCAAAAAAATTGATCTTATAGCACAATTTACTAGCTGAATCGAAGTACATCATGTAAGGCCAATTTTACCATAGTAAAATTGCTTTCACTATGAAAAACTACTTAATAAACCACATTTGTTAAGTAATTTATAATTAAACCCATGAAGAATAATTAAATAAATCACTATTTATTTAAATTTCTTCTAGGAATAATTAATTAAACCATTGATTAATTAATATTCCCTATTATATTTGACCCAATTATGAAAAATAAATAGATAAATTATTAATTATCTTATTTTTCTCTAGGAATAATTAATTAATCACTAATTAATTATTATTCCTTGTCAAGTTTGACTAAATCCCTCATGAATAATTAAATAAACCATTATTTTTTTATTATTCCTTAACGATATTTCTTGAGATGATAAACCAATCATTTATTTATTTAGTATATCTAAATAAATTTTCGTTGCTAACCAAATATAATAAATATTCCAAGTGGTTATTCCTAGAATGGGGTTAATAATATTTTATTATTTCTCATTATTCAAGGATAACTCAATATTTTGTTATAAATAGAAGGGTTTTCCATTCATTATTCACTTTTTATTATTTTCATTGTTGCACTCACTACTGTAACTATGATTATTATCACCGTCGCACACCATTTTTCATCCATTTGAGCTCCCATTGAGCTCAAACATTTTATTTGTTGGGTTTGCACATTATAAAGGAGACTCTACAAAAGATGAAGACATTTGAGGATAGCCAAGAACCCATCCCATAGAGGCGGACTGGAAACATTTACTTGTTCCCTTCACATGTGTTATTTAATAAAATCTATTCTTTGTATATAAGGTCTTTATAGCATTATTGGAGTTACCCACATTTATTACTATTTTTTTTTGTTGTTTAACTATGATTGTGGCATAGATAAGGACTTTGGCAGGTTTTGTTTCTATCATTTGCTACAGATCTACAATGTTTAGCAGCCATTTATATTGTTGATACTATTTGTCATCCACAACCTTAAGTGTTTCCTTTTCTTACACCTTCTAGGAGAAAACACTATAACACTCAGTATAAATATTATTACATAATAAAGGAAAGACTATGCCCATTGTGGGTTGTGGCCATAATAGGTTGTTGACAATCTCTAGAATAGACAAACAATGGAGCAAAAACTAAAGACTTTAATTGACATCTTGGTACTTGTAACGTACATGGAATATGTACAACAATAGGTTCCATTCACATTAACTTGGGACAAAAGTAAGTCAACTTGGAACAAAAGAGAAGAAGGAATATTATTTTAGTAAGAAATAAACGATTTCAAGAACCTTAAAAATATGTAAGAAATTTATTCTCAATTATTTACCTCGTGAGATTCTAATTCATCATCATGAATTTCATCACTTGTTGGAAAAAATTTACTATCGATATCATAACAAATAAAAGGCCTCTAATAATTAACTCTTTGACTTAGCGAATCCTAATGTCATCTTTTCTTAGAGCTAGATGTAAGGAAATATGTAGGAAATGAAGGAAAACATAGTAACAATCAACGAAGGATTTGGTGACCCCAAATGGATGATAGTATCACCCAAGTTAATTTGAAACTAAAAGGGTTAACTCTAATAAATCTAGAGTATTTATGAAAAAAAGAGAAACAGAAGAATGAAATTCTTAACATTGTCTATTACCTGAATGGTGTAGTAAACCCTTGTTGTCGATAGAGTTAGTAGGAATTATGGTCAGGAGTATCATGGAAAACTACAACTAGTTCAACATAAGGGAAAGGAGGGGAATGTTAAGAGGAGAATAAACAAAATGAAACCCCCCAGAGAAAACCAAGTTAAAAAAGAAGGGGCAAATAAAACCCCTTTAGCTTATGAGAAGCAAAATCCATGGCACGAATAACAACTATTCCAAACCACAATGCCAAATCTGAATAGATTTCTCTAGATGGAATTATACATGAAATGATGAGGGGCATTGAATATCAGATATGGGAAAAATATGAATTGAATGATGGAAGGTATAAGTTCCTTATGGGTTCCAAGGACCTATAAAAAGGATCACACATCTCGTCAGTTAGAAAAAAATTATTATATTCCATGAGAAATTCAAAGAAAGAGAACAAGAATTCCATAATTCTATGTAGTTGGAGAGGAGGGTCATTACCTAATATTGCATCCAGAGTCGTAATAGACTTTTAAGTCCATAAGCCTTTGAAAACCACCATAATATGTGTTATAATTTGTGAATAGGTACAAAATATTATGGATGGAATAATATAGGGAAGTAGAAAGGTATGATAGAAATAACCCTCCTCAGAAGTACAAAGCCTTGGTGGCCAAGATCAACAAAATGAATGACTAAGGAAATGGGTAGTAACCCCAACCAAACATCAAGAAAATAGCTCCACAATTGGATCACCTAATCCAGATTTAAATAGGAACACAACAAAATACAGAAATGCCTATATATAAGGTATCCTCATAGTCAACTCCCTCTCTCTTGTAGAATCCCCTCACTATGAACCAAGCCTTGTACTTATCTATGCTGCCAATAGCTGCATGCTTCACCTTGTAAAGCCACCTGGAATAAACAATGAATTTTCATAAATGTAGCAGAAGTAATACTTCATTTCATTAATGTAAAATACTGAAATATGCTTACAAACAGAAATGGAAATAAACCAGCTAGGGCAATGGCAGCTTATCTCTAATAATATATGTGGTGGCTACATGCCTTTGAACTATCTTACAATGAGGCTCAAGGGCCTTTTTATTATTGAACAACAAGAGAAAACCCTGAACAACCAAAACCCTAACCCGAGGAGAAGTAACACCGAGATTTTATGGGCCCCGTTGGTGGAACTTGGACAACCAACTTCCCAGGGTCGCGACTTGGTCATATTATCTCCATTTGACATGCATGATAACATGTTGTAAAGATCTCTCCAAGGACTATGATGGAAAATATCATTTTAAACAAAAAATTATTAGGGGTAGATTTCCAAAAAAACGTCGTTTAGGGCTTCAAAACGGCTCTAGAAGTTTAGGACCCAAAAAACTGCTAAAAATAATAAACTGTGCTACAATTAAGGAAACTGAAAAACTAAAAGAGATAGTTGTGGGGGTCCAAGTGGGATAGGTGGGTGGCCAACAACATCCACCTGGATCACCACCTTGACTGATCTAAAGTATTTATATGTGATAGAATGATATGCCTTCTCTAAATTCCATAGATTTGATTAAATTTGGATATGCTAAGAAAAACATATAGTAAATTTCTCAAATCTTATTAATTTTGGCTCTTATAGAAGAATTAAATTGTATAGAAAGCCACGTGTTCAATTCTTTAAATACTGTTATAAAATTTTGACTTGAAATGTTCTGTTACATATTATATTTGTTACAATTTGCGTCACTCAATATGTATATTTATTGAACTAAATATGAATATTTGACAAATAGCTCCTATTTGAGACTAGTTTTAGGCTAGCAGAAAACCACCACTTCTGCATTGTGCAATTTAAAATGTTAAATGAACCAAAATATGAAAATTTTACCACAATTATCGCATCATGTCATTGGATCCTTTTTTATAATCTGTTTCCTAAAAATTAACACAACACAAATTATTGTAAAAAAAAATTAATATGTTTCATTTGAATGAGCCAAACTCAATGATGATAATATTTTAATACCAAATGTTATGCAACAAATAACCAAATAGCGTAAAGATACTAAGAAAGGTAACTCTATACCCTAGAATGAGAGAGAAGAATGAAATAGGGCTATCCTAAGGGGGAACCCCCTTTCATCCCATAGAGTTAGTTCAATTTATCGAGTTCCCAGAATTAAAGAACTTTGTTGATGGGAGGTCATGGGGTCAATTCTCATCGATGCTGTCAGGGTTAGGCTCTCCTAATGAGCAGAGGAGAAGTGATCCCTTCGGGTGAATCTGTCCAACCATTTCCATGGATGTAGTAGTCATTGATCTCCGATGTACATGAACCACATTAAAAAAAAAGGGAACCCCCTTTCACAATATAACAAATACACAACATGAGATGATTTTTAAACTAGACCTATTTTGTATATATAGGAGACAAATGACATAATCATAATTAAAAGGGATAACCAACCAATAAAAAACTTGGCTAATTAATATGAACAACATTAAAATAATAGTAAAAATGGAAGAACACAATATCTAGGATTTAATATGTAGATCCATATCAAGAATAGATCAATTATATGTCCAATGTAATTAATTTAAATTCTTCTAAATAGATAAAAAATTAGATAACAATTTTTAAAATTCGAATTACATAAATATAATGATAAAAAACTATATAACATAATAGTGGAATTGATAGATTTTAACACATAATTTTTGAAATGTAACAAATAGTTATAATTGTAAAAATAAATAAATAACATTTTCCATAACATACTTTTAAAAATATTATTATAATATTTATTCAGCTTACTTTAATGATTTTGTGTGAGAATAACTTTAGATTTTATGAATTTTATCATAGCTCTCATTTATCTTCTTTTAATCTTTTCCTTTGGTACATGCAAACTTTCCAACCTTATATTATTCTCTCTCCAATATAATAAAAGTTTCATGGTTATGATTAGTTCTTACATATGATTTTCGGATCCATATGTTATTGTGACATTTATTTAATATTTTAAAATATTTAGATGTTATAGATTCTACTATAACACTTTTTTATTTTATTTTTAATATATATTCAATGCATTTTATTCATTATTTAT
Organism: Pinus tabuliformis; assembly: GCA_031772625.1. Classification (NCBI taxonomy): domain Eukaryota; kingdom Viridiplantae; phylum Streptophyta; class Pinopsida; order Pinales; family Pinaceae; genus Pinus; species Pinus tabuliformis. The sequence continues at coordinate 534,123,346 of CM062809.1, read as the reverse complement.
TTATATATATATATATATATTAAAAATTTCCCCATTATAATTATTAGCATGCATAGTCTTAAGTTCTATTATTTCATTATATTATCGAGTATGTAATGTCACCATTTTTGTTATAATTATTATAAAACCTTAAGTTGCACTTTTCTTATAACACTAGGACTTAGTCTCCTAACAACTTTGTAATTTAGTTTGTGAAATTTCTTGACTTTTTATTAGTGATAGTAGGTATAATCTTAAATATCTTTTTAATAATGAGTTTTTTAATTTAAAAGTGCAAGTTTAATGATTTATAATAATTATTAACTTTGAATTAGCGGAATATTTTTTTGATATAGATATGTAATTTCCCAAGTGTGTAATGGATTTTTAGATAATTATTATAAAAGTTGCATTTTTCTTATAACACTAGGACGTAGAGCTAACAACTTTGTAATTTAGTTTGTGAAATGTCTTGACTTTTTATTAGTGATAGTAGGTATAATCTTAAATATGCTTTTAGTAATGAATTTCTTTAATTTCGAAGTGCAAGTTTGATGATTTATAATAATTATTATCTTTGAATTAGCGAAATATTTTTTTGATGTAGATATGTAATTTGTGTAATGGATTTTTGATCTGTCCTTTATATAGATAAGTAATTTCCCAAGAGTGTAATGGATTTTTACATAGTTATTTTATCCATTAGACTACAGAGTTATGGTGAATAAATATACAAAATTATATGAATAATTGTGAAAATGTCAAAGAGTTAAAGTGAATAAACATACAGAATCATATAAATAACTCTGAAAAAGTCTAATAACTTAAGATATTAAATTATTATATTTTTGAATTTTAAAATAAAGTAAATTTTAATACTAAATATTCTCAAATTTAAAAAAATATAGTTAATTGAATGGCAAGTTGAATGTCAATAAAATCGCATGTTAAAACTTGGAAAAGTAAAAGCTCTATATTTGTTAAAATATATTTGAATAATTATATTCACTATATAAAATGTCAATTAGTTATTTTCAGAATTTCAAATAAAAGTTAGCGAGGAGTTCCCGTATGTGGTGTTACATAATGATGACAATGTGTCCATTTTTAATTGAACCCTGGGTAGCTTTATTAAAATATAGTTCGGTTACTATCATGTCATGGGGAATTTTTCTTTCCACATAAATCAGATTTTCAAACGCTCGAGCTATAATGAATATCGATGTGCCATTGTTTCGAACACAGTCCACAATTTACACTGTATATTCTCTTTATATTACGACAGACAGAAGTGACAATATCAAAGTGCTGTGCTGCCCATCACCACCGAATCATTTGAGCTATACCGTGTCTAAATATAGGGGCCTGAAAAAGTATTATTCCAGTAAACATTAATATATTCAATCTGTTTCATACGACTCTAATCGATTCACAACCCGAGAGTATAAGAAGGTTACTCTGAGAATCTCCCTCAAATGGTCCGAACAAGATTACTAGAGAGTTTGCCCCGTAGGTTGTGCAGCGCTATTATCCAAATGGTTTCATTCAAGAAAATTGAGAATTTGAAACCCCATCTTGCTCAAATTATAGTTCAAGTATCATTTGCAGGCTTGAACATCATTGCCAGAGTTGACTTGATAGATGGAGGGCATCACTTCGTTTTTGTGACATATAGAATGGTTGTTGCAACCTTAGCTATCGCTCCATTTGCTCTCTATTTTTAGCAACCACAAATAAATATTTCAAGAATAATATTGATTTTCCTGCAAAATAATCATGTCATTATAGAATTGGCCGGTTACTGAGCATTAGCCAACTGTAAGTATTCTGCATATATACACACATTCGCTTCATAGATGTGATTTAATGTGGCATCGATCAATTTGTCCATATGATAAGTACAATAATTATAATAATAAAGTATAGTTTGTATAATAGTGACAGCCATTCCACGTAAAGTTCGGTTCGTTGTTTGGTTTTCAGTTCGATGTTTACATCATTTGGATTACTAAGGTATAGGAATAATTTGGTTTGGTTGGATGATTTAAAATCATATAAAGTTAGGCGGGTGACCTCCTTATATTACATAGATGGCGGTAGCGTTGAAAAATGTATAAAGGCGGAAGCAAAAGAAAATATTATAACAACCACTGAAGCAGAACAAAATAGTTATTAGCCTTGGAGATTGAACTTGTCTCGAACGTGAACAAGAACCTCGTGCAGGCAGAGTCCCTGAGTCTTCTATTTTGTACATAGTAAACTTGTTTTAGAATAAAAAGAGGTTTGAATAACTGAATGTCCATCAGAACCGTTATGTTCGTGCATTAACAAATAAGAAGCCTAATAATCATTTTGCAAATACTTTGCCGTCAATATAGTCCTTGCCATTTACCTAATGGTCCTATTCTTCCTTTCCGTGACACCATTTTTCTTAGGTGTATACCTTGTTATAAATTTCTTGTGAATTCCATGCTCCTTACAAAATCGAAGGAAATCATTTGAGATATATTGGTTAGTCCTAAGGACTTTGATGAAGTGTCCACTTTTCTTCTCAACAAGAGCCTTGTATTGGCGAAATGGCTCAAACACTTCACTTTTCTATTTTACGAGGTAGACCCATGTTTTCCTTGTGTAATCATCTATAAAGGTCAACAAATAATAGATGCCACCAATTGATGGTGTTTGCATTGGCCCACATAAATCTGAATGGACAATCTACTCTAGGGATATGGTCCCTAGTGTAAAGTTTTGAGTAAAAATTAATATCTTTTTGTATAAAGTGTAAATTCTCCACGAAAGTGGAAGCGTAGCATGAAGCTAGTATGAGTCAAAGGGGATTTAGTCCCTTAGGTGAGTAGGTGATAGGAGGATTTTGACACCCACCCATGGTCTGTGGACCATGGTATTGTAAGCAAAATTTTATATATAGACTAGTCACAGTGAGTATAAGGAAGTAAGACTTGGAGAAAAATATTTGTAAGGGAAAGAAGCCAAGGTAGGAAATGTTTGCTTCCTGTACTTAGGCGAAAGGGGAAGGCTCCTACAACTGAGTGCGCATAGACAATGGTAAGTCCGCATGTTGAGTGCATGGCCCTTGCAGCTGAGTGCGGAGAGCAAAAATGTCTGTACTTGAATGATTATACTTAATAAAGATAGTTTGGAGCCAATTTGAATGCATGTGTGTATTATTTCTTATTTCTTCAAGTATCTACAATTTCTCTGTATGTTATGATTTACATGAATTAATGCTTATTTACTACGCCAAATAGTAGATATGTAATATTAAGGCATGTTAAGACTAACTAAGGATCTTTGTGAAGATCTTGACGACGTTTAAATACATTTATAGTAATTGTCTGTTCGAAAGGGTTAAGGGTATGCAAAAGTAGATCTAAGCCATAAGGACAACGAGAACCTATCACGCGGGCCTCTGTATGCAAAAACCTAGTTTTTTTATCCCCAAGACTGCCTCGTGTGGGACTGCAGCCTGCACTACACAGGTTGTTGCCGAAAGGGACAACAGTTAGGGCTTTATTGGTTAGCGCAGATAATGATGAATGTGGGTCAGGCCCCATCAAGCCAACAAATGGCTCCATTGCTAGGACCAGGATCTCTTTGAGGAATGTGTGATGTCGAATAAGTGGTTTCCTACTAAGAAAGAAATTGAAAAGTGGATCGATCATAAGCTGCATGTACTTGTAGCTCAAGAGAATAGAAACTCGTGGTTATCCAAGGAACAGTGGCTGAATAGATACTTGTACACAAATGAGACTGAAGCTTTCTTCTATTTCTTCCCTTGCGAACTACATGAGTGGATGTCCAGATTAGCCGATAGTCATGACACCTAGAGGCTTAACAGCCATATTTTGTGGACCCCAGAGGTGGTGAAGTGCTTGGAAGCTTCAAAAAATAACATTGTGCGAGTCGTTGATCATTGGATTGACTGTATCTTAGGAGGATTCGTTACTAAACTTGCAATCGATACGATCATCAGCTATAGTGAAGTAGATCACAAGTTCTTTAATGGACCAAGATGTAAGTACTTAAAATATTTGAAAACCTGGATTAAGATGTTGTTATGTGAGAAACATGTTATTCCATTACATTGATGTTTGGGACTACGCGAAGAGGAAAACCCTTCAGAAAGAACAAAGAACCATGCTCTAAATATAGTTCCCTATTAGGATCTTTTGATAGTGACGACAAAGGAACTATTCTGAGAATACCGCCAAGCACACTATAGATAGTGAGACAGGGTATCCCAAAGATACCCCATCCATACACTCCACCTCCACCTCCAACTTTGCCACGTCCACCTACCCCTCCACCTCCACCTCCCAATCAACCATTCAACATGGAAAACACGATGAAGATGTCAATATGTAAAAGGGTAGGAAGCGAAGACCCCTAAAAATTCTGGTTCATTGCAGATTCTTTGTGGAAGGCACAATAGATTAGTGACGATAATATGAAGAAAGTGCAGCTAGTCACAGTGTTGTAGGATGGGGCATTGATGTGGTATATCAAGTTCTGTATAGATCAACCCAGTGCTACGATGGTAGGGACTCAACAAGGACTAAACAATGAATTTAAGAAGTGTAAATCTCAGGTGCAGTTTATAACAGAGTCTAAGGAAATATAACAAAGGGTAAATGAGTCCATGTGGGAGTTCGATTAGAAACTGAAATGCCTAATCTGGTAGGCTAATATGAAGATCCTAGATGATTAGCATAGAGACTGGCACATTGCTTTACTATTGCCTCATTTGAGATTGCCATTATCAAAACAAAATATAGGAATGCAAGCAAAAGCTATGGAGATTGAAATGAGGTTGGAAGCCTCATCAGTGCAGGATAAAAACCTTGGAGTACAATAGATTCAGTTGCAACTGGAAAGCCTGCATATGGAATTATAAAGCTTGAAGACAGGGAAGGAAGCTCAGTTTAAGGTGCATGCAAAAGTTTGGTGCATAAAATGTAAAGACAAGGAACATGATAAGGACCACTACCATGTTTATCAGAATAACTTGATTTGAGGAGCTCTTGTTCCTTTGAAGACTGAGAACATTGCGGGACCGAGCGCAGGAGTACCCTTATGGTGCACTATATGCCAAATAGCTAGCAACCACGTAACTAACCATTGTCACCATTTGCAAAAGTTTGTACAAACTCTGCAATAGTTGTTTTGTACCTTTTGTAAATCAGTTGGACATGACGAGAAAAATTGCCAAAACTACGAATTAATGATCGACAAAAACCCTATGTATCCAATGCAGATAAAAAATTGGCCTCAAGATCAAGGCGCAGGTGCAACATGTAGAGGATTCCAAGGTCGTGGAAGAGGAAAAGGCAGAGGGGCTGGCTGAGGTTGTGGACAAATCATTTGCTATAATTGTGGCGAAGCAGGTCATTTTGCTCACAACTATTAGAACCCATTGCATCCATCCTGTCAGTATTGCAAACAGTTTGATCATGTGATAGAAGATTACCGAGTGCTGATAGCCAAGATGCAAGAGAAAAAGACATAAGAGCCCACACAAAACATATAGATGATGAGGTTGGAGCATAAAAAAGAGGACCATATCATCAATATAGTGACACAAAGTGGTATTTCCATGGGAGAGGATAAAGGAAAGAAACTAGAAACCAAAGGTGGGGTGTGCAAGGCTGCTGAAAGCGAGATCGAATTTGATCTCAACAAGGCTAATGAAACTTTTATTGAGGCTAAGAAGAAGGCTTCTAGATCAGGAATTCAGAAGAAACCGTCTGGAAACAATGAAGCACAGGACGTGGATCCCGCATTATTGGCTACTTTTCTGAATATTTGTATGAAGTTATTAAGGGATTAGAAGGTAGTGTAAGGGCTCCATGATCTAATTGACAATAGTACAGGCAAAATCAAGACTACTCCTAAAAAATGCACTGTGAGGAAATTGGGTAAACATAAGAAGCAGACAGGGCATGAAATGAGGTTGATCATGTAGATTGGAGAGTACGAGATGGATCAAGTCATCCTAGATCTAGGATTTGATGCGAATGCACTACCAAAGAAAACACGGGAAAGGATGGGGAGACCTGCACTACAATGGCCTCCTATACAACTACGCATCGATAATCAATAGAAAATAATTCCTATGGAGCGCTTGTATGGGGTAACAGTAGAGCTTGAGGGAGCAAGCACTCAGGATGATTTTGAAGTAATTGAAATAGTGGATGACAACAATGCTTACCCTACACTATTGGGAATTGACTGGGACTTCTACATGGATGTCGTAATTGACTTGAAGAAGCTAAAGATGAAATTTGAAAGGAAGGCACTGTGAGTTATTTTACCACTGGATCCTGATGTGGGAGTGAACTACAATGATCCAATCCAAAACTATGAAGAGGATGATGATCTAAACCAAATATACAATATCACTGTGCGTGATTAAGATTTGATAAATCCCACTATAGATGGGAAAATTACATCGGATAAAGATAACTCTTGTACCTCAAATTTAGATGAAGAACTCGAGCATTAGAAGAATAGGTTGCATGAAGTTTCAACGCTGCGTTGCAATATGATGACAAAATCACTTTGGTGTGTATCCTTGGAGGTAAGAAACCTTCCTCATTATGATGGCTTAGATGATGTTAGTTTTTTTATAGATAAGTTTGAAAGGGAGGTGCCAGAACAACATCAGTTCTAGGCTCTTGACTGAGAACTGTGTGGTATGCCTACCCGTTGGTGTGGTATACATAAGGACAGCTTCGCTAATTGGAAAGAGTACAAGTGAATGATGAAGCTAAGGTTCAGGTATGCAAATACCTGCTTAATGGAGAAATATTCAGACAAGGATGATCCGCACAAGCATTTGGCATGACAGACTAAAGCTTTGGGAGAGGAACCTCAACTGTAATGGTTACATATATTTTATCACACGCTAGATATTGTTCTGATGAACTAGTACTTGGAAACGGAGCTACACCATGGGATGACTGAGTAGGATATCCCAAGGGAATGTTTCTTGTTAACTTTTAGTTTTGAGGATGGATTTGCGTGCATTTATGAAGCGCTCTGGGAAATTAAGGCCGTAGTCTTCAAGATGCCTGAGGAACTGATAGAATGGGTTCGACTGGACTAGAATACACAATTGCACTATGCCTTGGAATGCTACAACATGATTGTAGAATAAGAAGAGGGTTCACGAAATATCAACATTCCAGAGACCAAGGGACAATGTGAGGTTGAAGGGCTCAAAGCAATGAACCCTAATATAACAGAACCTCTGAAGACAAGGAAAGTAAAAATTGGATTTGATGCATAGCCTAAGTTTGAAAAGATAGGTGATTATTGGGATGAAGATACAGTCGATAAAGTTGTGGAACTACTGTGCAAATATCAAGACTTTTTTCCTACCAAGTTCTCGAATCTCAAGGGAATAGTAGGGGATCTGGGTGTGATGAATATCAATCTAAAGCCCAATGCAAAGCTTGTGAAATAGAGACCCTACCATCTAAATCCTAAATATAAGGAAAATGTGCATAAAGAACTTGACAAAATGCTGGAGGCTAGAATCATTGAGCCAGTGGTAGAGTCTAACTAGGTAAGCCCTATGGTTGTTTAGGAAAATAAGCAACAAGATGAAATCGGGATATGCGTAGATCTAATAAAGCTCAATGATGCATGTGTTCATGGCCCATTTACAACGCCATTTACAGATGAAGTTTTGGAGAATGTTCATGGATAGGAAGCCTATTCGTTCATTGATGGGTTCTCAGGGTACCATCCGATTAAGATCACAACGTAGGATCGCAGCAAGACTACCTCCGGGATGGAGTGGGGATGATTCCAGTACACAATGATGTCATTCGAGCTGAAAAATGTGCCCGCGATATTCTTCAGAGTCATAATTGCATATTTTAAAGAGTTCATCCACACATTCCTAGAAGTGTATTTTGATGACTAGACAATTTTTTGGTTGGTAAAGTGCCATGTTGCAAGTTTGCGCCTTATGTTTGATACTTGTCACAGATATCAAATGACCCTAAATTTGAAGAAATGCATATTTTGTGTGCCCTATGGGATATTTCTAGGTCATGTGGCATGCAAGAAAGGATTAATGGTAGACCTTGCAAAGATAGTTGTTACTGTCAATTTAGAGGCTCCCAAGAATGTAAAGCAGTTGCATGCAACATTGGGCCAGACTGGATACTATAGGAAGTTTATCAAAGCTTATGCATAGATAACTATGCCAATGGAGAAATTACTAAAGAAGGACGCAACTTTCTGCTAGGAACAGGAGTGTCAGCATAGTATGGATGTGTTAAAGGAAAAGATGGTGACTACGGCCATTTTAGTGTTCCCCGATTGGAAGGAAGGATTTCATGTTCATGTACATGACTCCTATATTGCATTAGGTGTGGCATTGACCCAGCCAGGAGAAAGTGATATTGATCACCGTATAGAATTCACAAGTAGGAAACTATCAAAGGTAGAGAAGAACTCCTCAACTATGGAACACGAAGGGTTGGAAATGGTGTCTGTGCTACAGAAATTTCAACATTACCTATTGGGCATGCACTTAACGATGTATAAAGTTCACTCCGCTCTCAAGTACCTGGTCAACAAGCCTATGTTGGGGAGGGAGATCTGTAGGTGGTTATTGCTCTTTCAAGAATATGATTTTGAGGTGATTGTGAAGCCCGGTAGATTGAATGCAAGACCAAATCATCTATCCTTAATTGAGACAGGTGAAGAATCTACTAGTTTGGAAGAAGGTTTGCTGGATGCATAACTCTTTGTTGTACGAGTCGCAAATGATCAATTTGCTGACATAATCTAGTTTTTAACCACTGGTACAACCCTGGAGGTATATTCTACACATAAAAAAAGGAATTGGTGGTCTGTGTAGCTGATTTTTTTGTAATGGCTAGACACTTGTATAAGATGGGAACTAATGAAATACTACACTGATATGTGCTAGAGTTTGAAAGATCCAACATCCTCCTTGAAGCACATGGAGGAGTGGTGGGAGGATACTATGTAAGCAGAGTGACTACACAGAAGATTCTATGTGTAGGATTGTGGTGACCAATGGTGCATAAGGATTCTAAAGCTTATTCCAGGGCATGCGACACTCATCAAAGAATGGGGAAGCCTTCGCTAAGGGAAAAATTGCCCTTAAACCCATAGATTTCATTGTAGGTATTTAACAAATGGGTGATTGACTTTGTAGGTCTAATACAACCACCAGGGAAAAAGACGGGCACGCGGTACATTATTACTATGACGGAGTATTTGATGAGATGGACAAAAGAACAACTAGTCAAAGACTATAGCACTGCTACAACTAGGAAGTTCCTTTTCGAATTTGTCTTGACTCGGTTTGGGTGTACTAAGATATTGATGAGAGATAGGGGTATGCATTTCTTAAATGAAACAATTCCAGCGATGGTTGAAGAATTCTAGGTTTATCATCAAAAGGATACACTCTATCACCCTCAAGCTAATGGTATGATTGAAGCATTCAACAAGATCTTGGAGAACATGCTAACAAAGGTTTGTAATGTGAAAAGGAATGATTGGGATGTATGCATACCAAGAGTCTTATGGACATATAGGACAACATGTAAAATTTTGATAGAAAAAACTCCATTCATATTGGTCTATGGGATAGAGGTTGTGATGCCCTTGGAGTATATTGTGTCAAGCCCACAGGTTGCAGTGCTGAGTGATATAGATGATCATGAATGGAGGAATGCCTCGTGCAGTTGCTAGAATTAGAAGAAGACTGGTTTTTAGCGATATTTCACCAACAGGTGTAAACAGAGTGTGAGAAGGCGTGGCATGATCAACATAGTAAGTTACACACCTTCAAGGTGAATGATTTACTATTAGTTTATGATACTAAGTTCACCAAAATTTCTTGTGAAGTTTCAAATGCATTGGCTAGGTCCCTATGTAGTCAAGGAAATTACGGATGGTGGCGCAGTTCACCTTGCAAAGGTGAATGGGGAGGTGTTTCTAGGAAGAGTCAATGGTATATGATTGAAGTTATATAAAGGGGATCCTGCCCCTGTGCAATGACTACATGATGGCGGGGTAGTTTTAGAACTCCAGGAACCTGCAAGGAAGTACGCGAAACCATCCCTATTATGGATATGATGATCCATTGGATCACTATGTTGCCCCATCAGGGGGTGGATGTAGATGAAGCGTTTGGAGGAAAAACCAAAAAAAAACAACTCATAGACCAAATGAAGAGCGAGTTCGGCTTAGTAAAGAAGTCGTGCGAATATTCTATTCACTCTATTATAGACAAGGTAGTGCAGTTTTCCACGTAGATCTTGGCCTGCAAGATCATGAGGAAGTTTCGCATGGAAAAAGTTCTGACACCAGTAATTTCACTTGCTACCCAATGTGCTAAGCGATTTAAGTACACCTGGGCATAATTTATGTTGTAGCATCCATTGTCATTTTAATTTTATTTTCCGTTTTATCACAAAAATGAAAAAAAAATCAAATATTATGTTCTAACACGATTAAAAGAAAATGTAGAAGTCCAAAAGTAGTGTTTTTCTTTATTTTATTGATGGCTTTTGAATCTGATATAAGGTGGGGCCCCGACCCATATGATAAAGATCGATGGCATAGAAAGGAGTAAAACAACAAAGAATGACAACCATCGGATGGGCCTGATCGATAGTTAATAATGAGAGAAGAAGAATGACAGAGGAGAAGATTTGAGCCATCCGATCGATAGGAAACAGATCTAATGGTAATCGCATGGTTAACAAGGATGAGGTTCAATTCAAAATTGGACGCAAGAAATTATAAAACTAAGTTAATACCTCAGTTAATCGGGGCCGTCTGCTTGAAGGCAATAGATCTGACGGTAATCGCGTGGTTAACAAGGATGAGGTTTAATTAATAAAATGGATGCGATGGTTTATGGAATGTGATTTAATCTGTTGAAGTCTGGATTGATCAGAGTCACTCATCAAGAAGGGACAAGATCCGACAGATATCGCGTCGAAAGGTGCATGGGTTTTATAATAAATTTCGGACCTGAGAAGTCTATGAACTGTAGTTTTGTTTCCTTTCCATTACGTGAGAAAGGTAAAGGGTTTGTGGAAAAGGCGGATGCGATAATATTATGAACCAGAGTCTTAATTCCTATTGGGTTTCAGCGACAGTGATTGGCCAAGTTTTTTTGTGTTTTCGTTGATCAAAACACTTCTGATGTATACGTGAGCCCATAAACCACAAGTCCACACACGAAATTTTGTAAAGATGTAGTTTTGCTACATTAAGGCAATTTAGCTATCATTAGAACATCTACAGGGAAACTTCATCAGTAGTCAAGCCAGAGATCCGAACAGTGAGCAGCCATCACCAGTCATATTCTAATTTATGTTACTTCTTGTTATTTTGTTTTCTTGAGAAGAATGAGGTGTCTTTTACCCTCCAATGTAATATTCTGTAATGACTTTTACTTTAGACAGTTAGGATATAGTTAAGCAGTTTAATAGTTTTGGTGATTACCAACTGTCCCATGATGTATAGAAAGAGGCAAAATTATAGAAAAAGGAGGGGAATTTTGAAGAACCTGGAGACTAGGCTATTGAATTCTTGATAAAATTGATGATTAATTAAAGAATCAGAAGTTTTCCACACATTGTTGGGTATGATTTGTAATTTCTCTGTTATGTGTCATCATGTGTCTTCCTTTCTTTAAGTATGGTAATGAAGTAGCAGGTCTTTGTTTACTTATGTGAATGAAGTTAAAATTCCTTAAAAGAGCACTCTTGTACTTAAAGTTCCTACTTCTACATTTTTCTAAGTTATAGATAATAGTTTTTGAGTAAAACAACATATTGTCTCTAACTTCCCAAAGTGTTGCAGATAATAGTTTCTGCGAAAAAAAAACAGATCATCTCTAACCTCTCAAATCATTCTTCACATTTCTTCTAAGTTATAGATAATAGCTTCTATGAAAAATAGCATATTGTCTCTAACTTCTCAAAGCATTCTTTACTCAACATTTATATTCAACAATCAAATGGCATTCTGAGACTTTCATATTAGCTTAATATTAAGGGTTAAAAGTAAGTCCCTTAAGGTCCTTCACTTAAGGATACATTATAAAAATAAGTGACAAGAATAATAAACATTAATGTCTTAAGCATAATTTCTACACAGCCAAGAAATTGGTTTCTTAAGGTACAACATTAACTGGCGCCGTTGTCGGGGAATGAACTAAAGAACACTTTTCCGTGTGTTTTTAATATTTTCCTCTAGTTGTTTAGTGAGGAGGAAATATTTGGCTGTATTGAATAGAAAAGAATAACTCTGGCTTCAAACAGGGCTCATAAAAGGTCAAATACCTCACAGCAAAAGGCTCAAGCCCTTTCAGATCCTGAGAGACTAGTTTCCAAGAGGGTTGGAAGGCCAAAACCTCCAGTTACACCAAGTCCTACACTATTTGCACATGGAAGTAGTTCAACACATCTTTCATCCAAACATTCACCTTTGTTTGACCAAGAGCTACCTTTTACATCCACTTCATTTCAAGAAGCCAACTGTCAAGAACAGTCTTTAGAGTCTGTTTCTTTCTCAGTATCTTCTATAGTTATTCAACCTAAACCTATAACTACATTGCCACCTTTTCATACTCCATTTACTCCCTAGTCAGGTTCTACATCTACTAGTACTCAAGGTTCAGTAAGATCAGGAGCAAACATGGTAGCACCTGCATTCTTGTTGAATATGTATGCACCTATTTAGTTGCCATAACAATTGAATCAAATGCCTTAAGAATATTTAAAAATTCTTCCTCGTTTCTCAGGGGAGGATGAAAAAACAACAGAGAAGCATATAGCAGCGTTTTGTATTTTTGTAGAAAATCTTAATGTTGAACACCTGGATGTTGTTTTAAGACATTTTGTGTAATCCTTGGATGGAGAAGCAAGAAAATGATATAAAGGGCTTCCTAATAACTCTATTCGTACATGGGAGGAGATGGAGCGCCTATTCACCCAGAGATGGGGAGAGAAACGAGACCATGGGTATTCACTCACAAATTTTAATGTGTTAAGAAGAACTCTGATGAAAGTCTTGTTGATTTCATCAAAAGGTTCAATAAAATTTACAACATTCTTCCAGTGGAGATCAAGCGCCCTCCTGTTGGTGCAAAAATAACTTTTGCAGGGCCTTTGAATCAGATTTTGGGTTTACATTGAGGGAGAGAAGGTCCACAACCCTTGATCAGATCCAAACTGATGCTTTAGAAATTGAAGCAAATCTGGTGGCTGCAGGTAAAGCACCAGAGGCACAACCTACCAAAGATAAGGGAAAGGCTAAAGTGGAATCCTCTCAAAGTCAAACACTAGAGGATATGAATAATGTAATAAAAAATTTGTCTAATAAATTGATTAAATTGGAATTGGAGAGTAAGAATTCTTAGAGGAAAGAACAATAGAACAGAAACTTTAATCCTCAATATAGAAGACAACCTCTGCAAATTTTGCAGAAGGAGAGAAAAGACCAAGATTAGGTTCAAGAACCACTTTACTTAGAGGCAGATCCTGATAAAGTACCAGAACATTCCAAGGATCATGATGATCATATTTTCACATTGTATGTAGGAGATGAAGATGAACTATGTGTTGAGGGAGAAAAATATACTAAAATAGATGCCATTTATGATGAGAATGAAATTGATGAATATTGGAAGCAGTTTACTGATTTTATGCAGGCAGAATTACATAAGAAATATGACTTGAGATCAAGAAAAAGATCTAGAATTCAAGAAAATGAAGGTGAGCAGCAAGTTCCAGCTCCCCTACAAAAGACGACTCCACAGGAACCACAACCTGCAAAACAACTAAATAAAGGAAAGCAACAACAAAATACAAATAGCAAGACTCAAATACTTCAAGGTAAGTCTTCTCAAGATAAAAGTGACAAAATTCCTTTAGAAATAATTGTTTCCATTCCACAAGATATTTCAGTGATGAAAAAAAGTGAAGATGAAAATGAAAGGAATACTAAATAGGTCCATGTGTTTAGTCTCACTAAAGAATTAGAAAAAATTAGAATTCAAGTGCCCCTCATAGAGTTGGTCAAAACACTAGTTTGTCAAAGAGAGATAGCCGAGTTTATCAATCTATCTTAGAATGTGAATATAAATGAAACTGTGAATATGCAAGAAGATTAACCAGTAGTGGTTTTTGGTCTACATGTGGAGGAGGTAGATTCTTCAACACCTCCTTTCTACATTTCTTTATTGATTCATTATTTCCTCTTGCATAATTGTATGTTTGATTTAGGAGCTTCACATAATCTTATGCCACTATCAGTAATGAAACAACTAAACCTACAAGTTACTAAACATTACAGAGAATTGTATTCTTTTGATTCAAATAAAGCCAAGTGTCTAGGGGTCATTAAAGATATGGTGGTGTCACTAGCCCAGATCCGAGCTAGAAGATTAGTAATGGATGTAGTGGTAGAAGATATACCTGCTAGGTTTGGAATGTTGCTATCTAGGTCATGGGGGACTAAATTGGGTGGTGTGATGAAATTGGATTTTGCTTATGCTATCATACCAATTTCTAGTGGAGAAGAAAGAAGGTTGTATAGAGAAACAAATTTTTTTAAAACAATCACAAAGAACAGAGCAAGTAATTCACCTGTGTACAACTAGGAAAAAGATGATTTTTCTTGCTTCATCCTGCCTAACAATACATAATTGGCTGAAGATAATTAGAGGTAGCTTACTTCAGCTTGTGTAAATACAGAGCTACAAATAGAAGGGGTGTGGAAGTGCTTCTTTTATGGAGCCTATTCTAAAGAAGGAACAAGTGCTGGTTTTCTTTCACAGGATGAGCAGATTCAAGATCACAATATTTGAACCCAGAAGGAGCCCAAGCTAGTCAAATTGTTCAAGGAAGTTTCACTTAATTATAAGGAGAGATATATTAATCCTTTCAGGGAATACACTAATGTTTTTTCTCGGTCCTATGAGGATCTCAAGACATATATTGTAAGCGTTATTCAACACAAGATTCCCTTGAAAGAAGCGATTAAACCACCTGCAAGTGGACAACACAAGTGGGTTTTTACAGCTACTGATTATTTCACCAAGTGGGTAGAAGCTATACCTACTAAATGGCAAAATGACCAGATGGTGATGAAGTTTTTAGCGGAAAATATTTTCAGTAGATTTGGATGCCCTATCAAAATCGTAACAGACAATGCTCAAGTGTTCAGTTCAAGTAAGTTTGTTTCCTTTTGTTAGAAGTATAATGCTATTTTATCTCATTCAACAGCTTATCATCCATAGGGAAATGGATTGGCTGAATCCACTAACAAAACACTGAAAAAAAATCTTAAGAAAACTATTGCAGAGAATCAAAAATACTAGTATTTGAAATTAAAATTTGCTCTATGGGTTATCCGAGTGATTACAAGAAGGTCTATAGGAAAATCACCTTTTGAGTTAGTGTATGGAAACCAAGATTTGTTCTCTAGTCAGCTTGTGAAGCCTATGATTGCAATGATTCAGGAGGAAAAAGAAGAGCCCAATGCTGTGATAAGAATGATGCATAAGATAGTGGAGTCGAGTGAAAGAAGGGATAAGGTAAGACATAATTTGAATATGTATCAATCAAAGATTAAGGGTATTTTTGATAAAAAGGACAAAGAAATTGATTTTAAAGTTGGAGACCCGGTATTAAGGTGGGATACTAGAAGAGAAGATAAGGGAAAACATGGGAAGTTTGGTCCTCTCTGGTATGGCCCATTCAGGATCATAGAAGCAATGACAAATAATACATTATTCTTGGAGAATCTTGATGATGAAACTTTACAGTTGCCTATCAATGAGCAGTACCTCAAACATTATTTCCAGTTCAGAAGCACAAGCATCCTATTATTGTAGATACCAGAGTGAATTCATTGTACACATTCCATAGAATTTAAATTGGCTAAGAAATATGTGACTCCATGCCCAAGGTGAGGGCACTGATTTGTGGTTCTTAGTGCTTTTGTGGCAAAAGAACTATCCCCAAGTGGAGCCAAATGTTGTAGCATCCATTGCCATTTTAATTTTATTTTCAGTTTTATCGCAAAAATGAAAAGAAATCAAATATTATGTTCTAACGGGATTAAAAGAAAATGCGGAAGTCCAAAAGTAGTGTTTTGCTTTATATTATTGATGGCTTTCGAATCTGATATAAAGTGGGCCTTGACCCATATGATAAAGATTGACGACGTAGAAAGGAGTAAAACGACAAAGAACGGGAACCATTGGATGGGCCAGATCAATGGATAATAACGAGGGGAGAAGAATGACGGAGGAGAAGATATGAGTCGTATGATCGACAGGCAACATATATAATGGTAATCGTGTGGTTAACAAGGATGAGGTTTAATTCAAAATTGGACGCGAGAAATTATAAAACTGAGTTAAAACCTCAATTAATCGGGGCCATCCTCTTGAAGGCAACAAATCCAACAGTAATCACGTGGTTAACAAGGAAGGGGTTTAATTTAGAAAATAGATGTGATGGTTTATGGAATGTGATTTAATCCATTGAATTCTAGATCAATCATAGCCGCTCATCAAGAAGGGATGAGATCCGATGGATATCACGTTGAAAAGTGCACAGGTTTTACTATAAATTTCGGACCGAGAAGTCTATGAACTGCAGTTTTGTTTCTTTTCGGTTCTGTGGGGAAGGTAAAGTGTTTGTGGAAAAGGCAGACGCGATAAGATTATGAACCGGAGTCTTAATTCCTCTTGGGTTCCGGCGATAGTGATTGGTCAGGTTTTTTTGTGTTTCTGCCAATCCAAACACTTCCAATGTATACATGAGCCCATAATCCACAAGTCCATGCACCAAATTTTGTAAAGATACATTTTTGTTGCGTTAAGGCAGTTTAGCTATCATCAGAACATCTACAAGGAAACTTCATCATCAGTCAAGCCATAGATCCGAGCAATGAATAGCCATCACCAGTCATATTCTAATTTATGTTACTTCTTGTTATTTTGTTTTCTTGAGGATAATGTGGTGTCTTTTACTCTCCAATGTAATATTCTATTATGACTTTTACTTTAGATAGTTAGGAGATAGTTGATCTGTAATTGATCTAAGAAAAACAATTAAGGTATTACAAAGTCATGTGCATGGATGTGCCTATGTTATTTTATTCAACAGATCGATAACATTGCTAAATACACATGCACTGAAGTAGTTAGAGAAAACATAATAGGGAAACATATAAACACAACAAGTTTAATAAGGAGTTCACCCAATACTCCTAGGTTACATCTCCTGGTCCAGCCTTCAGTGGTGGCCTCTCTATTATGTTTTCAAAGTAGAGTTTTTACAACAATGAGCTCAATTTGAGTCTCACACAGCAAATATAAATCAACAAGATTGTACTTGGCTCCCCCAAGTCTCTGGAGTACACAAACTCTCTTTAATGATACTCAACCTCTATTGGTCACAGTGGTATGACCCCAATCTAAGACTCATACATGACAGGCATATATAGAAGTGTTCGCTTGAACTTCTCAAGCCTTTTCCAGAGTACAAAAATCTCTAACTCTCTCTGGCTTTGTCTTTAACTCTGGCTTGATGTTGCCCTTACTTCTGTAGGTCATCTCGGCTTCTTCCCTCTGCTCTTAGCTTTCTGTGTCTAACTTACTCTCCTTCTTTCTTTGTCAGTTTGTGGCTTTTAAGCCAATCTGCTTTCTGACTGTTCATTTGTGCTTCCTGACTTTCTGGTTTCCCTACCTCTATCCATCTGAATCCCTCTGTTCTATGTAATCATCATTGTATAATGCCTCACAGGGAGTTGGCCACCTATTTCATAACAAAGTGAGTGTCAGTTCTCTTGGACTTTCTCAAAACAACCATTTATTCCATTAACTCCAAGAATGCCCATGAAACATGACTTTCTGCCAATGCATTGTCCATGTCAGACTTCAAATCCTATACAACTCTGCCTGTTTACCTCGTCAAATCCAGTCACCCATTGGAATGCATCTCCGCCATTGATCTGGAGCCTCCAGATCCAACGGTCATCATCCATATTGGGCAGATAAGTAACATGATGTTTACCCATTCGATGTCAGTAGTTTTCTCTCTCTTCCACTGGACACATGGTATCCATTGTGTGGCATCGAGTAGGACTTGGTTAAAACCTCTTACCACTCGAAGCCCTTTTGATATTCTGTCAGTTTTTGTGGGACCTCGCCTCTAATGGAATCGACGCGATATCTGTTACATTTTATAAATTTTCGGGTCCAGGCGCTTGGGGCCTTCCCTTCTTTGAGGGGTTTTCCCAGCGATATGTGATTAGTGACTTGTCGCTAATCGCATATCAGAAACCACCCCCGTTTCTTGAAAATGCCTCTCGTTTTGCTAATTCGCAATTGCGCACGTTACCATGGGCTGACAGTGTACGCACTTGACCGAGGGTCCTAGTTGCTCCACGCTGATCACAAATTGCAATTGTTATGAGGATATCTCTGATAAGCTTGATCTTTATAAGACTTTGAAACTATGGCATAATTTTAAGAGTTTATGAAAACTTAGAGAGTGTTCTAGGATCCAATTTGGATCATGGCCTTCCCATTGAAAAAGCTTTTGGACCACCAAAAGTTTGTTTTTAAGCATCAATCAAGTGACGGTATAAATTCCTCACTTGCCCAATTTCTATCCATCTTGCACTGCTCAGTTTTGAACCTTTGAGCCCAATCCTGAGGTACTCAACATCCCCTCTACGCGTTGTTCTTACCTTCATATCGAGTACTATATCTTCTTGCAATTCATTGAGACATTCAGGCAACAGATCACCAATAGAAGGCATTTGACTCTGCTCTTCGGGATATTTAATCAATGAAGGTTCAAATAGTCTCAAGCTTTTTGCATTAACAACTGAATAGATGTGCACGTAAGCTGGCAAATCAAGGCCAAAAGCATTCTCACCAATTTTCTCAAGCATTTTGAAAGGTCCATACCTTATTGGCTTCAACTTCTTACCTTCACCTTGCATTTTGTCCTTGCTAATATAAAACCTGACTTGATCACCAACTTGGAAACTATGCTCAATCCGATGCTTATCATGCCTTTCCTTGTACTTGGCTTGGCTCTTTTCTAGCTATTCCTGTACTACCTAGTGAATCTCTTGGATTTGTTCAATGAACTTGGTTGCCTTGTCCACATCACTATGTCCATCAAGCGCTATGTCTTCACCAAAGTCAAAATCCAAGGGAGACCTTGGTGTGAAACCAAAACAGGTCCCAAAAGGAGATCTCTGTGTAGAAGAATGTTTAGCTTGGTTTTAAGCATGCTGCACATAACATAGGTATTCATCCCAAAGCTTAGGATGCTTGCTACAATAGCCTCTGAGCAACTGGATCACTATCTTGTTGACCACTTCTATTTGGCCATCTATTTGTGGATGAAAAGTTGTGCTCTTCTTTAGTCTGGTGTCCATCAATTCCCATAGACTCAACAAAAATTTCCCAACAAATCGAGAGTCTTGATCAGATATAGTGGAAGTGGGTAATCCAAAATGAACCCATACATGCTGAAAGAACAATTTTGCTGTTTGTTCAGCTGTAATCTGTTTGTTACAGGGTATTAAAATACAAATTTTTCTGAACCTATCCACAATAACATATAAATAGTCATGACCTTTTCTAGATTTAGGTAGTCCCCCAATGAAGTCCATGGAGACACTTTCCCAAGTATGAGAAGGAACTGGTAGTGGAGTGTACAAACCTAGTTTTCTATTGCTGGGCTTACTTTTAGCACACATGGTACACCCTCTTACATATCTAGAAATTGTTTCATTCATTTTTTGCCAATAACAAAATCTTTGCAGCTGTGCAACTGTTTTACTTACACCAAAGTGACTTGATATTAGAGAAATGTGTGCTTCTCGAATTATCTTTACTCTTTCAGTTTGTGGAATGCATAACTTTCCAAATTGAAACAAGAGTTGGTCCTTAACATGATAATCTAATTCTTCTACTTGTTTTCCATGCCTTAAAGTTGCATATACATCTTTAAAATCTATATCTTGAGCATACTGTTCAATGTAGCTTTCACAGAATACTGAATTATGCTTAAGTATAGTAGATGCATTTATGATTGGTCTGGACAACATATCTGCAACTTTATTGTGTATGCCTTTTTTATATCTGATGACAAGATGATACTGTTGTAGAAATCCCATCTACCTATAGTGTCTTCATTGCTGCAGCTTAGTTTGTGAGTGAAAATATTGAAGTGGTTGATGATCAGTATGTATAACCATTTCTTTGCCCATTAGGTAATGTTTCCACTTCTTCACACTCTGTACTAATGCATACAATTTTTTATCATATGTGGGATAATTAACTACTGCAGAATTAAATGTCTCAGAATGATAACATATGGGTTTACCGTGTTGCATCAACACTGCTCCCATGGCATAGTCACTGGTATCCGTTTCAATGTCAAATGGTCTTTGAAGATTAGGCAGTGCTAGTACTGGTGTTGTACTAATATTTTCTTTCAAGTTGTCGAAGGCTTTCTACTATTTTCCTCCCCACTGAAATGCCTTGTTCAATCCTGTTAAAGCATGTAAGGGAGGTGCAATCAAGGAAAAGTTAGAAATAAACTTTCTCCAATACTGTGCTGTTCTTAGGAAGCTTCTAACTTTAATAGTAGATTTTGGTTTAGGCCAGTTTACAGTGACTGCAACCTTAGAGGGATCTTTCTTCAATTCACCACCCCCTACAATATGACCCAAATAATTCAAAGATGTTTTGCCAAATTCACATTTTGAGAGCTTAACATAAAGATTTTCTCTTTTCAAAACATCTAGAGTCTGCTTTACATGCTTTAAGTGTTTTTCCCATGTTTTACTAAATATAAGAATGTCATCTAAATATACAAGGACAAAATCATTAATAAAAGGTCTGAGTAAATCATTCATTACTCTCATGAAAGTAGCAGGAGCATTAGTTAAGCCAAAAGGCATAACCAACCACTCATACAATCCTTGCTTTGTTTTGAAAGCAGTCTTCCATACATCTTACTCTGCAACTCTGACCTGATGGTAGTCACTATGCAAGTCGAACTTGGAAAAATAAAAAACTTCTTTCAATTGATCTAGTAGATCATCTATGTGAGGAAGGGGATAACGATTTTTTATCATTATCTTAATTAGTGCTTGGTAATAAATTCACATTCTCCATGAGCCATCTTTCTTTCTCAACAATACAATTGGAGACCCACATGGTGATGTGCTAGGTCTTATGAACCCTTTCTCGAGCAGCTCCTGTACCTAGTTCTTGATTTCTGCATTCTCTAAAGCAGACAACCAATACATTTCAATGTTAGGCAATGGAGCATCTTGTTGCAAATTAATATCATGTACTATTTCATTTTTGGGTGGTAGACCTTGAGGTTCTTGAAATAGTATATCATATTCTGAAACAAATTTTTCTAAATCAGCTTGTTGTTTAGCATTACCACCCTCAAATACATTGGTTTTATCATGTTTCTTTTCCTTTACAACCATCAATAAAAATTGTTTGCATGAATTTACAATTATTTTCATCTGTCCTAAGTTTATGAGAGTACAATTATGCTTGAGTTTATGAGCTCTTATAATATATTCAATTCCATATTTAATGAGTTCATACTTGTTTTCTACCCTATATAAAATAGATTTTCTATCATACAAGTAAGGACTTCCTAAAACAATTCCACAGATATCCAAGCGAACAATATCTAACTTAACCTCATCTACAAATGCAAAGCCAAAAGAAAACCTAAGTTTACATTTTCTAGTCACTTGTAGCTTTTCTTTATCACATAACCAACCTAATGGATATGGGTTCCTGTGAGGTGTGGTTAGTAATCCCAACTTCTTTACAATTGCTTCAGAAATTAAATTTACTTGTGAGCCACTATCAAACAAAGTATCAATCTTATGATTCTTGGAAATAACTCTAATATGAAAAAGCTCATGTCTTTTCCTATCATTTTCTTCATTATCAGTAGATTGTGCAGAATTACTAGTAGATGCTTCAGAATTTTTACCTTTTATACCTGTGGTTGTGATTGTTGTTTCATCCCCTGAGTCTGACCCCAAATATTTTTGAATAGCTACAATAGTCTTCTTCTTTTTTCCATCGTACTTCTTGGGCCTTAGCTCCAGATGCAAAATCCAATAGTGTTCATCATCATTCCCATCCTTCTTGTAGTGAGTGCATGAAGATTTGGTCTTTTGTATAGTATTTTTCTACCTCTCTTTCCATTTTTTTTTCTCTTTTCCTTATTCTTGCTTGCAGTGGGTTTTGATGATCCCCCAACTTCTGGGTTCACATTCTTGCCTCTAACCTCTAGATGTGTAGCATGAACAGATACCTCATCTATGCTAGTGGGATTAAACATGAGAATGGTGTGCTTTAAATAGCTGTGTAGACCGGCTATATACTTTAGCAGAGTTTGAGGTGAGTCTAAAGAAATTCCTAGAATCAACGCTCTTTTCCTAAGCTCTTTGGTGTTGCCTTGTACAATTTGCCCCTTTAATTGTCGAAGATTTTTCTAATTCATCATGGCATGTTGCATATAAGCTAGTGGATAGAACTGACTTTTAATTGAATAAACAAATTCACTCCAGACAAAAAGAATTTTACCATGCTTCTTCATGTCAGCTTGTGTCCTACCTTCCCACCATACCAAGGCAGTGCCTCCAAGGCATAGGCTTGCTAGCTAAATCTTACTCTGGTATGAATCAATGCTCTGCACCCTGCAATATACATCAATTTGTCTAATCCAATTATCCAACTTCTCTGCATTCAACTCTCCATCATATATCGGCAAATCAAATTTAACATCTAATTTAATCAAAGATGTTTTCTTTTTATTTTCAGGGCTATTAGGGGGTGTGAGAAGTTTTTCCTCTTTCCCTTTGCCTTTAGAGTGGTCATTGAGGAGATATTTTTCTGCACCTTTATCTTGTTTGGAGTTTGATGAATATTCATCTCTACCTTTCTTAAATTCTCTATACATTTCTTCTACCATGGCTCTCATGGTCATGAAAATATCCATGAATTGGGAGTCTGATTCCAAGGGAATTTCTTCTGACATTTTCCTCTTAGGGTAGACTCTTCTAATTTCTGGGTTAGCTTCAACCAACTCTCCTTCTCCTAATTTAAGCTTTGATCTAGTTATCATTCAACAAAAATCCAACACAAGTTTGTCCAACCTTAGTAACCTAAAGCTCTAATACCACTTGATCTATAATTGATCTAAGACAAACAATTAAGGTATTACACACTCATGTGCATGGATGTGCCTATGTTATTTTATGCAACGAATCGATAAGATTGTGAAATACATAGGCACTGAAGTAGTTAGAGAAAAAATAACAGACAAACATATAAACACAACAAGTTTAATAAGGAGTTCACCCAATACTCCTAGGCTATGTCTCCCGATCCAGCCTTCAGTGGTGGCCTCTCTATTATGTTTTCAAAGCATAGTTTTTAGAATAGTGATCTCAATTTGAGTCTCACATAGCAAATATAAATCAGCAAGATTGTACTTGAATCCCCCAAGTCTCTGGAGTACACAGACTCTCTTTACTAATACTCGACCTCTATTGGTCACAGTGGTATGAGCCCAATCTAAGACTCATATATGACAGCAATATATAGAAGAGTTTGCTTGAACCTCTCAAGCCTTTTCTGGAGTACACAAACTCTCTAACTCTCTCTGGCTCTGTCTTTAACTCTGGCTTGATGCTACCCTTACTTCTGTAGGTCAGCTCAGCTTCTTCCCTCTGCTCTTAGCTTTCTACGTCTAACTTACTCTCCTTATTTCTTTGTTAGTTCATGGCTTTTAAGCCAATCTGCTTTCTGACTGTTCATTTCCGCTTCCCGGCTTTATGGTTTCCCTGCCTCTATCCATCTAAATCCCTCTATTTTGCATAATCATCACTGTATAACACCTCACAGGGAGGTGGCCACCTATTTCATAATGAACTGAGTGTCAGTTCTCTTGGACATTCTCAAAACGACCGTTTATTCCGTTAACTCCAAGAATGCCCATGAAACATGACTTTCTGCCAATGCGTTGTCCAAGTCGGACTTCAAATCCTATACAACTCTGCTTGTTTACCTCGTCAAATCTGGTCACCCATCAGAACGCATCTCTGCGTTGATCTGGAGCCTCTAGATCCAATGGTCATCGTCCATATCAGGTGGATAAGTAACACAATGTTTACCCATTCAATGTGAGAGGTTTTCTCTCTCTTCCGTCGGATGCATGGCACCCATTGTGTGGCATCGGGCGGGACTCAGTTGAAACCACTTACTGCTTGAAGCCCTTTTGATATTCTGCCGATTTTTGTGGGACCCTGCCTCTGATGGAATCGGCGTGATATCCATTACATTTTATAACTTTTTGGTCTGGGCACTCTGCAGCGTTTCCCTTCTTTGAGGGGTTTGCACGATGATATGCTATACCACCCCTGTTTCTCGAAAAGGCCTCCCATTTTGCTAATTCCCGACAACCCGCATTACCATGGGCTGATGGCCTGCACAGTTGACTGAGGGTCCTCATTGCTCTGCGCTGATCACAAATTGCAACTATTACGAGGATATCTCTGATAAGATTGATCTTTATAAGACTTTGAAACTTTGGCATAATTTTAAAAGTTCATGTGAACTTAGAGAGTGTTCTAGGATCCAATTTGGATCAATAGTTAAGCAGTTTGATAGTTTTGGTGATTACCAACTGTCCCATGATGTATAAAAAGAGGCAAAATTATAGAAAAAGGAGGGGAATTTTGAAGAACCTGGAGACTAGGCTATTGCATTCTTGATAAAATTGATGATTAATGAAAGAATCAGAAGTTTTCCACACATTTTTGGGTATGATTTGTAATTTCTCTATTATGTGTCATCATGTGTCTTCCTTTCTTTAAGTATGGTATTGAAGCAGCAAGTCTTTGTTTACTTATGTGAATGAAGTTAAAATTCCTTAAAAAAGTGCTCTCGTACTTAAAGGTTCTACTTTACATTTTTCTAAGTTACAGATAATAGCTTCTGTGTAAAACAACATATTGTCTCTAACGTCTGAAAGTGTTACAGATAATAGTTTTTGTGAAAAAAAACATATTGTCTCTAACCTCTCAAAGAATTTTTCACATTTATTCTAAGTTACAGATAATAGTTTCTATGAAAAATAGCATATTGTCTCTAACTTCTCAAAGCATTCTTCACTCAACATTTATATTTAGCAATTAAATGGAATTATGATACTTTCATATCAGCTTAATATTAAGGGTTAAAAGTCAGGCCCTTCAGGTCCTTCACTTAAGGATACATTATACAAATAAGTGACAAGAATAATAAACATTAATGTCTTAAGCACAATTTCTACACAGCTAAGAAATTGGTTTCTTAAGGTACAACAATACCTATGTAAAGAATTTTGATAAACTGTCACGAAGCACAGGATGATGGCAAGGCATTCCATTATGCTTGCTTATTTTTATTGATTTCCCTCATCGTGTGGAGGCTACTAGAATAAATTCAATTCCCTCCATAGGAATCTGACTTACTAGAAGTCGCGATGTTCGCTTTGCTATGGGAAATGAGGGATCTTGAAAGAGTCATGGAAACTAAGATGTTTTGGGTACTGGTTGATATGGATCTTCGCAAGCTAATCAACCAGAGGTTGAGGTTGTCACCAACTCTATTTGAGCAACTCAAGGCCTATGCAAAGTTCAAGTTGGATTTTCACAATGTGTCTATCTACGTGAGAAAGGATCTGAAGAAGACATGGTACAAGTTGTCGTACCTGGTGAGTGAGGCTAATGCATATGAGATTGTGAGGAAATACCGAGGAGAGTGGATATAGGCATCAGATCTTGGCACAGTTACTAGCAAGGTAGCGAAAGCTCCTCCACGTAGAAGCAGATGGAGGCTGAGTAGGCCATAGTTCAAGAGAAAGTTGCACATTAGCAGAAGGAAGTTGTTGCCAAAGAAGCTACTGCTAAGGAAACTTCTAAGAAAGATCGAGGGGCTAAGGAGACCACTATTGATATTGAGGAGTACACTTCCAAGCACACTAAGGAAAAAGGGGAATCTTATGTCAAAGGAGGTGGAGGCGAGGAGCAGAGAACTCCCTTTAAACTATATAAGTACACCAAGGAGACAACTTTCAAACCTAGAAAGAAGCCGAAATCTGACAAGCACACACAAATTGATCCAATGGTCCTCAATGAGGGGGACCTAGATGAATACAGAGGTAAGGTCCACAAAACCATGATGGAAATATGGTAGTCATTTGAACAACAGTACTAGTAGGAATTGGGAAATGTGCAAAAGGATCTACGTGACCTACAAATTGAAAAGGGATGGCTGCAAGCAAGCACTGGTTAGACGAATGATATTCAAGCGAGCCTACAGTAATCAAGCACAATTGTGTTGGATACTAATTGGACGGTCGACCTCAGAGTCATTCCACTACCAAAAAGGGCCTTGCGAGCACAGTTATACGAAAGAATGAATCAGCTGGCACAGCTCAAGGAATTAGGTGTCAATCTCACGACGCTTCATATTAAGACCCTCCATGAATTACATCAAGGAGTTTCTGATGAATTGAGGGACAAGGAACAACACACACTGCAAGTAATAAATGAACTAAATATCATCAACAAGTAGATATTCACAGAAAAAGTGCAGGCACTTAAAGATAAGTAAGAATTGGGCACATGTAGCTAAAAATTTGAGGTAGCCATTACACAAGCATGTAATGCTCTGCCAAAAATCAATAGTCCCAAAGATGCAACATCAGTAACAAAGATTTAGAGGTTCGCTGTTGTGGTCAGGTAATCCAAGGAGGAAATCAGCTAAGTCCAATTTGATCTATAGATGTATATCTCAGAATTGCAGCTCAAGTTGCATCCAACCACTCCGCTAGAATGACCACTCTGAACACAATAGTTAAGGACTACACAGATATTTTTGAAGAGGCCCTAGAACTTTGGACATCCCTATAGCAGGAACCCACTCTATAGAAGATTGCTACAAATATATGACAGAAGCAATGATAGTTTGAAGAAATCAGGTCCACTACGTGCACTTTGGTGCTAGTCCAGCACTTCGCTCGACTATAGGGAGGAAAACATCTATAGACAATGATTGAAGAACTGCAACATGAAGAGGTTATCTTGACGGTTAGGATGCAACCATGGATAGAGGAAGAATACTGGCTCACTTTGTGAGTTCAAGAAAAGTTGAAGATGATCCAACAAACATGAAGGATGATGGGCCTCAGAGTGGAAAGTCCTACTACAAAGAAGATGGTCAAAGAGGTATACTAGATTGTGGTGCAGGGTACTGCTGATTCACAAGTGCTGAAGTTGGAGTTCCATGAACTCTAAGAAAATATTACTATGCGAGTCGACTAAATCAAGCACGAGTCACCTAATTTGTGTTGGGGTCCTATTGGGATATGGTCCCTTGGGTCAAATTTTGAGTAAACATTAATATCCTTTTGTATAGTGTGTAAAGTCTGCACAAAATGTGGAAGTGGAGCGCGAAGCTAGTATTAGCCAAAAGGGCTTTAGTCCCTCAGGTGGGTAGGTGATAGGAGGATTTTGAGACCCGCCCATGGTCCATGGATGATGGTATTGTAAGCAAAATTCCATATATAGATGAGTCATACCGATTCTAAGGAAGTAACACTTGGAGAAGAATCTTTCTAAGGGAAAGAATCTAAGGCATGAAAGGTCTGTTTCCTGTACTTAGGCGAAAGGGGAAGGCTCCTGCAGCTGAGTCCGTGGAGACCTTGGTAAGTCCACATGCTGAGTGCATGGGCCACTACAGTTGACTGCAGAGGGAAAAACAATATGCACTTAAATAGTTATACTTAATAAATACATTTTGGAGCCAATTTGAATGCATCTATGTATTATTTCTTATTTCTGCAAGTATCTATAATTTCTCTCTATGTTATGTTTTATATGAATTAATGCTTGTTTACTGCGCGAAAATACTAGATCTGTAATATTAATGCATGTCAATACTAAGTAAGGACCTTCGTGAAGATCTGGATGTTGTTTAAGTACGTTAACAGTAATTCTCTGTTTGGAAGTGTTAAGGGTGCGTGAAAGTAGATCTAAGCCATAAGGATTGCAACAACCTACCACACGGGCCTTTGGATGTAGAAACTTGGTTCTATCATCCCCCAATACTGCTTCGAGTGGGACTACAACCTGCACTATGCAAGCTGTTATCGAAAGGAAAGAAGTTAGGGTTTTGTTGGTTTTCTTAGATAACGTTGAAATTGGGTCAAGCCCCATCAAGCCAACATGTCCAAAGGTTCCTTTGCCCTTATTAAATTTATTGTTGGAAATGTCTCTCTATGTTGTTTACCCAAGATACATCCTTTACATAGGCTATCCAATTTTTCTGTGAGTGGAAATTCCTTCACCTTGCCTTTTCTATCAAAGAAATTAAAAGCTCCAAAGTTGAGATGACCAAATCTCAAATTCCATAACGAATTTTCATCTTTGACCTTTGCTTAAAAGTTTACTTATGTGACAATTGCATATTTTCTTCCATCCTCTTGTGAGTTCATTGATAGTTGTGCTTGTGCACCTTCTTGCTTCAAATATGATCTTATATTTAGGTAAACATTCTATTGTTTGTCATCTGAACCTTTGTAATCAATTGTCTTCTTGGAGGCTTATCCAAAATTGTGCACTCATCATTCTTGAAAAATACATTGTAGCCAATTGTATGAGTTGTCCAATGCTTATGAGGTTATGCTTCAAATGAGGGACAATGTAAACATCTGAGATGTACTTCTTCTCCCCCTTCTTTGTTAGGATATCAACTCTTCATTTTCCCATGAAAAAGACTTTTCTATTAGTCCCTAATGTCACCTCAGATTTCACATTTTCATCTAGATTGGAAAACATTTCTATTTTCCCTGACATGTGGTTGCTACACCCTTGAATCTAGATACCATACATCACTTTGTTTTTCTTGTGCTACATTACAAGCTAAAAACATCCTATCATGGTTATGATTTTCCTTTGTGAAATTTTCACTTGGTTTGTCACTAATGTCATATTTCTTCTTTCTACATTCGTTTGCATAATTACCATACTTCTCAAAATAATGACATTGGACTTTATTTTTGTCCTACCTATGATGTTGTGCTTGATTTTGGCTTGGGCCTTGATATGGATTTTGATAACTGTCCCTTCCACTTGAGCTTGAAGGGCTACTTCTTCCACCTATGTGTGGGATTCTTCTTCTTCCTCTAGCATATGATCATCCTCTACCTCTACCTTCACCAAATGAAACTTGTGTCTTGAAGGGATGCTCTAATGAGAAGCTTGTTTCTCTATTTAGTCTAGGTCCAGGAGAAATCAATGATGCATGAAGCTCATCCACTAAAAACTATAAGAGATCCTTTGTATTTTCTATCGCCTCAACAATGGCATCAAACCTTACTGGTAGACTTCTCCAAACTTTCTCAACTATTCTCCTTTCCTCAAGTGTCTCACCATGAGACCTGATTTGAGTAACCAATCCAATTACATGTGTAAAAATGAGTCTACATTCTCATACACTTTCATACAAATTGTTTCAAAGTCTCTTCTCAACAATTGTAGTATTGTTGTCTTTATTTTTTCCATGCCTTGGTAGGCTATCTGCAGGCTGTCCCATGCTTTCTTGGACTTTGTTGCTACTGCATCCCTTGGGAAAATACTTTCATTAACTGGTTGAAAAATGTAGAAGAGGGCTTTTGCATTCTTCTTCCTGTTATCCCTCAACAAATCCCTTTCTACTTGAGACAAGGCATTATATGATGTTGCATCTATTGGTTCTTGAAAACCATTCTCCACCAAATCTCAAATGTCTTGAGAAGAAAACATGGACTTCATTGTAATAGCCCAATAATCATAAGGCATCTTGGATCTATTCTGTCACCTGTAATAAATTCATGTGCTTTGGAGGTCTGATTGACCATGGAGGTGTCTGACTCAATTTGAAAACTAGTATAATATAATGCTCATCGAGTTTTAACTCACTTGGGACTTCAAATTTGTATTATAAGTTTGGTCAGGATTATAGAATGGGGGGCATCTCGGATGTGTAGAAAGTATGAAAGAGATATTAAGGCAAGATAAGCCACCACAATGCAATACAACATCACAATTGGATCTTAATTTGGTTATGGATGCAGTTTTTATGGAGCCAGTAGATGAGGCTGAGCTAAGAAGTAGCATTCAAAGTAGGTAATGAATCAAGACTTGAAAAACTTCTTAAGGAAAGAAAGCTATTTTTTTTAAGTAGCATTTTTATTATGTATTCGGGAATTGGTTAAATAGCATAAATTTATAAGCTTTCTTAGTGTTTTATTCACAAGTAATAGAAGAATGGAAGAATGACTATTACATTATTGTAAGTGTTAGGGTCAACAATGGGACCATCCTGACAGTCATGTATAAAGGTGAAGGCACACCATACACACAACAATATTTCAAGGTCAACCATTCTTTTCAATGGTTAAACTAAAAATGGAGAGAGGGATTCAATGTTACTTTTATGACTTCTACAAGTGCTATCTATTCACTAACGTCATGAAGGCATTCTTTTTTATTATCAAAAAATTCTTCTCAGAAGAAGGAATGTC
The DNA here is from genome assembly GCA_031772625.1 of Pinus tabuliformis. Classification (NCBI taxonomy): domain Eukaryota; kingdom Viridiplantae; phylum Streptophyta; class Pinopsida; order Pinales; family Pinaceae; genus Pinus; species Pinus tabuliformis. The sequence continues at coordinate 534,092,639 of CM062809.1, read as the reverse complement.
AACATTAAAATTCGTATGTTATTAATAGTGTATGATAACCAAGGTTTACAAGTGTTTTTTGCAATATCTAAGCTCATAAACTATGCCAAGGTATGTATGATATAGTGTACAGAAACTTAATTGTTGGTTGAGTATGCACTAGCACAATTTCACATGAAGAGGAAGTTTCGAGTCTTGAAAAGTTGTAATTTGTTATTGAATCTGTGGATTAAGTCATGTATTTACCATCATTGTTATTATTTGGTCATGAAAAGATTTTTTAGTCGTGTAAGAACTTTTTGGTGCAATTTTTTCCTTATTTGTGCTAGAGAATGTCATTGATGTAGCCTCATTGGATTAAGCGATAGATGTAAATTTCTATCCCAAGGAATCCTTTGTTTGCTACAACCATGTTAAATTCGTATGAAGGAAGGCATTCATTGCACGAAATTATGATGACTTTAGTATGAGTATGTGTTCAAGGGGAGTTTGTATGTTGTGTACTTGCTGATTTGATTATAGATTAATATTGGTCAGGATGATGCTTAGGGGGATCATGTTTAGCATGTGCTTGTTGATCAGGTGGAGCTTGTGTTGCTACTTGAAGATGATCATGTTTACTACTACTATGTATTGGACAAAAGATGTTGATGTTTTTTTTACTGTTCTTGTCATATTGCGATGAGGAGCAAGAGAATATGATATACTATCACTTTTTTGGCTGAGAGTGATGTTGGTGTTGCTGGTGTTAACATTGGTTAAATATTGTTGTTGTTGATGGTCACAAATATGGTTCTCTTGGTTTGATTTGAGATTGATGATTGATATATATGGAGTTAGTTAAGTCTATTGTTTCTTAGTTGAGTATTTTTGTTGACATTGGTATTTATGAGGTCGTTATTGCCCATTTGAGTTTAGAGAGAGAGTGTTGCTAATCACACATTGCTATTGATGTTGGATATGGTTTGTTGTTACTATTTGAGTTGGGAGTTATTACTTGAGTTTGATACTAGTATACATTTTTTTTGTTGCTACTACATGTTTGCATGTTGCTATGAGGAGCGAAAGAGTTGCATTATGATCAAATATAGCTAGTCTTCAAGGGGAGCTATTGTGTTTGAAGTAGAGCGTTTGATGAGTTTCTCTCTTTTCCATTGATGTAATTGGGGGAGACAGTTAGGAGATCAGTTTTTTGTGGGAAATTTGAATCATTCAGTAATGGTTGCCATTAATGCCAAAGGGGATATGATTGGTATTGATGATGTAGTCATTGTGTTGCATTGGTTTATGCCTGGAATTGATGTTATCTTGGGCATGTATAGATTGTGTTAGATGTTATGGTGTGTTTCTATGGTAGATGCTTGTCTTGTTAGTTGCAGGGTATGTCGCTGATGTTTTGATAGTTATGCAGGTGCTGGGAGAGTTGTGGAGAAAGGCGGAAGAGGTTTGAGCCAAGAAGATTTTATCTATCCTTATACTCTGCCCAAATTCATGGAGTCAGTCTTATTTGTGCATTTGTAGGATCTTAAAAACACTGATGTAGTTTTTTGGGTGTGGTTGCAGTCAAGATTTCCATGTTCTATGGGTGCAGTTGTAGGTCGAAGAATGAATAAGGCATTACCTTGGTTTTGAGCATGAGTACAAAAATACCTTCATATTCACCTTTCATATTTGATTTGAGAATGTGTATGATACCATGGTATAGGTGCCCTTAGTATTGTCCTTACCATGGTATTCGTATGTCTATGGAGTAGGTTAGAACGTGGTCTTGATTTGAAGATTACCATGGTACAAGTGTCCTAGGTATTGACATACGCATAATATTTTCCTGTGGTATTGGTTTGAAGGTTACCATGGTACATGTGTCTTAGGTATTGACATAACCATGGTATTTTCTCATGGTATTAGTTTGGAGTTTTCTGATGATACTTTCACATATGCTTGTGTGAGAATATTGGATTGTTGATTGTTTGTGTGAGAGTGAGAGTGTGTTATAGTGGTCTATCTAGAATATTGCATATATGTAGTTTTGTGGAGCTGTATGGTTTATCATATATTATTTTTAGATTAAAGTAGGTGTTGGGTTTCTCATGTTTCACATATTTGAGAGCCTAGTTTGAAAATTCATGAAACATGGTTAACATGGAGGTGTTGAAGGCATTGAGGCTTCATATAAGGCAGTGTGTAGATAAGATGGAGGCCTTCTAGTAGACAGAGTCATACGAGAAGTAGTTTCTTGAGAATCTAATAGAGCTGGGAGAGGTTCATTGCTTGTTGTGGCTTTGAGGGAATGGTTTTTCATAAGTCATTAGAGAAGAGTCTTTTCAACTAATGTTGCTTGCAGGAAGTCTTACTAGTCAAGTATTCCAACTAATGGGTGGTAGCTCCTCTATGTAAAAAAATTTTCAACATAATGGAAGATTTGAGCACTAGAAGCAGTGGGTGATTTTTTTTCCTAGAGAGTGTTTTCCACCAACAATATTTGTGTCCATTTGGTGTGGATTCTTTGATATTATTTATGGTGTTTTTGTATTATTTCTATGGTGATTTTACATGATTTGATACATTAATTCATGTTGGTTTTATAAGATTAGCTTCCGGATTACTGAATCTTATGCTTTGGTAAAAAGAGATAAAAAATATATAATCACCAGAACTACTGATTCATGCCTCCCCCCCTGTAGTGAATTTAATTCCAATGCTAGGGTATTGGTAAGTTCTTACAACTCTTAGGAAGGAATTATATGAGTAGGGAATGAATGGTGATGTAGCTAAATATTTAAGAAGGTGTCTAGAGTTCTAATTATTATAGTGGAATACTAGCATCCTGTTGGATTGTTAAACCCTTTTCCCATTTCTGAATGAAAATGGGAAAACATATCCTTCTACTTTATTAAATGGTTACTAAGAACTATGAGGAAACATGATTCAATCATGTTTGTGGTTGGAAATTTGAGCAAAGCATCCCACTTTATAAATATTCAATTATCATATAAATCTTTTGATATAACTGGAATTCATATTTTTAGACTGCATAAAGTTCCAAAAGTAGTCACATCTGACATATATGAAAAATTTGCCCAAAAATTATGGAAATCACTTTGTGCAAGGATTGATACACAATTGAATTTCAATACTGCTTAGCATCCTCAAACATATTAAAAACACATAGAACTAACAAGATTATGGAAGATATTCTTCACATGCATGTGATGGATGAACACACTAAGT